>CM024673.1:42911907-42941907 GCA_014182725.1 Eucalyptus brandiana
GATGTGGTTACGCTTGTCATGGCCAATTTCACATGTATCAATCGCAAGGTCAGGGAGTATTGACGATTTGAACTTTTGGGAAGAGGTCGATTTTGATTTATCATGATCAAATGAATAAATTAGTAGGGTGGACGAGAGCGCTAAAGGTGTGAACTAGAGGCCGCCGGTTGAATATTGCTGGGAAGGATTGACGATTAGTCTCCTTTTTATCATGGGAATATATTCTTTACGCGGATTGCAGCCATTGGAGGAAACAAAAGAAAAATAGCCACAACTAGCTATATGTTTACATTGTGGTGGGGAACAACATGTGCAGATGAATTTTCCCTGCTTTTGATGCAGTCATTGGTCCAAGATAACGCAAGACCTAGGTCATGTAATGAAGCTATGGGAATCTTATGGACTTCGGCTAGCAGACATGCAGTACAATAATTTCCGCAAGAAGAGAAAAGTAAGAGGAAAGCTAGGGTAATTTTTTTTTTTTTTTTGGGGGGCGTGTCGGTAAAAGCTATGGTAATTATTTTGCGAATTTATGGAGGGACATGAGGGCTCTGTGCTACGGAACTGTCTTTTCAGTGAAGCAGAAAGAGAGCACCAAATTGAGACTCCAACTCTAAAGAAGAGGGGGAAGATGGGAGGGGGTCCTTCTGCTTTTGTCCTCGAGCATCAGTGCACCATGCTCTACAACACATGTCCTCCTTTTGTGGATGAAGATTCGAGTGTTTTGCAAATCAATTATGAAGTCCGAGAGCCGACAAACGTGCATATTATCGCCGAGGAGCGTTTTATCGCATTTTGTTTCGATTTGATTATCGCGTAATAACGAGCCGCGAGTTTACCGTGTGGGACATTATGTCCCCGCGAGAGAGAGAGAAGGGGGGGTTTTTTACCAGTGGACGGTGACGCCGTAGGTGCCGTTGTTGTGGACGGTGATGAAGACGGTATCGCCCTTGTGAACCCGAATCACCGGCCCCGGCCAGCTCTCGTTCACCACCAGCATGCTCTTGGTCGTGCACAACCTCGTGAAGTTGGTTTCCTTCAGCTGCAGCAGCGACAAACAACAGAAGAGAAACCCTCATCGTCCCACGCATTTCTTGTTATGTAAGCATGCGTGAGCAACTCAAAAGTGCCTTGAGACACAGACGCCGTCTGTGTCGGCAGGAGCACACTTACCACGAAATCGTAGTGATGGACATTGCCTCGAGCCATGCAGAGAAGAGAGCCGTATTCCAAGAAGACGAAGCCCAGAAGAGCAGCGATCAAGGCCATCTTGTTGCCAGTCCCCCCTGTTCTCATCTTCTTCTCTGCTTTTCCAAGGCCGATCTCTTTGTCTGGTGTTTCACCTCTCGTGTCTTGTGATGGAAAGAAGCTGGTTTGGCCTTCTTATTTATAGTGCCATGTTTCACTCCTTGGCACGAAAGAGGGATGGGGTCCCACGCGGAAAGCCCTAGCACTTGGACATTGGCGTCCCACAGGTTCTCCTGTGTCACTACTTTTCATCGTTCGCCTGTCCCTCTTCTCCATTAGTTCAAACGAAACACATTGGAATCGAACCGGTGATTACGCGCCAGTACTCATCTCATCAAACATTACTTTAATTCGGCCAAGGGGAAGGCATTTCATTGCGCTTTATGAATGAGGATCTACAAACGATACTTCAATTAAGCTCGTCTTCACAACTAAAGTTCCTAAATGAATGACTAACATCGGTTCATTCATAATCTGAGGAGCATCGATTTCGGGATTGGATTTTCAGACGCCGGAATCATGGGTACATCCCTTTTTTATTTTCCTTACGAGGACCGGAACGATAGGAAGTGTCCTAGTCTCTCTAGTCGCCTGACGGAACACTTGCCAAGAAGCATAGCCAAGAAACACCAACCTATCCTAAAAAGCAAATTGGAAAACACGCACCGAGGAGGGGCTTGAACAAGTGGGGAAAGTGTTTGATTTCCTTGTCCCTTGTATTGGCTATTCGGCAGTGGTCCATGCGACCCACAGCTCGGATCGTCAATGCGGTCGTTCGTTGTTTTTGGGCACACCACTAGAGAGATTATCACATGAATTTTGGAGTTGATTTTTTTTCCCCTTTTGTAGCACACGCATGGTCTACCTAAAATTTAACTTCAGAGGACCTCCTGAACAAATATCATATCCGCAAAACAATTTATGGTATTATCTTCTATAGAAATTAAAAGAGAACTACAGAAATTTACGTCATGGTCATCTTATTAGATATCTTCAGTCGTGGAGGCGGATGCTGAAGGCTACTTTTCTTAGAGCAATTGACACGAGCATAAATCCAGCGAGCAAGCTTTGGACAAGTGCGCTATCCCTGTCACTTGCTTTGGTGCTCGGTCCAGACCAAACACATTACTGCCATATGATGCAATAGCTCTCTCGACAGGGATTTGTTTGTAACTGTAACATCAAATCCAAAGGATAATCTTGAAAATATTTTTCTAAAAAAAATTATTGTCTAAGAAAATATATAGTAGTAAACTGTTATAGGTAATTAACATACTTTTAATTAACTAATTATTTCAAATAATACAAACCATCATTTTTTTAAATATATATATATATATATATATATATATATATATATATTTTATTTTTAAATTATATATATATAATTTTATTTTATTTTTAAATTATTTATTTTCGTGAAACAAATGACCTTTTATAACATTTAATAGTTAGAAAGGATAAAAAGGAATGTCCCAGTTGTCCTTTTTTTTTTTGGGCCGAAGTCCCAGTTGTCTTTGGCAACCAAAACTTTTGGTCGTCGAAGGTTGTAGCGGCTAACTTTTTGTCCCAGTTTACTATGTTTTATTTTGTTATTATAATGCAAAATGTTCCATCAAGTGCCGCTGATCAATTTGAAAATACACCCTTTTTAGGGTTAAAATCATTGTCAAGTTCAGGAAAAGTCCTTAAATTAAAAATTTAGAAGTGAAATCACGAATCATTAACCCATCATTGTCAATCCATTGATGATATAATTTTTCCTTCTCAAGCATTAAAATGACAAAACACATTCCCTTGCTTTTAATTGGTCTAGTTGTTTTAAGCACCACCCATTGGCTTTGAGTTTATTACTATTATATGCTAAAAAGTCCCAACTAAAAATTTAAGTTAATAGGTGAAAGGAGATTAAATGAATGTAAAATACTATGAATCACATGTGAAATCGAAAAAAGTCAAGCAGATAAAATAAATTTAAGCAAAACCTGACTCCGATGCCATTAAGATGTCAAACCCAAAAACTTAGTTAATAGACGTAGGGACTCTTTGCATATAAAGCCAATTAAAACCCAATAGCCAAACAATATGCGATACATTAACATTATGAATGACCTCCATTTTTTAGTTTTATCTTTTTTTGGGGAAAAATTACACAAAAGCTATTGTCCTATTATACGGACACTAATTTGGTCCTAAACTTTTAATTTGGTCAGTGAAATTTTAAACCTTTAAACGATTTTTCAGTTTAGTCCATCCAAATAATATATATTGGAAATTGCTGATATGACATCTAATCAACATCGGTTCGTCGTATGTGACATGATTAGATGACCAACAACTAACATGGAAGAAACAATGCCAATTTGCAATTTTGTTAAAAAATGTTTTTGTGAATTTTTTCCTTTTTCTCTTCTTTTTTTTTAAATTTTCTTTTCCACACCACCGCCAATGGCAAGGGCCGCAAACCGAGGATGAGCAGGAACAACGGGAATCGGAGTCGCGATTGGAGTCGGAGGATGAGAGGCTCCGCTAGTGATTTTTGCTTTCAGAATCTCCATTTTTGGTGTTTCCCATTTCTGCGGTGACTCGTGTTGGTAGTAAGGTTAAGTCGGGAGTTGTGTTGATTATAATTTATATGGCAAGTTTACATGCGACTTCCGCATCAAGAGAGGAGCTACAGGAAAAATCTCTCAGTGATTGCCTCGCCCGTGGCCAGTGAAGGCGTGCAGCCCACGCCTGTGACCGACAAAAAAACATGAGCAGTGGTGTGCAAAAGAAAAGAACAGAAAACGAAAATGAAAAGATTAGGAGAGTTAACAAGAATTAGCAAAACGACGTCATTTCAATTCGTTTCTTCCATGTCATCCATTAGTCGTGCCAAGTATGACTATATTGAAAAATCATTAAAAAGGTAAGGACTACATTAACCAATTGGAAAGTTTAGAATTAAATAAATATTCATATGATTTAAGATTCTTTGATAAATTTCTCCTTATTTACAAAAAAAATCATATTGTAAATTAATCTACTTAGAATCCTTACTATGCTTAAATGCACATCCAATATCTACTCCTTTACAACGAAAAACACATCTCATTTAGTTTCAATAGTTTGAAAATGTATGCCGATACCTTTTTATTTTTTTTTTGCGCCTTTTCTATTTTTTTTTCCTTATTTCTCCTCTATATCTTGACCTTTGCCAAAAAGCCATAATTCATCTTTGACATTTCAAGTTCCACATCGATTAGAAGAGACCCTATTAAGTAATTCATAAGTTTACACCCATTCCCAAATGATCATTATCTTATGTGGTTATTCAAAATACTTCTATACAACATGGCTGAAGTAGATCGGGTCAAATTGTCGCGAATGGGCAGGGGGTTGTGTGGCTCAGGGTTGGAGCTAGGCCTATTCTAGATTCAATTAGTGAGGAGAGCGATTGTTGGGTCAAAAAACACTCAACCAAATGTGTAACTCCCACTCCCAGCAGGCTTCTAGGCTGGCCATATGGAGCATTACTAACAAGGATATCAATTCTTTATGTTAAAGTTTGTGACATCACAAATCCTCTATGAGATGGGCGAGACCATATTGAGTGATTAATAAACAAGCATATCCCTAAGTGGTCATCACATTGTACAATTAATCTGATTCTCATTTTGGCAAGGGGTCCAATCTTAGAGTAATTACATAAAATTAAGACAATTTGAGACTCAATATTGACTTACGAAATTTTTACATGATTTCTCTCACCTAATATGAGACCTAAGAGATTACAATATTGCCTAACGCCCTCCGCTGAGGGAGCGAGAAGAGACATACAGGTGTAGTGGATATTCTTCCCCTTAACGACAAAATATAAATATAAATTTGTAGTACACTTGTGATTTTTTTTCTTCTAAGTAAAGTAGCTTCATATTGCCTAAAAGCAAATGTGGGACCACATCCACTACAGTCCTCAGTGCCTCTAGCCATAAGATTACGTGCTCAAGGCACTTTCATGGAATAATCCTCCACCAAAACTAGGTTTCAAACCCGCCACGTCCACTTTATGTTGCTGGCCCGAGCTTAATGAATGGAAAGCTTGTTTAAAAAATAAATAAATAAATAAAATCTACCAGCTATTTCTCTAACCAAATAATTTGGTAGGGGATGATAGGAGTGCTTCGAGTTTGGGACTTATATAGAGGAAGCTGGAAATGGTCCTTTGGGACTAATATAGACGAAGCTGGAAATGGTCCAACATTTCCCCACTATCTACAGTAAACGTATTTGTTCTGCGAAGGATGCACTAGTTCTTCCCAATAATGCCCCAAAATAGCATGTCTTGATTTTCTCACTTCCTCTTCTTTCATTTCCAGAAGTGGAGGGCATCGAAATCCCCACTTAAGTAGATGGGAAAGATCTTTCTAAGGATGGAGACCGTCCCTTTGCTCAGATACTCCCTCACCCGATGTTGGCTCAATCCAATCGATCCTCCTTTCTTTGCATGATCAATTTCAATTGGAAGCCTAAACCATAAGGTGAGAGAATGGTAAGATTTATGTAATAAATGACGATGTTCATGAATAAGCTGCACTCGATAACGCTACAACACCGTCATGCAAGGCCCATATGAAGAATGAATAACATTATTGATTTGCTTGCAAAGCCGACCGAGCAAGAATGGACATTGAATATTTGTGATGTCGGACATGAAGAAATGGTAAAATGGCTCACTTTTCGAAATCTCTTTCGTGTAAACTTCGTCTTTATCTCCTAAAATTAGGTCGCGGTCGCCAAGGTTTTTTTCAGTATTAGAGAGAATGGGGAAACGTGGAGACCATGCAACCATTTCTTCTTCATACGACCAGCGGTAGTGTTCGAGGAGCAAGATGGTGCTGCACTGATCAGTAGGGCAGTCTTCTACCGGAGCACTATTCTGGCCTTGTTATTTTCAGCGGTGGCAGGTAGAACTCATGAACAACGACGGGCATAGTTGCAGCCAACGGGCAAGTCACCAATAGCTGAGTTCATCTTTCGTGTAATGGGGGCACCATGATCGCTCAAGTGGAGCACCAAATGGAGCACTTCTTCGCCAATTGCACCGATTCAACCTTTTTCATTTTTAAATTTCTGCGCAAGCGTCAATGGAAGTAGGGACTCTTGGCCACTTCAACTTCGTGCGATTGACTGCCGGAACGATTGGCTAAGGTCCGATTGGCTGAATAATCTTGTCGAACTATATTGTAACAATATTCCTGAAATGCAAAACAGAACTTTGTAGAATAAATACAATTTTTTAAAAAGTTGGAACGATTGCGTATATGAATAAGGGTCTTCGCATCATCAGATGTAAACCCTTGCTTAGTTGTTCATCATAGTGGCATCTTAATTTTTTTATAATTTTAGGATGTAAAGCTGCCGGACCTAAAAAGTTAGGAGGTGACATGCCCCCTTTTGAAGTTTAGAGAGCTAAACGGAGTATCTCCTAATAAATTCAAATTGTGACAATCACATGGACACCACACCATAAATTTTTTCAATGGTGTGTTCATCTATACTTTTAAAAAGGAGTTTCCCTTAAACAAGATAACAATTAGGAAATGTTTAAAATAAAAATATGTATTCTGAACTATCATATACATTTATGCGTATATAGCAATATTTGTATCTTTTAGAATGTTTCTGAGAGTGCTAGTATGAACAAAATAAAGGAGTTAGGGAAGAGAATAAGAACACGCGGTTTATAGTGGTTCGGCTTAATCCAAGCCTACGTCCACTCTCCCACGCTAACAGCCTTCTTGGCTGGATTCCACTATGCAATCAAGAAGAGATTACAACTTTGAGTGCAAACACTTAGCAGATTACACTATCTCACTAAGTCACTCTTTTGGTATTTCTCTCACGATCACAAACGTTTAAGCTCTCCAAAGACAAGTTGATGATCGAAGGTCGCTAAAACTTTGGAATTATAAATTCTACGCTCCGTCTCTTACTTGCTCATCGGTCCATGATCTCCTTAAATACTCCTCCACTTCCAAACTAGCCATTGGACAAGATCCCGAGAATCGTCTTCCAATATACCCATTGGACAGCTCGTATCTAGAAGATTTGGTAGCCGTTGAGTGATAAAGGTAAAATCCCAAATTGATTCCGATCGCCCATACAAACGAAATCTTGGTTTCCATAAGTAAAGCTTCTTCGTATAGAAAGTTCTTGTCTTCAAGATCCAATCTTCAATCAATTAGATTGAATCAATCAAATCAATCTTGATGTGGAATCCAAACCGGATCACTAGCCGTTGTATGATTGGGCTTGAGTTACGATTCATCGAACTGGATGTAAAGTCTCGAGTCTCGTAGACTTTACAATATGAGTCTCGTAGACTTTACAATCTGGGTCAGAGACTTTACAATCTGGGTCCCGAACATATCTCGCTTCGAACAGATTTAGCTTTAAGGTCTCAGTACTTTCGCCTTCAAAGATAGAGTCTCGTCTTCTGGTTCATCATTTACGTTCGATCGGAATTTGTCGAGTGAGCAGACTTCGATGTAGAATGACTTTGACACTAAAGTCCGGCGCCTTCTTGACTTTGAGTCTTGAGTCCGGCAAGCGCCTTCGACTTTGACACGAAGTCCGGAAATCTTCGAATATACTTCTGACATGTGTTACGTTCAGCTTCTAGCCGTCTTCGATTTTGACAATATCCTTTACATGTTCTATTATCTCGCATGGTCTATTACTTAACCATTAAACATGTTAGTAGCCTTTGATTTATTTTGTCATCTTCAAAACATCATAAGGGATTTCCCTAACAATCTCCCCCTTTTTGATGATGACAAAACAATCTCTGAATATGCAGATTTGTAAACATACTTTTAAATCAAAGGATATCGAAGATAGCAAATAGATTGAGCATAACAATATATAAAAAAATAATCGCAGCTCAATATTATGCCATAGATAATATCAACCAATCAACACATATGCATATTCATATTCTCTCCTCCTTTTTGTCATAATCAAAAAGCGATAATAATGGATTCACGTAGAGAATGATAATCAATATCTTGCATGAATCACAATTTCCAAAAATCAGCTTTTATAAAGTAAATCGAATATTAAAGATATGCAATATATTTCACTTTGATCATATATATATATATATCAGCAAATATTCAATGAAAATCACGGATGCATCATAAAATTCACTTATCCTTTTTTTGTCATAATAAAGTGATAATATCAATACAAGATTTATCAATGATAAAAGGTAATAAAAGATGCACTAACCGGATTTTTTTTTTAGAATAAATTCTGACACATTTACCTTTCCTTCCATCCATAATAAGATCACGATCAATCCAAAAAGATTTTTCCATAATGGATCAAAGCTCCCCCTCAATTTGTTGCCTTTTTGAGATGATCACGATTCTTTCCTTTTTCTTTTGGATTTGATTTCTCCCCCTGTGATCATCGCAATATTTGCGAATAGAAACAATTGTTGCAATTGTCGTAGGAGATATTTTCTGATTGCACCAAAATCTGCGTAGATTCACAATCATCCTTCCCTTAAAGAATTTCCTGCAATCAACTCATTTCCCTTTTTGGTATCCATCAATTTGGATCCTTCCTTGACGTTAGAGTAAAATAGAAAATCTCCATAATCAAATATTCTTTCTTAATTCATCGCAACAAAGTATTCAAAGAAAGAATATTATGCACAATGATATTTTGAAAAATAAATTCTCACTTAGTCATAGTACAATAAAATCGTAGAGAATAAAATCCTTGAATATCTCAGAAAAAAATATCTTGCAAAATTAGTATAACGTAGAATCGGATTTTTACTTTGCAAAATATGACAATTTGAGAGCATAAAATTAAACCAAATAATCTGAATTATCTCAAATAATCACACGTACTAAATCAAATCTTAACTCACAAATCACAAAAATAAATCATACGATTCTTTCTTTCATAAAGCAAAATATGATCATTATAAAATCTCAATCAACCAAGGATATATCGAATATCAAGCATAATGAGAATTATTGCCCAAATCAAATTGAGAATAAAAAAATTCCTTACCAAATCATCTTTCTTCTTTCTTCTTTATATCCTGCAAAAATAACTTATCTTTTCTTTGGTACCCATTTTTCTTGGGTCCATGAGAGTTAGCAGAATATGTTGCTTTTATCCAATTTTTCTTAATAGGTCTCCAGACTTGAGAAAGATCTTGTTGCCTAAATCGAGAATTCTCCTTTTTAAGTTCGAAAATCCTTTTAAGAAAAGATTTGAGATTTGAACAAAGCTCATTTATATACTTTGAAACTTTGAGAGGAATTTTTGAATTGCTTACCTCGATTTCCTCATCGATTCCCGAGTCCGTATCCGAGTCGACTTTGATTCCGAGTCCGTGTCCGAGTCGACTTTGATTCTGAGTCTGTGTCCGAATCAGACTTTGATTCTGAGTCTGTGTCCGAATCAGACTCAGATTTTGAATGTGCCATCAAGCATATATTTTCTTGATCATCATCTTCTTTCATGATTCTTTTATGGCCATTATGCTTGTATTGACTTCTTCCATCAAATTTCCTTCCTTTTCTACTCAGCTTTTTAAATTTCTTGACCATAAAGACAAGTTCTTCATCGTCCATGTCATTTTCTGAGTCTGTTTCATCAAAAACAGCATTAGATATTAAAGCAATGGACTTCTTACCTTCGGGATCTTCGTCATTAAGTTGTTCCACTTCATAGAATTGAAGAGTGTCAATCAATTCATCAACGGAGAGTGGCATAATCCTCTGAGTCTTCCGGATTGAGGTCTTGACATGATTCCAATCTTTTGAGAGACCTCGCAAGAGTTTGTTGACCTTCATTGGTGAAGAAATTGGCTGACCTTGATATGCTAAACCATTTACAATTTCTGTAAAACGGTTGAACATATCTCCAATCGACTCTCCTTGCTTCATCTTGAAGGATTCATATTTGCCAAGCGGGAAGTTTACTTTTGTCTCTTTTACACGATCGGTCCCTTCATATGTAACATGAAGTCTATCCCAAACTTCTTTTGCTGTTTCACATGAAGAGATTCTATTATATTCAGTAGGAGACAAAGCGCAATATAAAGAATAAATTGCTTTCGCATCAAGCGCTTCTCTTTTGGACATCTCCATCCGAGACATAGGAGCGGGGGGTTTGCTTTCTTTGTCTTTGCCATTCTTATTTGATGTAAACGCAGCAATGGGGTTGATTCCTCTTTCCACAACATCCCATTATAAGAGATCTCTGGATCTTAGGAATGCTTTCATTTTGTTCTTCCACACGTCATATTCCTTTCCATCAAAATATGGTGGCCTTGTGTTGCTTTGCCCTTCCATAAGTCCTGTGCCAACATACTAGCCATAAAAAATCTTTAGCTCAAAAGTAAAAACACTTTTATAAACCGAGCACTTGGCTCTGATACCAATTGAGAGTGCTAGTATGAACAAAATAAAGGAGTTAGGGAAGAGAATAAGAACACGCGGTTTATAGTGGTTCGGCTTAATCCAAGCCTACGTCCACTCTCCCACGCTAACAGCCTTCTTGGCTGGATTCCACTATGCAATCAAGAAGAGATTACAACTTTGAGTGCAAACACTTAGTAGATCACACTATCTCACTAAGTCACTCTTTTGGTATTTCTCTCACGATCACAAACGTTTAAGCTCTCCAAAGACAAGTTGATGATCGAAGGTCGCTAAAACTTTGGAATTATAAATTCTACGCTCCGTCTCTTACTTGCTCATCGGTCCATGATCTCCTTAAATACTCCTCCACTTCCAAACTAGCCATTGGACAAGATCCCGAGAATCGTCTTCCAATATACCCATTGGACAGCTCTGTATCTAGAAGATTTGGTAGCCGTTGAGTGACAAAGGTAAAATCCTAAATTGATTCCGATCGCCCATACAAACGAAATTTTGGTTTCCATAAGTAAAGCTTCTTCGTATAGAAAGTTCTTGTCTTCAAGATCCAATCGTCAATCAATTAGATTGAATCAATCAAATCAATCTTGATGTGGAATCCAAACCAGATCACTAGCCGTTGTATGATTGGGCTTGAGTTACGATTCATCGAATCGGATGTAAAGTCCGAGTCTCGTAGACTTTACAATGCTGGTCCGTAGACTTTACAATCCGGGTCGTAGACTTTACAATGGTCCGAACATATCCGCTTCGAATGTTTTAGCTTTAAGGTCTCAGTACCCGCCTGGCTTCAAAGATATAGTCTCGTCTTCCGGGTTCAGCTTCAAAGATAGAGTCCGTCTTATGGTTCATCATTCACGTTCGCCCGGAATTTGTCGAGTGAGCGACTTCCGATGTAGAACGTACTTTGACACTAAAGTCTGCAGTCTTCGACTTTGAGTCTTGAGTCCGGTAGTCTTCGGACTTTGACACGTAAGTCCGGAAATCTTCGAATATACTTCGGACATGTGTTACGTTCGCTTCTAGCCGTCTTCGACTTTGACAATATCCTTTACATGTTCTATTATCTGCATGGTCTATTACTTAACCATTAAACATGTTAGTAGCCTTTGATTTATTTAGTCATCTTCAAAACATCATAAGGGATTTCCCTAACAGTTTCAAGTGTTTCCAAATTAAATAAAGTTCAAATCGTAAGAGCCGTAAAACCAAAATGAGTAAGAATCCAAATAACAGGTCACTTCAAACATATTTAGATATTCTGTTATAAGTTGATGTGAACTTTATTATGATATGATTACAATCCATGGATCATAACGGCAAATTACTCTCCACCCAAGTCACTTGAGAGCCAAAGGTCAAAATTTTGCCGGTTCATTGAACTTGCAAGATACTTTTACGGGTTTTTGTATAATCGGGGTTTCACGTCCATTTTCTTGAATTAATTAAAAAAAAAAACCAACAATAACATACGGTTTGGATGATAATGATTAGTGGGTAGTGATGTGATTCTTGGAATGTAATGACTCCAATTTTTTTAGGCGGCTAACCAAAAGGGATGAACCCTTAATCGTACTTGTCTACCGATCCCTCATTTAACCTGGCAATTGTTGGTCCTAATGCATTAAGAGAAGGATAACATTGATAGCATGTAAAATCAAGCTGACCCCTCAAAGCCAGAGAGAAGATAATATGTAATGATGAGGAAAACGCAAGACTCTATCTTTCTGTGTCGTCACCAGTTCTGACTATATTTATATTTGTTATGATATTTCCAGCATCAAACAGACGGAAGTCATAAAGTTGATTATAGGGTAGAGGTCCTCCTTCTCTTTCCTTCTAATCCCGATGTAATTTCAATTCATTTTATTGCCACGATAATCAAAAAAGAAATTGGAATTGACATTAGAAGAAATAATATTAGGCTATTCACACACGCCTTACATATGCCAAATTGCAAATGCGTGTTGGCAGTTTTAAGTAAGAAAATAAGAATATCGATTTTGAATGCAAGGTATATACTACATAATAGTAAAAGAATTGTTTGATACTTTTTGGAGATATCGAAATTTCATTAACGATATCCAATTGGCTCTATGTTTTTGTTATGTTGAAAACTAGAAAATGATGGCATTTTGATCATTCAAAAAGAGAAAACAAAATTTGAAAATCGACTTTATATATAGTATAAATGATAGATTCTCAGTGAAAGTTGAGGTAAGTGGGATGCATACATTAAATGACTAAATACTTACTCAAGCCTCGAATGAAATGATTAGGGAAAATTACCCGAACAGGACGAAACGTTTTTTAATATGCAATCAATTTCTAAGGTTTAAAAAAGTGAAATTAAGTTATAAATATTATGAATCGGATTGCTGACATGGCATGCCTGCTTTATATTTTTATTTTTATTTTAACATATAACTGATGGGACACTAAAGATGGCACCGATGTGGTACAAAATAAGTCCAAAAAGGGCAAAAAGAAAAGCCAGCTACCCCTGAGAGAGAGAGAGGGGGGGAGAGAGCGTGGAGTGGTTGAAGATTGGGCAGCACTGCTAGCAGGAGTGGTGCACTGCCGCCGGTGGTCGCGTATCGGCAACTTCAAAGCCCGCCCTCACGGGGCCCTCTTTCTCTACCCCCGACTTTTTTAAAAATTATTTCTTTTTGACTTTTTTCCCCTTTTTTGGTTTTTCTTTTTCCAATTCTTTCAGTTTTTAAAATTTTCTTTTTATATATATTCAACTTTATCTACATGGTGTCATGTCAATCCAGCAAAAATTTAAAGAGCTACATCGAATTTTTAATATGTCACATTTGCAAAATTGGTTGAGCAACTGCCAAAATCACTTGAATGTACTTATTTTAAAGTGATTAGGACTTGATTACATTCTTTCAAACATTCAGGATACACTTGCACATTAGTCTAATTGTTCGGGATCCTTAGTACAATTTTCCTAAAAAATCGTTAGTCATGTCATTAGGAAATAGACAAGTACCTAAGTGAAAGATTTTAGGACTCTTGTAGTGGCTTTAATTTAGGAAAGAAAATACAAGCGAGTCTCTTTGAGAATATGCCACTTTGATGCGAATATTAAATGTAGCCATCATGTTAATTGATTAAAGCATACTTTCCCCCCTTTGGATCCTTTAAGTGACAAAATTCCAAGTGAGCAATTCTCCATCTATCGTGACATGTTCGTATAAGGATCGAGCAACCATTCCCAGGGCAATCATTGATAGGTCTGAGGCCTTTATTAGAGATTTTCATTTGAAGTCTCCCTCTTAGTATTGACTTAGAACAAGATAACCAGAAACAAAACTGAGTTTCAGAGATTTGTATCACTTGACACTTGTAGGGAAAGAGATTCGAAGAATCGACTAATGTATTTGTACTCCTCTCTTATCTTTTCGCCTTTGTTTTTTAAATTTTTAGACTCTTCGGTAGACTTAACATTCCCTCTCTTTTTTCCCTTCATTTTTGTTACTGTGAGTTAATTAGGGATTTTATGAAACCCATGAACAAAGGCCAAGGAGAGATCAAACGTTGAAGGAATGAACAATTCAAGAAGATCATTCATGTCGGCACACAAGAAAATTGTGGCAACGCGTTTTCTGCCGTGACTCTGCAATCCGAGAAAAACATTGTTTAAAGGAATTTAAATTGTTAATTCCATTGATCTTTTCCTCAATTTCGGAAGTTCGGCTTCCTCATTCTATATATATCCCTATTAATCACTCCATCCAAACTCGTATATCATAATACTCAAGTTGCAATTGTCAAAATGATCAACTTTTTAATTCCATGCGTTGGTGGCATACCCACCACTCTTGAAGTGTATTAAAGAATTCTTAAATCATACCGAGCGATTCAACACATGCATCAAATATATATTTCAAAACACAATTATAATTTTTAGGGGTTAAAAAGACCCTTTTTCTTTCCACTAACAAGCCAAATAATTTTTTAGGGTTTGATTACATATTTAACTTTTAACGGTTGTTATTTATGCGGTTCGGTTCATTCATTTTTCCCCCTTTTTAGTGCAATTAAGTCTCTTATTAACTTTTTTTTATTCAAACTTATTCTCCTCTCGCCAAAGGTGATGGTGACCAGTGACCCTAGCACTCAGCGGAGGCCTTAAAGTGGCTAGGCTCTGCCTCACCTCTCGTATGATTAGGCACGTCGGAGACATAGGCTAAATAATAATTGAATCATGTATTGAGCATATTATATGTTAGTGGATTATCTCATGCGAGGCGAGGGCGTCTGGATTATTTATCCCGTTTGATGGAATCGAGATTCAATAGTGCTCTCGTTCTTTTTCATCGCCCATCGTTTTACGTGATTTCATATAATTACGAAATTCAAGGAAATTAACGTTGCCCTAGAAGTATGGTTCTGTCCATCTTCTTTATAGGTAATTGACAATTTAGCACTCGACGTCTTAACATAAAAGGCCTCAGTCTATGATAAAAGGCCACATCGTGTTCTTTGCAGCTTTCTTCTATTTGGTGATTAGGACATGCCAGACTTGATGATATCCTAGAATCATCAAATAAATTAATTAATGAAAACAAAACATGATTATTCAGAGAGAGAGAGAGAGAGAGAGAGAGGAGGAAATAATCGTTTTTTTAGATTATTTCAGTGGTCCCAAAAAACAACTGATGTTTGTTAACAAAACCACTTTGCTAAATTGTATAATAAATAAAAGTAGCATATGCATTCCTTTGCCAAATTGTATAGTTAATAAAAAGTAGCAGATGCATGCTATGCGTAGATCTTACATTTTACTATTTTTTTTAGTAAATCACTACTTTTGAAAAGTCTTAAGGTTTAAATTTTGCAATGACTTATTTTCTTTTCTTCCATCCATATTTTAATCATACTTTTCGTGATTTGTTTATATCAATATTTGTTGGCTTAAATTTCGGTCTTTCTCTAAGAGCAAATTGTTTTGTTTCTTTCAACAGACTCCTCTCATCATTACACTCATCAATCATCACAAGTGACGAAAAAAAAAAATCCCTCAAATGTTGCAGACATGTAAATATATTCTACAAATGCCACCGAACATTGATTATAGCATATTGTGCAAACTTTACTGAAAAGTTAAGCATTGCAAACTTTGATGTTTTCTTGATTAGTCACTTAATTATTGTCCCGGAACAATAATTCAAAATTTTTGGAAAAAAGAATATATATTCTTTGAATTTTTCAACTTCAAGGAGGTGAGGGGTTCAAATCCCCACCTTCTCAGGGGGGGATGGGGGATAGGGACGCGTAAGTTTCGAGAGTGGGTTGCGACTCCCACACCCTGCAAGCGGCAGGGCACAAGTCTGCGAGTGAGTGTAGAGTAGGAATAGAGTAGACCGACAAAAAAAAAAAAAAAAAAAAAAAAAACTTCAAGGAAAAATTCTCTTGCTAACAAACATTGTTAATAAAATGACTCTGACTAAATATCGCAACAAATGAAACACTGAGACTCGTATACTTTCACATTGACTTGTCAAATGTTTATCATAATAAGATCACATCCAACTAATCAATTAAAACTCAACGAGAGGCCTTTTTATTAAAAGAAGAATAATTCATTTTGCACGGAAAAAGGGGGGAACAGAAAACCTTTTGAAAAAATCGAGACAGATAATAATGCAATGCTCCTTTGAAAGGACAAAGCAGCTCAGCTGTTGTTTAATAATTGACAGGATTTGTCATTGCAATTCTTGAATGCGGTTGGCTTTTGTAGTACCCTCAGCCTGTGTCGGTCGATTCATTTCTCAAATAAAATAGATACAGGTAGATAGATAAATAATCAATTTGTGCATAGCGACAACCTCAATAATTACCGGAACGTGCAAGCATGACACGCGTGCTGAAATGGATAAACGAAATGCTTTTTTTTTTTTTTTTTTTTTTTTTTGCTATTTCATCATTTAATTTGAAAAGCATATTGGTGCATAGGCTAGTTCACCCCACGGCAAACCAAAGCACATTTGCTACTCCATTCTATTCGTTTTTAAATCAATGATAATCGATATTTGCCGAAAGAAGAAACCCTACGATAGATAAATAGCAAAGACAGTGGGTAAGCCATCTAGTTTCGTAGCAAGGTTCCCTTCGATGATGAAAGAAATTCGACACTAGGTGAAAGTCTCTCAAAATCATGAAAATTGAGACATCTACTGACATCTTGCATTTGGTAAAGTGTCGGTTCAATATATGGATGTACTTTAGACCCTCTAATTTCTATAATTTCATGGACTCCAAGGTGCAAGGTGTGCGTTTTCTGAAATTTCACGGTACAAAGTGTCGATTTTGAAGACCGGAAAATGCAAATTGTCGGTGTAAAGAAAGTTGATGAGGACGGTTTTTCGTAATTTTTCGACAGAAAGCAAGAGACCCCGTTGGCGAGCAAGTAGAGAATGATGAGTTAAAAGAGGACTACCTGAATCCGATTCAAGTAGCTAAACAATTCCGGTGAATCCTTCGATGAATATTTCATGGGATTTAAAAGAAGGGTTTTGGGAAGAAGAGAAGCTTCAACTTGAGAAGCTTCATCTTATATCTTGTGTGCGTGTGTGTGTGTGTTCAAGAGATATTAGTAGTACAAGAAACAAGGAGCTTCTGAAGTACATTGTGTACTTCACTAAGCCTGGATGACATGCACCCACATCATCCATAAGCCCCTTGTGATCTTATTTATTCATTTTTTAATTAAATCAGAATCCAATAGCAGCATCGTCCGACTTCTACATTCATCGGCCATCGGGATCCACAAGATCCTATGTTGATTATTCTATTCAGTGCTGCTTAGTTTATGCCAAGAGTGGGGCCCTCGATGAAAGTCTTCCATTCATGGTCGTTGTTCCGGACATTAAATTATATTAACTCGTGTATGGACGCTAACCCTTCATTTCTAACGATTTTTTCCAAGTAACGAAACCTATTTGCGTTGTGTCTGATCTTAGGGGGTGAAAGGGTCCCGGCAGCCAGGATGCATGCCAGTTTCACGCGACCAGGTAGAGCGGTGGCTCTTCTAAATGATCCGGCTCATTAACTTGCTTTTCGGTTTCGCTCGGGAAGATGGATATATGAGGTTAAGGTTTGAGATTATCTACTTCTATAAAACCAGAAGCCGAGTAAATTTTTCCTGCACCAGCTATTTGGGTCCATGTATTGGTTATTCTCTTTAAAATGTAGGTTTGAGGAAGCGCAGACGACAGGCTGAAGAAGATAATTCAATCCCGGTCAAAAGATGGGTTAATTAGTGGATTGGAAAATGTGAAAAAGAGTATCAAAGCAGATTGATTAGCCATGAAAAAGGACACGGAACACACGGCGTTCAATAAGTGTGTGTGTGTGTAAGTACGAGACATGGAAGATAAAGATGGATTCTCGCAATCTTCACAGGGTCCTGGAGGAACTATTGGCAGATTCTCCAGGACCCAAAATAATTCATTTCGAAAGCTCATGAATCATTGCGTCCATTCCGCGCCAACGCAAGTCCAAACAAAAGTCGCTTCGGACCATTCTGTGCCTTGCTTTGCCACCACCCATGAATGTCATGCAATGAAAGATATTTCCTGCGTACAGAAAAAAATTGTTCTGTCAAAAGTAAATGATCGACGTGGGACTTGGAGGGCGAAGGATCAACATAATCTGTCATCGCCATTAGTAAATTTGTATACTTGTCTGCTTCCTATAACGTAGAAAGCGCTAGAATTTAATTATTTTCGCGTTGCAATTTTGTCGTCACTGCAGGAAGGCAATAAGAACAAACTGAACGCGGTCCCACATGACTGTAGTGCGTCGAGCGACTTTCATGTGGGAATTAAATGATATAACCAGAGAACTCTGAAAAACGCAATTCGCAAGATTTGGAAAGATCGTAGCGGCTTAGTTACATGCGTGTACTCGCGAAGAAAGTCTTTTCTAGAGAAACCTATTTGAAATTGAGACCGACAGAGAGATGGCTTCTACCTTTCCCACCGGGATCCTAATCCCTGTCATTGTCCAAAAGAGAAATTACAAAAGCACTTGAAAGGACATGATCTGGTCGGTCGCCATTCGGCACCTCCTTATCTCCTCTTTCGACGTCATGCATAGGTCGATTAGGTATTTGAACACGACTCCCTTTCAAAAGTAACAGACGAACACATCATAGAACAGAGCTTCGTCGATATCACGCGTCCTTCTGAAGTGACCATCGACCGCTATGACATCAATGTCGCCAATATGTGGATCCTCGCTCCACTAGGCCATTGCTGTCCTTCAGTTGATGAGATCCTATACTTGGTTAAGTGCCTTAAGAAGAAGAAAAGGAGTGCCGCCAAAAAAGGAAAAGTTGCCAAAGTTCGATGAATGAGGCAGCCCATCATAATGGGAAATTGTCTTGATCGCAACAGTTGAATGCAATGTGCTTTAGTGATTCCTAATTTCCTACGCTAAGTAGGATTAGGTAAGTGTCAATCAATGGTGATCAAGAGTTAGCTTAATCATTACTTACTATTAGGATCAGCTATTTCCAAGCATTGCTTCCTACTATGACAAAAGAAGACAACATCATTGTACTATTATCACGACCCCAAACTTGTTACCAAGTTATGTCACTGGCCAATTCACAAGATTACATACGCAGACCTATCCGACTATCATTAGAATCACCTAAAATTCGTTCCATGGATGGAACTTGAGGAACTAATTTGGTAACTTCCCTAACCTAGGTTTACCAATTTGGAAAAATACCAGCATATGACACAGTTATTGATTCAATTTCTAGGTTCATCCAACCATTGAAAGATTTAGGTGAGATGGCACCTCTTGAGTCTTTTAGTCCATATAAGTCATAGATCGATGGGGTTAAAATTTATAGTTTTAGGTCCAGAACTCAGAGAGAGAGAGAGAGAGAGAGAGAGAGAGAGAGAGAGAGAGTTATCGGGCCGCATAATGAAGACCCACGGGCTGGCCCAATGGAAAAAAAAAATAGAAACGGAGCTGACTAGATGGGTCGTTGGAATTTTAAGGCCGCTCAGGCCCAAAGTACAAATGGGTAGGCCTAGAAAAATCATCCTGCATCCAAATACCCAACCGACATTAACATGCGATGTGTATCTAGTCTATATTTATAATATGAATTAACTGGAAATGGGTGGAGTAGGCTGGGCCAACAAAGTTAGCTCCAACCGCGTAATTCGGCAATTGCTCACAATCTCATCGCCAAGGTCGAAAATTCAAAGTATCTACATGACCAGGTAAAGAAAGAAGCTATAGCATCAAATTCATATTAAGAAACTCATAATTATCAATACAAATCACGTTCCAACAAAGTGATGTTCTGCAGAGAGGAAGCATGTCTACAGGGTCGGTAACTATCTGGTCATGCACACACATAACACACAAGCGAAGCAATAAATTAAGAATTGGCAGTTGGATTTAGATTCAACAGATAGAAAAACAGCTGACTCCGAAAAAGAAAACACTAAAAAGGAGCTTATTCACCCACTATGGATGAAGTTTAATTAGTTTGAGCACCCGATCCCGTGTTTATCGGTGGCCTGGAAACCTCGGATTGTGCAAATGTGTCCGGACTGCCGCCCTGCGTGCAAAAGCGATCCTCGTCAAGGCTTATGATAAGCGAAGTTGTGTTTACAATGAACAAGTTACAGAACCAACAACATATAGCCCGGTCGCCATCATTTGGTTTTTGGCTCGACAAGTGACGCGCGAGCATTCCAAAACCAACTACTAAGCAATACGGTACTGACCAGTTTAGGTTTAGCATTGTATAGACCGGTTTTCTTGAATCATCTTCGAGAGAAAAGGGTTACTTGAGTAAGTTTCTCTGCCAAACATGAAGTTGGCTTTTGCTGGGTGGTCAGAGGGGAAAAGAAGCTTATAAAATGATATCAAATTGCAAATGCTAAAAAATGCTTTGACTTTTAATTATCGAAACTCGTATGAACGGAGTGGAAATGCACCATGCGATGTTGGATTAAAGGTTTTATTTTCGTTGGCTATGAAGTATAAGATCAGTGGACATAGGTGACTGTAGACTGTAGTTGAGGACGCGATAACCTAAGGCCATTATTAACTGGTGGACTATTTACTCATTAAAAATCAAGTAGTGGTAACTCGAAATCGGTTCACGAGCCTGATGATGCCAACGACATATTTATGATAGTAAGAGAGAGAGAGAGAGAGAGAGAGAGACCACTTCTGCTGTAGTTGGCGGATCATCATCTCCGACGGGGTCCGACGGTTTCGATGGTGGATCCAGTTCGGCCGCAGTGGATGATGGCGGATCATCAGCTTCTACGGTGGAAGGAGGAGGAGAAGAATCTTGTGGCTTTAGTGGAGGAACATCAGGATGATCATGTGTTGTTTCTAGACCTAAGCACCTGAGTATGGCCTTCACAGCTCCTTGAACAAGAACCCACGGATGCAACGGAGCGTGTGCGGGTGTTCCTCCACTCTCCTCCATCTCTCTCTCTTTCTCTGTCTCTCTGTCTCTCTCTCTCTCTCTCTGTATGTTGCAATGCAATGTTTCAGTGATGGAAGGAGTAGGTGAGTTGAATTGAATTGGAGGTGGAATCTTAGGGACGTGTCTTTCCTGTGTAATAAATGGACTGTGGTTCCTTCTGATGTAATTGAAAGCAGGTAAAGCGGTCTTCCCCTATTCCCGTCGACACGAAAAGGAGTCCAAATTGTGCCAGCAGAGAGAGAGAGAGAGTTGACCAAGTCACATGGCGTTCTTTGTTGTGAACAGACCGTCATGCCCCTTCTCTTCACGACCAAATCAGTAATTTGATCGCGTCCACCGCCCGTAGAGGGGAGAAAAATACCATTTTTCTCTGCCCTCCCCTTGCAAGTGTCCATCCCAGTTACCAAATCAGACCTAATTAAATTCTAACAGTCTAGTCCTTAACATTTGTGCAAAGTTCCAATCTAGTCCTCCTAGCCAAATGGCGTTGGAAATTTCTGGTATGGCAATTCATGTGAGACGTTATAGGTCATTCACATCAGCATGCTACATAAACGGCTGACGATGACTTGACTCAACATTAGCAAATTTCTAGGGAAGGACTAGATTAGAACTCTACATGGAGGTTTAACACTACATTAGAAAAATTAAAAAATTTATGACTGAAATAATATTTGTACAATAAGTTTATGACCGATTTGCTAATTATTCTCATATATATTATGTGAGAAATATTTAAAATAAGTTTTGTAATTTCTCATATGCTATTTTTCTTGTATTATATCTAATCAACGCATTCAAAATCGAAATATTCTCTATTAAATATATTTAATAAATATTGCAAGTATTCATTTGTATAGATGCGCGCGCATATTTTTTTAGGGAAAAACCACCAAAACCCTAAATTATAGTCATTGTGATATATGTATACTAAACTTTTTCATATGATTTATCCCCATGACACATTTACCTTATTTTAAGGTTTTGTCAAAAGATTTTCCAACAAAAACAATATTGTTTTATACTTACATCCTGTCGATACCATTTGACATTTGTCTATGTAGACAAATTTTTAATCATGCTCCTTGACAAAGGGTAAACACGTGATACGAGTGTAAATTTAAGAATTTTGATGTCACAAAAAAAAATTAAAATAGATGTGTCACGGTCAATATAATTTGTGTTTTATTTTTTCTTCTTGCGTGATTTTTTCTCTATTATTTGAATGTCCAAACCATGTAACTTTCGTCACGGGGGGTTCGAGCGTCATTGTGCTTGCCATTGTTTCGGTGATCTGTTTAGGAAACGTTGACTAGTGGTTCAACGTGGTCGGACCATCAGTCATATGTCATCCTCGACCTTGTGTACTTGTCCTTATGCCACCTAATGCCTTGTTTATATTATCGAGTGGGAAATACGAACCCGGAACTGAGATCTGTCGGATCAGTCCTCGTCTTTGGTAGATCCAAGATCCAACTATACTCCAATTAAGAACTCCATTTGATTGGAGATTCGTCCTCTGCCCATTGCACCATAAAGTCCTAATCGCCTCCCTACCGACCCCTCTCCTTTCCAGCGACGCGACACCGACTTATCGTTAAGCAAAACGTAAATAAAAAGCAAAAGCCAATCTAGACTCGATATACAATTTGTACTAGGTGGGTCAACGGTTTAGTTTGAATTTTCGCGAAACCCAAACCCAACCCAAGTGTTTGGGTGTGCATGTGCTTCGAACTGAATACTCAGTTTGATTCGTTTTCCGATTTTCTTTTTTGAAATGTTAAAAAGGGATTTAGTGAAAAATGAGAGATTGTGTAAATTACAATATTAAGAAAATGAATGATTTTCAGTTTGGTTCGGTTAATCACTGAACCGAGATAAAAAATAAAAAATAAATCAGTTATTTTTCATTATCTGAACCAAACAAAAAATGTACGAAAATTTGATTTGGGTAGGGATCAATTCTGATTTCAATTCAATTCTGACACCCCTAGTTTGTACAACTATAGATGTGAAGGACTCATGACTCAATTAGCTGAGGAGATTGATGAAATGACTTCAGGGTGTTTGAAAACTTTTGGAGGTTTAGAATTTTCTTGCACATTGTAGAATGTTCCGAGGCACATTAAAGGAAATGGAATCCTTATCATTAGATCAATAAGAGATTGACGATTGTAATTTGAGGTTCCTGCTCGATTATATCATCAAATACTTGAAACAATGGAAAAGGACTCGTTTCCTAACCCTCTCTAGAGCTTAGTGCAATAATCACCATTAGCAAGCATTTCGGTGTGGTTGCTCAGTGCGATAATCACCACGAAGATTCTGAAGATACTATAATCTATACAAGGGAAGAGAAAACTAATTTCTGATTGAAAAACATTTCATACGACCATTCAATTATATGATAATTTGAAACTGGATGTAACATTAAATCGATGGCGTTCGAAGATGCTTAAGAAGAACGCACGGAAGAAGAACAAGGAGAAAAAAGAATCTTCATCCAAGCGTACGATATATGTTAACTTCACGAAGAAGAAACACTTGCAGAAAGCTTCAAGGGAGGATAAACTTTCGGCTTTGCGATCAAGTCGTCAAAATACCAAGAATTATGATATAAACTAAGTGATCCAAAATGTTAACGTATTTAATCAACCAACGTGCCAAGAATATAGTTTTACCATGCACGAAGACACGCTCTAATAGCTTCATCTTTCCTATTCCCTAAAAATTTCATGTTTTTGGTGATATTCCTTTCCAACAATTATGCATAATCAAAAGAAATATTAGTTTAAGGACACAAGGTGCCATTTCTTTTTCATCATAAGAAAAGCTATCAACAGGGCAAATTACCAAGACTATCTTAAACATATTGTACAACGGCTAATTCAGTCCTAAACTTTCAACTTGGCCACTTACGAAGACATGCTCTAATAGCTTGATCTTTCCTATTTTCTAAAAATTTCTTGTTTTTCTTGATATTCATTTAAAAAAATGCAAAATCAAAAGAAATATCAGTTCAAGGACGCGAGGTGCCATTGCTATCAATAGGGCAAATTACCAAGAATGTCTTAAACCTATTATATGACTATCAATTCAGTCATAAAACTTTCAATTTAGTCAAATTTAGTCTTAAATCTTTTGACAATTTGCTAATATAATCCTTTCGGCTAATGTTGATCGAAAATCCCTGACGTGGATCTAGGCCATCCAACGTGGCACGCAAAATAGATAATTTTTGCAATTTTTGGTTTCTAGATATGAAATTTGATTGTGGAATGATTAAATCCGACCAAGCTTCACTTATAGATTATTTCCGTAGAAGATCTAGGTTGAACCAGAAAACTAAATAGCAAAATATGTTTTTTTGCAAGGTTAGGTTGATCCTGACCGGCCGGCTATGCATGATAATCTGTATATACATAATAAAATCTACTTCGCTTAAAAAAGACCTCTCTTTCCACCTGGACCGGCCATGGGCTTCATTCCCACCATGCGCTTTGAAGAAGTCCAACGGCCAAATAAGGTTCAAACTGAAAGGTTTAGTCATCACCGACTCATACGCTGCAGCATTTGACGAAGCAACACGTAAATAGTTAACCTCCTAGCTGCTCCAAATAGACGCTTGTCATTATAACCGGTGCCTAGGTCTTTGACCGTCGACTTAGACTGGAAGAGACCGAGCAAGGTGCGATAGAGGAGAATTGGCTAAGTGTCGAAAGCTCCTAGTCACCAATTCCGTTAGTAGACAAAAATACTGGTTTTAACCAACAGGATATAAGTGAAAATAGCCAAGTCTAGGAAGTAGAATGTGGATGAAGGAAGGCCGACTCAAGTGACAAAAGGCCCCGGTTGACATAATTGTCGACATAGTAAGGATGAAGTATCCATCCAGGTGTTGGAGTTAGATAACCTCAGGTGCAATTGTTGGAGAAACATTCACGAAAGAAAAATTCAACATAACCGTTAAGTAGTGGAGTCGAGAAGTTCGTGAGCAATTGTTAGTAGCGGTTGTCGAGAAGAGAAGGAGGGACAACCGTTGAATTAAAGTAGCCATGTAGAATGCTTATGTTTACTTTGTGAGCAATTGGGGAATCGATTTATTGTTGTGTAACCGTATCTAAATAGGATTCATTAAATTAAAGTAGCCATGTAGAATGCTTATGTTTACTTTGTAACTATTGTTAATATTTGATCATGGGTATAAATACTTGAATCGTAGCTAACAAAAAGAGACACCAATCAATCAAAGAACACTGATCATTCAATTTTATCTAGCTATTCGTCTTTACATTTTAGCACCATTACATGGCTCGATATGATCGTCTTCAATCTCGATATTATAAATGTTCTCGTTGTTTGAGTTTCCTATCTAAGAATCAATAAAAGAACCCTTTGCATATTTGTTGATTCACTCATCGTTCCATACTTCGAAAGGTATTTCGTTAGCATTTTTCAGCAAAATATAACCTTATATAGATGCATGGTTAATTGAGTTAGGGAGTTTCCATTTTAGAAATTAGACGTCATTCATTTGAATCCCACCAACTGTATATAAAATATTCTAGGCCGAAGCTATTTCTACAAATCAAAACCCTAAACTTAATCGGTTCATGTGGCGGCAAGGCGTTTTATGAGTCTTCAAGTATCCCTGGAAAGATTGGCACTATCGCTGTCCCTATTAAGAAAACATGAACGCACGTGCATTGGATCATAAAATAGATCACACACGTAGATTGAAGTAGTTTGAAAAAAGGAGGGCGACTGTGCATGTCTCGCCAAAAAAGGGCAGGGAAGAAGAGCTTGCAGTTCATTTAAGTCGGAGACTGATGTTCACGTTTGTGACATTGGCTTCTGTTTTTGTCTCCTTCAATTGCTGTTTGACAGATCACGTCTCGTGTCTCGTCCCCCTTTTAACTTTATCCACGTGAACCTCCTCATTCGCATCCCATAATGCCGTCATCATAGGTGCCTCCATTTTGCGAAACATAAATAATTTTTAGAAAATAAAAAATAATTACTTTTACTACTTAAAATAATTGATTAATAAAAATATTTTCATCATCAATTATAATTTATATTTAAATATCTTCATGAAGAATGAGAATTTTTTTTGTTCATTTATTTTTACATCCAATATAAGCGTTATTTTAATGACTCATCCTATGTGCATTTTTATTAGATTTTTTTCAAATCATTTTAAGATAATATTTTTTAAATTATTCATTTTCTGTGAAACAAATGGACCTTAAAGCATTTTTCTCTTGAAAAAATGAATAAATAAAAAAATTTCTAAATAATTCATTATATCGATTGAAATAATTTGTCAATAGAAATGTTATCAATCTGCTCTTGCAATTGGATCGTTGCGATTACGGGTTGGATGACTAATTGTCCAAGCAATAATGATAGTATCTTGTGAAAGTGCTAGTATGAACACCTAGATTGGGTGAATATGTGTGAAAACAAATTCTGCAAAATGCAGTGAAAACATTTACTTTTAACCTGAGTTTGAATAACAGACTTTTGAAATTGAGTCTAAAGAGTAGCAGATTTTGAGTGAGATCAGATTTTAACAATTAAATAGAATTACGAACAAAATAAAGAGATTCAGGGAAGAGAATAAGAATACAGATTTTATAGTGGTTCGGCTTAAATTAAGCTTATGTCCACTCTCCCATGCTAACAGCCTTCTAGTTGGATTCCACTATGCAATCAATAAGAGATTACAACTTTGAGTGCAAACACTTAGTAGTAGATCACACTATCTCACTAAGTCACTCTTTTGGTATTTCTCTCACGATCACAAACATTTAAGCTCACAAGAGACAAGTGTATAATGGAAGGTCGCTCAGACTTTGAAATTATAAATTCTACGCTTCGTCTCTTACTTGCTCATCGGTCCTTCATCTCCTTAAATACTCCTCCACTTCCAAACTAGCCGTTGGACAGTATCTCGAGAATCGTCTTCCAATCTACCCATTGGACAACTTTGTATCTAGAAGATTTGGTAGCCGTTGAGTGACAAAAGCAGAATCCCAAATTGATTTTGATCGTCCATACAAACAGAATCTTGGTTTCCATAAGTAGAGCTTCTTCGTATAGAAAGTTCTTGTCTTCAAGATCCAATTGTCAATCAACTAGATTGAGTCAATCAAATCAATCTTGATGTAGAATCCAAACCAGATCACTAGCCGTTATATGATTGGGGCTTGTGTTACGTTCTGTCAAATTTGGATGTAAAGTCTTAGAGCAATAGACTTTACAATCTGAGTCTGAACATATTCTGCTTTTGAACATATTTAACTTTAAGGTCTAGATATAGTCTGAATAAGTTCAAAGTCAGCATAAAGTCTGTCTTTTGGTTCTTCATTCACGTTCAGTTTGGAATTTGTCAGAGTTGGCAGACTTCTGATGTAGAATAGACTTTGACACTAAAGTCTGGCAGTCTTCAGATTTTGACATAGAAGTCTGGAAATCTTCAGGATATACTTTGGACATGTGTTACATTCAGTCTTTTGATCGTCTTCAGACTTTGACAATATCCTTTACATGTTCTATCATCTGCATAGTCTGTTACTCAACAATTAAACACGTTAGTAGCCTTTGATTTATTTTGTCATCTTCAAAACATCATAAGGGATTTCCCTAACATCTTGTACCTGAACTGGTGGCTCACTTTTTCTAAGTAATGGGGAAGAGGACCAAAACATGCCACTAAAAGACTCTACTAAGACAAAGATGGGTTGTCAAGAACATAGAGGAGGTAGGATGGACAGTTGGTCAAATCTAGTATGGATCGAACATGGATTGTAGTTGGAGCCGGCGGGGGACTGCAAATCCTTTTTCCCCAGCAGAAGCAAACAAAGTAAAAGGACTCTTGAGACTTGCTGGCTTGGTTCTAAACATCTGGAAGTTTGGCTCTCGAAAGCTAAAGTGCTCTAAATCCTTGCCTCTAGGATTCAAGGACAGATTCTAGTGGTGGAAGGGCTCTCATATAAAGAAGGACTTATTCTCTTAAACTACTAATGTAGTGTTTAATTACCGGGTCCTGAATTAGATTGGATAGCCCGACGGAAAATCGAATGAGTGGTTGTGGAAAGGGCTGAAGATACTTTCTATACAGACTCAGGAGAGTCTCTAAGTCCTCGGTACCCGATTAGCAAAGGGCCAGAGAAACTTTCGAGTTATGAATTAGGTATAGAACCAATGGGCGATGCTTGGTTACAATTTCGAATCTGTTATTACATGTTTGCTCTAGTTTTTGTTGTTTTTGATGTTGAAATGGTTTTTCTTTATCCATGGGCAATGAGTTTCGATGTATTGGGGGTATCCGTATTTATAGAAGCTTTAATTTTCGTGCTTATCCTAATTATTGGTTTAGTTTATGCATGGCGAAAAGGAGCATTGGAATGGTCTTAGTTCATGAATATTCAGACAATAAAAAAAGTAAAAAAAATAACATTGAGATGGTTATGAATTCCATAGAATT
Source organism: Eucalyptus brandiana (assembly GCA_014182725.1). NCBI lineage: Eukaryota > Viridiplantae > Streptophyta > Magnoliopsida > Myrtales > Myrtaceae > Eucalyptus > Eucalyptus brandiana. The sequence continues at coordinate 42,940,589 of CM024673.1, forward strand.
TCCCTTACTTGCTCGAACAACCCAAAATTCAGTTATTTCAACTACATTAAATGATCTTTCAAATTGGTCAAGACTCTCTAGTTTATAGCTGCTTCTTTATGGTACCAGTTGTTGCTTCATTGAATTTGCTTCATTAATAGGCTCACGATTCGACTTTGATCGTTATGGACTGGTACCAAGATCGAGTCCTAGACAGGCAGACCTCATTTTAACAGCCGGCAAAGCTAAACTAAACGACGTATTATAAGTGTTTCTTATTTAAATTATTCAAAATATCAATATTTTTCTTGAGACGAGAAGTAATAGGTAGGGATGACAGGATTTGAACCCGTGACATTTTGTACCCAAAACAAACGCGCTACCAAGCTGCGCTACATCCCTTTCAATTGGTCTACAGTGTCATTTTATAGAATCCCTGTCTTGTTTTCAAAATCCTTATTTTCTCCATTGATATATCCAAGTTATCTTGCCATTTCTTTTTTTTATTCTCATGTAACATATAATAATAGTAGAAGGCTTATATACACATGAATATGAAACCCATCGTAAAAAATAACTAAAAAAGGGAATATTTTTTGGGAATGCTCAGTCGGAAGGGACGTCTTTTTCGGTTTTAAGAAAAGAAAAATCTTATCTACCGAATCATTGTAGATTTCAATTGGAATTAGGAATTCCGTGTACAAATACAAGCGGTCCTTAACTACTTACATATATATTAAATCCTCCTTTTTTTCTTTTTATTTATTGTATTATTTATTGTAATGCCTAATGTTAATAAATATATAATCCGATAAATGAACCAAGAATTCTCTTTCTTTATCATCAATCGAATCACTGTTCGCGACCCAGGATTCTATTTTATCATCAATCCAATCACCGTTCACATTTTTTCTTTTTCTTATCAATGAATAGATCTCTTTACTTGTATGACTTAGATGTCTCGTCTTTTTCGAAAAAGTGATTCGATGGATGGGATTTGGTATGATACTTATGAGATCGATGAGATTGATATTCCAATATTTCTTCTTAGAACGTATTGATTTGAACCCATAAGCGGGACCACCACCCCATAGCATGTTGCCGCCAGAAGCAGAACCCCGTATTTCTTCTAGAGAATCTCCTAATTTTTCCAGAGCAACTAGAAAGAGATTCTTTAACCAGAAAGAATTCAGTTCAGATGTAGGGTACCTATCCAGAAGTTTTCGCAACTCCATCATGTATGATGGAATCATCCAAGAGAAAGAAACAAATATAAAATTATTCATAGATCTTTACAATATGATCCCTATGGTAACCGGGTTCATGAATTACGGTCAACA
>CM024673.1:49191907-49326324 GCA_014182725.1 Eucalyptus brandiana
TGGGTGAAGTCAATCACGTATCTCGGGCTAGGATTGTCGATTTCCCCAAGGAATTGGCCGAAGCATCGAGGGCAAATGACCTCGGACGGATTGGCGGCTGCCACCCTGACCGTGCGGTGGCATTGGTAGCACCAATAGAGCTGGTAGTTTGGAGTCGTGCTGGGGCCATCGCCGGCTGGATTCGAGGACATAACGAGGCTTGTGATTAGAAGTCGTGTATTGGGAAAGAGAATCAGTTGGTGAAGAAAAGAAGAAGGAAGAGAGCTCATGCTTATATATGCGGTGATGCATTCTTCCGCATGAATATTTGGGAAAGAAAAGAATGGCTTTTGGGTGTGTTGGGAGATATGCTTTTCCTGTGGGTTACTTTCTGCTGCTACTTCTCTTGCAAGACAACGTTTTTGCATGAATGTGTTTAGGACCATATTGGTAAAGGTTCCTCCTCAAAGAAGTAAAGGATATCTCCATTCACAGTACAAAAAGGTTTCCCCAGCTACAGGATTTTGGTAACTTTCATTCTTCTTGTACTGTGGTGTTAATCATAGGAGATTGACTTAATAGGTACAAATTAAATTTCCATATCTTGATCAGGTGCATGACACAAGTTCGATTCTCCACATCACTTATGCAAACAATTCCATGATTGGATAAACTACCCAACTTTAGACTCACATCTCATCTTGTTCTTGAAACGGTGAGATATCTTATTGCCTGAAATGAAGTTACTTAAGGTGGACTCCCTCGTAAGGGAAAAAAGTAAAAAACCAATGTTCGATTCTGGGTCATGGTTTCGTATAAAGCCTAAAGATAGCGGGAACTTTCACTCGCAAATGAGCACTTCGCCCATCGCATCTCCATCTTTAAATGGTAAGGTGCCTACGTATGCGAACATAGTAGTCACATTGAAGTTAAATGATAATAATGCATGATATCTCCTTTTTAGTTTAGCAATCCGGTTGCATCTTGAGTTAGCTCTTGTGCATCGAATTAACCCCACCTCCTGATCTGGTCAAAAGCAGGTCAGCTATATCCGAGCCGAGGAATTTACAACGAATTGTTTCTTTATGACCCGAGCGCAAGTAATTGGGACGAGTAGGAATCGTACCTGAGGCTCCACTAGATCAATTCAATGACTATAAAAATAACTATAATTCTCGTTTTAGGATGAATTTGGTCCTATTTCTAATTGGGTCACTAGTGGGCTTCGGCCCATTTAAATCAAGTATAGTTTGGAAAATGATTATTATATATCAGCCTAAACTCAATGGGCTTTATTTACCTCCTTAGACCTTTTCGGCCTTACGGTACCATCAATATGAAATGGGTGAGCTCCTTTTACCCATCAGGCCCGGTTTGGATTTAACAATGCATTCTATTGTGACTAAAACGACTCGACGCATTTGCTGATGGGCACGCACATGCTCCTCGGCAGCATCTCAAACTCTAGATTCCATCTAGAGTCGGGACCCCCTAGCATTTGAAAAATATTGAAAGTCGGACCACCGGTCAGGAACGATGATCACGTTTTTGTATATACAATGGGTGGATATGTTGTGGTTTTGAGACTAAGATTTGTCTGACGAGCGAATAAAAATGCAACCAATGATCAAAGCGATACGGCTAGAGAAGCTATTGAGTGGGCGCTTGCATGGACCATCGGCGCAAGTTGCTTCGCCACCAAAGTGTTTGGCGGGTGAGCGACCCGTAACTTCTACCATGTGAGAAAATTTTTATGTGCCTTCGAAAACATAATTTTTCTTGTTCAACCAAGTTATTTTCAGATTGCACATGGCTGATGATGAGTGAGAGAATTCAGTTACATGCCAATTTAGTTACACATATTCCCCCTTAGTTGCACGTGATTGTATGAATTCGTTTTTGCTTTGAAAATGAATTCAAGAATTCTTCAAATTGTAAGGTGCATTTTCGTTTTGTGTTTCTTGTCACTAGAAGAGTATTATTATGTCTTATGTGTATTTCTTGGTCTTTTCTAGAGAATAATACTAAAACTTGTACTTTAAAGAAAATCGCTTTGTTTTTATGGATCGGGTGACTTGCATATTATTCTTATATAGAAAATTCTTTAATCATATCATAGTTGAATCTTCATTTGACACATATGAATATCCCAAAAAGATGATTTTACTCTATTGATTGCAATCAAATAAACATTTGGGCTACCTATAAATTTCGGAAATTGATTTGTCAAATGATACTCGAACTATAAGACTAATGTATGTCTTAGTTTCTCCAGCATCGCATGTAAATGAGCGGATGATCTTTTCCTGGGCTTCTGAAACTTGGCGCATGTTGAATATCGCACCAGATCAGTCAGTACATCGATATATTTCCGGTCCAATTCTTGGGTCGATTCTTTTTGGTTTAAACCAGAGTTTGACCCCCATACTATTCATCAATCAAAAGGGGTCACGAGGGCGGCTATAAACCCGGGACCCTTATGTTCAAACTCCAGAAGGTGAAACCGATACCCAGCACAGGGTTCTGTCCATACTTCGAATCTAGACCAAGTCACCATCTCTGGTCACGATCATCTTTGTTTGTCTAAATCTACATAATCACTGTGTGCCCTCTGGGTAAATCAAGCGCATGAATCCAAAAGGGACATGGATTGAAAATTACACGAGAAAATGGCATGATCTTTATCACCACGAGGGAAAGGTTGCGCGAGGGTCCGTCCATCTGTTATCTTACTGTATTGTTACTGTCTCAATTTACTTGAGCTCTTGTCCTACTGGTAAAATATATCAACAATTAGTCAGCTTGACGTGGATTTGTACCATTTAAATCCAGCTTACAACCCTCTCGGATGACCATTCTTAAGTTAGGAACATTAAATTGTACACGTGCTGATCCACAAGTATTGTACTTAAACCTGCGAACCAAGGCACGACATGATTCAGTCCATTATTGAAGTCATCTAACCTGAGGAAGATTGGATTGTAGTGTATTAATCTAATAGTATTCCCTTATAAGAATTTGAAGAATTGATAAGGTGAGTATCGTGATTTCATTAGGTTACATAACTCTATTTTTTTTTCCCTGGGTCTTACGTATTATTGAGAGCTAAGGTACCGAGAAGTCTACTCAGAACTCCAAACTCAGTACATGATCTTGAGCTAGAACAAGTATCATTGAGCAATTCAACTTCTTTTTGTGCTTGTGTGGTATTGGCTGTGCTCAAATATACTCTTCAAAACGCAATCAATGATAGAGATCGTGACGTGCTTGCTTGGTAAGCTTCCAGAAGGGTAATACCTTGTGATCTTGATTACTTGTTGCTTATGGAAAAATAGAGTCCTACATGGTTGGGACATTTGGACACCACAGCAGCAATTATAATTCCGGAGTCGGGGTCCACGGTGAGGGTGAACATCAATTAAACACCAGCCCACGAACGATCGAGTTACCTATTGCTTAACACGTAAGCTAATAATACAGTTTTTTCAGGCAAATGAATGATATATCCGTTGCCACTTTCGTATCTCAATTTAATTTACTTAAAAAAAAAAAATCGTTCTTTCTTGCACCTAGCTTGAAGAAAAACATTTACTCTTTTTCTCCAAAATAGTAAAATCAAAGTTCAAGTGTGACCCACCCACGCATGGCTGTGCTGGTTGAGGTGTACCCCTGATTTGTCACCAGGTCAGGGGTTCGACTCTCCGAGTCGTCACAACTCTCAAAGTAGTTCCGTGATTTAAGCAGGGGGCCCTGGCGGTGGGTTTTTGGGCCAGTCTTCCCTGAGGTATAGTCGGTGCTGTGCTCCCGAAGGTGAGCTAGGCCAGTGAGTTAGGTCGGATCCATCAAAAGAAGAAGAAGTTTGAGTGTGTATTCAAAGCTAGAAACTCAATTTGAGATTTTTATTTGTTCGTTCCTTCCGATCTTGAAACCATAAACAACAAAAGAACTTTAAAATGCAAGAGAAAAGGAAAGAGGACTGAGAAGAAGAGCAAGATTACAGATGAATGCGATTGAGGAAGATGATTCCTTATTCTCTTTAGTATGATGGTGTATTCACCTCAAAAAATACAGAGCACCTTTTCAATGGAGTATTCTCCTATCTGTTCTCTCATAGACTGTTACCATGAATTAATCTTTGAAGAAGAAGTCGCTCTTTATCTATATACAACAGATGCTTAATGAAAAACCGAATGCTAGCTGTTAACGTAAAACTGAATCCATGACTGACTTTAAACAGAAAAGAACTTATTTCACAACAGCTAAGCTAACGTAATCAACTGCCTCTCTTTTCCTTCTGGAAATTGTTCACGTGATGTCTTTTCTCCACCGACTTATCTTCACCGACTTATGTAGATACACAGCTGGCCTTATTTGACAGCATTACAGGTTACACAATTGCGAATTCTACTTCTTCCAAGCTTCTCCAATGACAGCCATAGACTTGTCTTCATTACAGTCTAACTTCTCTGTTTCAGGCTTCCTCTCTGTTCCGAGCTTCAAAGAATGAATGTTCTTAACAAGGACGACCGAGACTAATTTTTAATTTTTCAACTATTAAGAAAGTTCTTAACATTGCTTGTGAACTAAGCCGTCAAATTTTCTTTCTCTATGAATAAAATTAAGTTTGGACAGGAAGAAGTTGTGAGTAGATCTGGACTTCCATCAATATCACTTAATAGTTTTAGTGAAGAAGAAATGAACGAATTTCTAACAACTCAAATTCTAACAAATTATGAACTCATGATCGTGAGAAGGAAAAAAAATGTATTTGATTTTGAAACATAACTTTACTCAGAGGAAAGACGTCGATTATTTTTTACCGATTCAAGATGACGATGGAAATAAGTTACTTAGGGTGCGTTTGGTAACGTTTCTGTTCAAAAATTGTTCTAGGGAATAGAAATAGAAAAAAAACTATTTATGTTCTGCGGAACAATTTTTGAATAGAAAAAAAAAACGCGTTTGGTAAACTTATTCCCGAATAGAAAAAGAATAGAAACACGTTTGGTAAATTTTTGTGTTCTTTTAATATTTTTATTGTATTTTTCTTATATTTCTTATTTCTTTTTTTCTTCCTTTTGGCCGGTCGCCGACCTTGGCCATGGCCGGCAACCAACTAACGAGGGCCGGCGGCCTCGCCTTGGCTGGGTGAGCTTGAGCTCGCCCAAATCCAGCGAGGCCGAGCTCGCCCGGCCACCGGCGAGGCTCGAGCTCACCCAGCCAAGGTGAGGCCGAGCCTCGCCAAGGGCTGGTGATGCTCGGCCTCGTCGGGGGCTGACGACGCTCCGGCGAGGTCGCCGGCCCTCAATGGCCGGTCGCCGGTCATGGCCAAGGCCGGCAATCGGCCGAAGAAAAAAGAAGAAGAAAAGAAAAAGGAAAGAAAGAGAAGAAAAGAAAGAAGAGAGAAAATTTGTTTCTTCAAAGTGTTCTAGAAACAAGAAACAAGTTTTTCTTGTTTCTTCTTTTTGCTTCCAAATTTGTTCTTAACAAAAATAGATTTGGAACAAAACGCAAACAAATGCGTTTCTATTCTTTTTTGTTCCCGGGAACAAAAAAACAAGATTTGTGTTCATAAACAAAAAAAAGAAACACAGACAAACACACCCTTAATTGATTTCATTGGAAACTTAGCGCAAATATGGTATGCGAAGGAGAGAGATGTTGAGGTTACTTTGGTCGAACGAGAGGAGTAATGTGAATGGTAAATATTGAACTAAATTTTGTGATTGAAGGGTAATTTTGGCTAGTTAACATACAAAGGGATGTGGTTTAGTAATTACATATCGGATGTTACAGCCTTTTTATCAAACTCGCAACACTTCATTTGTCATTTCGTGCATAATTCGTATCCAGCTCAACACTCTCCAACAACTTGCAAGAAGTCTTAACGCAATTTGCAACCTTGCTATTGGAGGCTAGGAACTATTTAATAGTTATCACCCAGACAGCTCATCATTCACTATGCTCCACACCAAGCAAGATCAATATAAAATACATTCTGCTCCGTCGCACTCATCTCTAAAATCAGCTGCTTTACTCTCCTTTTCCACAACGCAGAAGAAATTCCAAATCCAACAAGAAGCAAAGCACATAAAAGAATGGCCGATCCGACTCCGTTGCTCTCACAATCCGCCACCGGCAGCTGCGAGCAGGAACCTCCAAAGCTTGAGAAGAACCACCCATCGTTCGACTCGATGATCGAGCAGTCGATGAAAGATTTGGGGTGGGCTCAGCTCATGCAAGCCTTGCTTGTGTCGCTTGCTTGGTTCTTTGATGCGCAGCAAACGTTCATAAGCATTTTCACCGACACTCTACCACCGTGGCACTGCGCAAATCTAGACGACGAGTATTGCAACTCCATTTCTGACGTTTGTCAACTTCCGAGTAGTTCCTCGTGGCAATGGGAATATCCCAAGCACGCTTCTATAGTATCCGAGTGGGGCCTTCAATGCGCAAACTCAGCAGTGAAGGGCTTACCGGCTTCATCCTTCTTCATGGGATGCTTCATTGGTGGTCTGCTTTTGGCGACACTTGCCGACTCATCGCTTGGCCGCAAAAACATGCTTTTCCTCTCTTGTTTAGTCATGTCTTGCTCATCCCTACTCACGGTCTTTTCCACCAACGTGTGGATCTACTCCTGCTTGAGGTTCATCACCGGATTTGGACGTGCGACAATCGGCACATGTGCTCTTGTGCTATCATCGGAACTCGTGGGCAAAAAGTGGCGTGGGAGTGTTAGTATGATCGTATTCTTCGGTTTCACATTAGGGTTTTTATCTTTGCCCGCGATTGCCTATGTGAACCGAGGTTCGTCATGGAGAGTTCTATACATTTGGACGTCTGTCCCGGCTATTGGCTACTGTGTCTTAGTTCATTTCTTGGTTTGCGAGTCACCGAGATGGCTCTTCCTGATGGGACGCCGGGAAAAGGCAGTGGAAACCCTAAAGAGCATAGCATCACCGGGCGCGAGCATCCTGACCAAGGGCTTCTCTGCGATCTCACTCGAAGAGGACCCTTTGAATGACATGGACATCTTCTCAGCAATCAAGGCCCTGTTGGAGAAGAGATGGGCCTTTTGCCGGCTATGTGCAGTCATGTTGGTCGGGTTCGGGATAGGGATGGTGTACTACGGGATGCCGCTTGGGGTTGGTAACTTGCACTTTGACCTCTACTCGAGCGTCACGCTCAACGCCCTCGCCGAACTGCCCTCCACCCTGCTCACTTTCGTCCTCATAGGGAAGCTCAATAGGAGGAGTTCTGTACTATTCTTCACGACACTCAGCGGGATTTGTAGTGTGATGTGCATTTTAGAGGGCCGAGTGTGGCAAAAGTTGCGAATTGGCTTGGAACTAGTCTCTTTCTTTAGTGGATGCACCGCTCTGAGTGTGTTGTTGATATACACATTAGAGTTGTTCCCGACGTGCGTGCGGAACTTGGCAACATCGATGGTTCGGGAGGCTTTGGTGCTCGGCGGCGTCTTCAGCCCATTGCTGGTGGCGGCGGCCGGCCGGAGAGGGGATGGGATGTTGTCTTATGGGGTTTTTGGGCTGGTAATTGGGTGTTGTGGGCTGTTTGTCATGTGCTTGCCGGAGACAAGAGGTGGGAATCTTTGTGATACCATGGATGAGGAAGAGAGGAAAGAAAACAAAAGGGACTCTCGTGTTTTGTGCTAAACACCACTAATCCATGTCGTCATTGATGAGCGTGTCGATTATTCTATTGTATGGTTGTGGTTGTAAGAGAGATCTTTGTTGGGGTCTGTCTTATGGTGTTTTAGTTATCCTTTGATTTAGGTCGAATGGTAATGCTATAAAAGAGAAGATGGATTCGCAGAATTTGTTTACTTACATCACTTTGCAAATTCAATTTAGATATCGTCTCCGTATTCCCAGCATTATCTTTTTTTAAGATAGCTTTACCTCAGGTCATATATAAGTGAAAGAAATATTTTGATGAGGTCATTGAAAATTGAACAGAGGTTATTATGCAGTGGAAACAGGGGAAATTCACGAGACCATACTTGCACAGCTAGAAAGCAAAAGAAAAACTCAATCTTTCCATGACTTGGAATGAGACAAAAGATATCTTACATGGAGGTAAAATGGACACCTTACTTAAGGTGTGTTAGTTTCGCGAAAAATGTGGCGTTTCCGGAAATTATTTTTTAGGAAATCATTTTTCAGGAAAATAACTATATTTTCTTGTGTTTAGTTGAAATTTGAAAATAAACTAGAAAAACATTTCTGCAATCTTTTCCTACATATACTCATTTTCAATAATTTTTTTATTATTTTATTTTTTTAAATTCGATTTTTTAAATTTAAATTTTTTTTTCCTTTCCTTTTTTTCTTCTTCTTCTTCCTTGGCCTTATCCGGTCCTCGGCTATGGCAATGGCTAGCGACTGGTTGTTGGCAAGCTCTAGCCTCACCCTAGGTTGGTGAGGCTTGAGCTCGACTGAGGTTGGCGAGCTCAATTCTCGCCAAATCTGGCGAGCTGGGCGGGGCTTGGGCCTCACCCGAGCTACATTCTTCAGTGGAAAGACGATTGTGTAATTCCCCTATTCATATAGGATGTGAGGTGTGACACAAAAGACAACAAAATCATGCCAAAAGAGAGATAAATGAAAGGATATCTAGATACAAATATCAAATCAGGTCCGGTTTGAAAAATTTAATGAGGCGCAATCTTAAAATTGACTGGAAATATACATGGAAAGACTTGAATTTGAATCAACATTCAAATTAACGTAGTCGAATGTTTGTAGGTCCTATCTGAACTCCTCAACGGTGCCTCCACCATGCTCTCTTTGTGGACTTTATTCACAAAATAAAAGTGGGAGAATTTAGGAGACAACTTTCACTATGAACCTTTTTTTTAAGAGAATAACTTTACTTTACATCTTTATTTGAAATTATCACTCACCATTATTTCGAAAAGTGATTCATTTCTTAATTAGCATACTTAACAGATGCCTTATGAGCATCCTTTAACAAGACTCAAATACATACTCTATATATATAAACTGTTTATGTTAAGCTTTATGGCTAATTCTCAACTCAAAATCCACAAAAAGTTTTCAGGTGCGTTTGACCTTAGTGGGCTAGTGGCCCATCATGCCCAAACTATGTAAATCTAATTGCCAACCGTCTCATTGAAACATATAAAATGTGACTAATGGCATGTTCGTTTTGCAAAAAATGAATGATTGAAAAGTCTTTTTTTTTTAAAATTAATCGTTTATATAGCTTATAAAGATGAATGTACGAAAATTTTTTTTTCATTGTCCACAAAAATATGTAGACATAAGTTGTTATTATAATTAAATATTTTTCATTGACTAATTATTTCAAAATCAAGCGATCATTTAAGAAAATATATTGTAAATCACCTTGTTTTCCACGAAATAAACGAAATCTTAGCAACAGCAACTTTTCCTTTAAATTAATGTGGGACCATGACACTCTTTGAGCATGCTACACATATCAGTTAATTATCACTTTACGTTGTTGATGTGATCTCCAAGTGAATGTATATGTGATCTCCAAGAGAAAGTATAAGTTTGGTGATTTAATACTTAGGCTTTGAGCAAGGAGAATGAATAGATTTACCATTTGAGCAAGTCTTTTGGATTGTTACTATTGACACCTAAATTTTGACTAAATATTTGAAATAAAATTGTATAAAAAATTGGGGATTGATTTGACCATAACAAAAATATTTTTCACATCACCTAGGTCTTAGTTTTTATTTGCATCCATTAGGTTTTATTTTCTATTTTATTTTCCTTTTTCTTACCTTATTTTTGATAATTTTTTTTTTTTAAATAAAGGCCTACGAGGGTTGGGCGTGAAGCCCAGCCCCCCTCTTCTTCTTCTTCCCCACGAGTGGGCTTGGGCTCATTCCACCATTTTTTCCCAGGCCTAGCCCCTCCGCCTCCTTCCTCCTTCCTCTTCTCGTGCACCCATGCGTAAGGGCGCTAAAAAAAAATGAGGTCGCGATAGCTTAGTGATTCCACTGGGAACCATCTTTTGTGGACTTAGGCCTTTTATCTTGTTTAAATGCTTTGCTAATTTGGGTACTTTTTTTTTCTTTTTTTGTGCAGGTTAGTAGCTTTAAGATCAATTTTAATTCAGTTAAAATAAAATGTTTTGTGATTATAAACTGCTATGCATGTTTTAATGTTTTAGCACTACACGTGGCACACATAACCCAGTCGCCGGACCTGGGTCGCCATATGATATTTTAGGATGGTCTTAAGAAAGATATGGCCTTGAATGCAAGACTGTGATGTAGAGATCGCCCATGGCTGGATCCGGCGAGGCGGCCATGGGCGAGGCTCGCCCTCGCCGGTGGTCGCCGCCTCGGCCGGTCATCGGACCTCGTCGACCGGGCTGGAGGAAAAAGAAAAAAAAAGAAAAAAATATTAAAAGTATTTAAAAAGTATTTTAAAAATTTTAAAAATATTAAAATATTATTAAAAGTTGTCCATGTCGGCGCCGATCGGGCAACGTCGCCGGCCGGCGTCCGATCAGCAAAATCCGGCCAAAATTGCCGGAAAGGACTGAATTGGCACAACTTAAAAGGTTTAGGACTGAATCGGCACCAAAAAGGTTTAGGACCAAATTGGCACAAAGGCAAAAGGTTTAGGACTTTTTTGGCACCTTTCCCCAGAAACTCACATCGTCATGTTTTTGAGCTGCTGCAGTTATCTGGCTCCTGAGTATTTCATGTATGGCAAAGTCAATGACAAGGTTGATGTCTATGCATCCGGCGTTGTACTGCTTGAGCTTCTTTCTGGTAGAAAGCCCATAAGCAATGACTTTCCAAATGGCCGAGAGAGCCTGGTTATGTGGGTATGTCTTCTGTCATTTGCTTTATGTAAATATTGACTTTGGCTCTTATATTTTACTTGTTAGATACTAAAAGAAGATACCTATGTTTCTCCAGGCAAGACCTATTCTTCATGGTGGGAAAATATCCGAACTATTAGATCCGACATTGGGTGAAAATTATGATCATCAGCAGTTGGAGAGAATGGTTTTAGCCGCCACACTTTGTGTCCGACGTGCGCCTCGAGCTAGGCCCCAAATGAGCCATGTGAGTTGATTCGATTTTTCCTCATGGCATTTATCTGTTCTTCTTTGTAATTTGCCTCTGGTATTATGGTCTGGTGGTGTTGCCTTCAAATTTCCTGGAGTCGCTGTTTCAAGCATTATAGATTGATAAAGAAATAATGTCTGCACATGTCTTTGTCTGCTTGAAAAGACGCTCGTACATATTTATTGCTGAAAATCAAGGTTGTCATTACGGGTCCTAGGGAGACGTGATGTGCAATTTTCTCATTTTACTCCAGTTTTGTTAATTAATGATTTTTGTATATTAAAATGTATTAATATGGTCTATGTTGATTAAATTTACATTATCTTTGTGTAGGTAAATATTATTTAGTAGATGTCGGATATCCAAATCCAATGAGTTATTTGGGACCATACAAAGAAGTTAAATATCATTTGTTAGAATTTCAACAAGATCTTGCTTCTATAGGTTATCGAGAGGTATTCAATCGTACTCGTTTCTCGCTATGATCGGAAATTAAGCAAGCCTTTGGTGTATTGAAGAAGAAGTGGAAGATTCTAAAGTATATGCCAAGTTTTCTGTTTGAAAAGAAAATTGTAGTAGCAATGATGGCTTTACATAATTATATACGTCGAAAGGCTATTAATGATAGACATTTTGCAAGAGTAGATTTGGAAACGTTATTAATGATAGACATTTTGTAAGAGTAGATTTGGATTCCAATTATGGATGATCTTGATAGTACAAATGAAGGAGCTAGTACTTCAAATGATAATTTATTTTCAGACATGGCGTGTTTACGTGATCAAATAGAAATGAGTTTAGTAAACACTTAAGAATGCTTGTAATTTTCAATGAAAATTTATTTATTTCTTCGATGCCTATGTAACTATGTTTATTATAATGAAATTACTTTTTTTTTTTATATTGAGAAAAAGTCAACATTGATGTATTTTTTTACTTATGAATTTAGTAATATATCTTTTTTACATTACACCTTAGTGCGAAAATATAAAAAAAAGTCATTGTTTTTATTTTCAATTTTAAAAAAAGAAAAATTCAAAAAGCTTAAATTGGTCATGCCAAAGGACTTCCAAAACATGTGTTTACCAAACAACATTCCTTCAAAGTTGCTTCTTAAGATACATTTCAATTATAGTTTATCAAACAGTTTTTGCATTTCATCAAAACCCTTAGATTAAAGGCCTTTAAGGCTTTCCAAACGCACCCTTGGTCCTATTTTTAATTGGGTCACTAGTAGGCTTCGGCCCATTTAAAATCAAGTATAGTTTGGAAAATGACTTATACATCAGCCTAAACTCAATGGGCTTTATTCACCTCCTTAGACCTTTTCGGCCTTACGGTACCATCAATATGAAATGGGTGAGCTCCTTTTACCCATCAGGCGCGGTTTAGATGTAACAATGCATTCTATTGTGACTAAAACGACTCGACGCATTTGCTGATGGGCACGCACATGCTCCTCGGCAGCATCTCAAACTCTAGATTCCATCTAGAGTCGGGACCCCTAGCATTTGAAAAATATTGAAAGTCGGACCACCGATCAGGAACGATGATCACGTTTTTGTATATACAATGTGTGGATATGTTGAGGTTTTGAGACAGATTCGTCTGGTGAGCGAATAAAAGTACAACCAATGATCATATTGAGTGGGCGCTTGCATGGACCATTGGCGCAAGTTGCTTCGCCACCAAAGTGGTTGGTGGGCGAGCGCCCCGTAACTTCCACCATGTGAGGAAATTTTTAGGTGCCTTCGAAAACATAATTTTTCTTGTTCAACCAAGTCCACTTTTAGATTGCACGTGGTTGATGACGAGTGAGAGAATTTAGTTACATGTCAATTTAGCTACACATATTCCCCCTTAGTTGCATGTGATTGTATGAATTCGTTTTTACTTTGAAAATGAATTTAAGAATTATTCAAATTGTAAGGTGCATTTTTGTTTTGTGTTTATTGTCACTAGAAGAGTATTATTATATCTTACGTGTATTTCTTGGTCTTTTCTGGAGAATAATACTAAAACTTGTACTTTAAAGATAATTGCTTTGTTTTTATGGATGGGGTGACTTGCATATTATTCCTATATAGAAAATTCTTTAATTATATTATAGTCGAATCTTCATTTGAGATGTATGATATCCTAAAAAGATTATTTTACCAAATAAACATTTGGGCTATCTATAAATTTCGTAAATTGATTTGTCAAATGATACTTGAACTATAAGACTTATGTATGTCTTACTTTCTCCAGCATCGCATGTAAATGAGCAGATGATCTTTTCCCAGACTTCTGAAACTTGGCGCATGTTGAATATCGCACCAGATCAGTCAGTGCATCGCTATATTTCCTGTCCAGTTCTTGGGTCGGTTCTTTTTTGTTTAAACCAGTGCTAACCCAGTTTGACCCGCATACTATTCATCAATCAAAAGGGGTCACGAGGGCGGCTGTAAACCCGAGGCCCTTATGTCCAAAATCCAAAAGGTGAAACCGATAGCCAACACAGGGTTCTGTCCAAACTTCGAATCTAGACTAAGTCCCCATCTCTCGTCAAGATCATCTTTGTTTGTCTAAATCTACATAATCATTGTGTGCCCTCTGGGTAAATCAAGTGCATGAATCCAAAAGTGACGTGGATTGAAAATTACACGAGAAAATGACATGATCTTTATCACCACGAGGGAAAGGTTGCGCAAGGGTCCGTCCATCTTATTTATTGTATTGTCACTGTCTCAATTCACACGAGCTCTTGTCCTACTGGTAAAATATATCAACAATTAAGTCAGCTTGACGTGGATTTGTGCCATTTAGATCCAGCTTACAACCCTCTCGGATGATTTTTTTAAGTTAGGAACATTAAATTATACACATGCTGATCCACAGATATTGTACTTAAATCTGTGAACCAAGGCACGACATGATTCAGTCCATACTTAAACCTCTCGGATGACTTTTTTTAAGTTAGGAACATTAAATTATACACATGCTGATCCACAGATATTGTACTTAAACCTGTGAACCAAGGCACGACATGATTCAGTCCATTATTGAAGTCATCTAACCTGAGGATAGTGTATTAATCTAATAGTATTCCCTTATAAGAATTGAAAGAATTGATAAGGTGAGTATCGTGATTTCATTAGGTTAAATAACTCTCTCTTTTTTTTTTTCTTTTTCCTGGGTCTTACGTATTATTGCGAGCTAGGGTACCAAGAAGAAGTCGACTCAAAACTCCAAACTCAGTACATGATCTTGAGCTAGAACAAGTATCATTGAGCAATTCAACTTCTTTTTGTGCTTGTGTGGTATTGGCTGTGCTCAAATATGCTCTTCAAAACGCAATCAATGATAGAGATCGTGACGTGCTTGCTTGGTAAGCTTCCAGAAGGGTAATATCTTGTGATCTTGATTACTTGTTGCTTATGGAAAATTAGAGTCCTACATGGTTGTGACCACAGCAGCAATCATGATTCCGGAGTCGGGGTCCACGATGAGGGTGAACATCAATTAAACACCAGCCCACGAACGATCGAGTTACCTATTGCTTAACACGTAAGCTAATAATACATTTTTTTTAGGCAAATGAATGATATATCCGTTGCTACTTTCGTATCTCGATTTAATTTACTTAAAAAAAAAAACCATTCTTTCTTGCACCTAGCTTGAAGAGACCCACTCACGCATGGCTGCGCTGGTTGAGGTGTACCCCCTAATTTGTCACTAGGTCAGGGGTTCGACTCTTTGAGTCATCATGACTCTTAGAGTAGGACCGTGATTTAAGCGGGGTCTTCCTCAAGATATAATCAGTGTTGTGCTCCCAAAAGTGAGCTAGGCTGGATCATCGGCATCAAAAAAAAAAAAAAAAAGTCAAGTGTGCATTCAAAGCTAGAAACTCAATTTGAGATTTTTATTTGTTCGTTCCTTCTGATCTCGAAACCATAAACAACAAAAGAACTTTAAAATGCAAAAGAAAAGGAAAGAGGACGACCGAGACTAATTTCTAATTGTTCAACAATTAAGAAAGTTCTTAACATTGCTTGTGAACTAAGCCGTCAAATTTTCTTTTTCTATGAATAAATTAAGTTTGGACAGGAAGAAGTTGTAACTAGATCTGGAGTTCCATCAATATCACTTAGTAGTTTTATCGAAGAAGGAAATGAACGAATTTCTGACAACTCAAATTCTTACAAATTATGAATTTCATGATCGTGAAAAGGAAAAAAAATATATTTGATTTTGAAACATAACTTTACTTAGAGGAAAGACGTCTATTATTTTTTACTGATTCAAGATGACAATGGAAATAAGTTATTTAATTGATTTCATTGGAAACTTAGCGCAAATATGGTATGCGAAGGAGAGAGACGTTGAGGTTGCTTTTGTCGAACGAGAGGAGTAATGTGAATGGTAATATCGAACTAAATTTTGTGATTGAAGGGTAATTTTGGCTAGTTAACATACAAAGGATGTGGTTTAGTAATTACACATTGGATGTTACAGCCTTTTTATCAAACTCGCAACACTTCATTTGGCCTTTTGTGCATAATTAGTATCCAGCTCAACGCTCTCCAACAACTTGTAAGGAGTCTCAACGCAATTTCCTACCTTGCTATAGGAGGCTAGGAACTATTTAATGAAAATGCTAGTACTACCACCTAGAGTGGGTGGATATGTGTTAAAAAATATTTAACAATTAAATGCGAAATATATTATGTTACAAGCAAAGTCCGTGGATGACTCAAGGTCTGATTAAAAGCGCCACTAGGGGTGTGTTTGTTTTTGTTTCTTTTTTCTTTTCATGAACACAAATCTTATTTTTTTGTTCCCGGAACAAAAAGAGAACAAAAATGCGTTTGTTTGTGTTTTTGTTCCAAATCTATTTTTTTGTTCCCTTAACAAATTTGGAACAAATAAGAAATAAGAAAAACTTATTTCTTGTTTTTGGAATACTTTGGAGAAACAAATTTTCTCTCTCTTCTTTCTTTTCTTTTTATTTTCTTCTTCTTTTTCTTTGGCTGATCGCCGACCTCGGCTATGACCGGCCGACCGGTGGTCGAGGGCCGGCGACCTCGCCAGAGCGACGCCGGCCCCTGGCGAGGCTGACCTCACCCCTGTCGGCGACGCTCGGCCTCACCTTGGTTGGGTGAAATCGAGCTCGCCCAGATTTGGCGAGGCCGTACTCGCTTAGCCAAGGCGAGGCCGAGCCTCCCCAACCACGGTGAGGCTCGGCCTCGCCGGGGCGGGGAGCCTCCCCGTGGCCGGGCAAGGCCGCCGGCCCTTGTCGGCCATGGCCGAGGCTCGGTGACCAGCCAAAAGGAAGAAAAAAAGAAAAAAAGAAAAAGGAAAAAAAGAAAGAAAAATAAGAAAAATACAATAAAAGATTAAAAGATTAAAAAGAACACAAATTTACCAAACGCATTTCTGTTCTTTTTCTATTCCAGGAATAAGTTTACCAAACGCGTTCTTCTGTTAAAAAATTATTCCCTGGAACAGAAATAATTTTTTCTATTTTTGTTCCCTGGAACAATTTTTGAACAGAAATGTTACTAAACACACCCTAAAAAGAAAATTTAGACTCAAATAAGAGATGTAATTGATTTTTGATAAATTTAGAAGAAAATTGCATCGGATAAAGTTAAAAAGATTTTTTTTTTTGACAAATTTTTTTGACAAAAAGTTAAAAAGAGTTAAGGGAAAAGAAAATTGCACACAAGATTTATAATAATTCTGCTTAGATCAAACATATGTTCACTCTCTCACGTTGATAGCTTTCTGGCTAAAATTCACTAAAGCATCAATGGAGAAGTACTATATTTCGAGTGCAAACACTTAGTGGAAGATTTCTTTTTCCCTCACTAAGTTATTCTTCTTGTGATTTTCTCTCTCGAGTATAATTTGTAAAAGCTGTCGTTAAAGAATGAGTGGTTGGAAATGCTTCAAACTTTGGAATTTCAATTTTCGTGCTCTATTTCAAATATGACCTCCTTAAATACTCCTCTATGCCTTACTAGCCATTGACATTCTCTAGAGGAATTTCTTCCAATCAATCCGTTGGATATAATCGATTAAGGAAATCTTGTAGCCGTTTGAAGATTGAGATGAAAATCCGTTAATTTTGGTTGTCCATATAATCAGAATCTAGGTTTCTATAAGTAGATGCTTCCCAAAAAACGAACTTGTCTTCAAGATTAATTTCATCAATTCATGATTAATTCCATGAATGTATTTATAATATCTAAGTGAGATTTTTTGCCAGAAAGCCATATATTAAAGAATAAAATCTATAATGTTCATATTAAATCATTGTCATAAGATTAATAATTCTGAGTCTGATTATATCTTCGTTTTGGACTTGGTTTCAGTCTGGATTGCATCAGAGTGGAATGAATAGATTTTGACAAGAGTCTGCGATATGACTTCAGAATTCTACTATTCTTTAGAACAAGAACAAGAACAAAAATAAGAAAGTTTTGTTAACTTCAAAACCTGATAAGAGTTTTCTCAACATTTAATAGTTATCACCCACTTGGACAGCTTATCATTCACTATGCTCTACACCAAGCAAGATCAATATAAAATTTTACACATTCTGCTCCGTCACACTCATCTCTAAAATCAGCTGCTTTACTCTCCTTTTCCACAACGCAGAAGAAATTCCAAATCCAACAAGAAGCAAAGCACAAAAAAGAATGGCCGATCCGACTGCGTTGCTCTCACAATCTGCCACCGCCAGCAGCGACCAGGAACCTCTGAAGCTTAAGAAGCACTACCCGTCGTTGGACTCGATGATCGAGCAGTCCATGAAAGATTTCGGGTGGGCTCAGCTCATGCAAGCCTTGCTTGTGTCGCTTGCTTGGTTCTTCGACGCGCAGCAAACGTTCATAAGCATTTTCACTGACGCTCTACCACCGTGGCACTGCGTGAATCTTGACGACCAATATTGCAACTCCATTTCCGACGTTTGTCTACTTGCGAATAGTTCCTCATGGCAATGGGATTATCCCAAGCACGCCTCTATAGTCTCTGAGTGGGGCCTTCAATGCGCAAACTCAGCAATAAGGGGCTTACCGGCTTCGTCCTTCTTCATGGGATGCTTGATTGGCGGTTTGCTTTTGGCGACGCTTGCCGATTCATTGCTCGGCCGCAAAAACATGCTCTTCCTCTCTTGTTTAGTCATGTCTTGCTCATCCCTACTCACGGTCTTCTCCACCAACGTGTGGATCTACTCCTGCTTGAGATTCGTCACTGGATTTGGACGCGCGACAATCGGCGCGTGTGCTCTCGTGCTGTCAGCGGAATTAGTTGGCAAGAAATGCCGAGGGAGTGTCGGGATGATTGGATTCTTCATTTTCACATTAGGTTTTTTATCATTGCCGGCGATTGCCTACTTGAACCAAGGTTCATCATGGAGAATTCTATACATTTGGACAGCAGTCCCGGCCATTGGCTACTGTGTCTTAGTCCATTTCTTGGTTTGCGAGTCACCGAGATGGCTCTTCGGGATGGGACGCAGGGAAGAGGCCATGGAATCCTTAAAGAGAATAGCGCCGCCGGGTGCGAGCGCCCTCACCAACGGCTTCTCCTCAGTCTCGCTCAACGAGTACTCTTTCAACAACATGGACATCTTTTCGGCAATCAAGGCCTTATTAGAAAAGAGATGGGCCTTTCGCCGGCTATGTGCAGTCATGTTGATTGGGTTCGGGGCGGGGATGGTGTACTACGGAATGCCGCTCGGGGTCGGGAACTTGGACTTCAACCTCTACTCGATTATCACGCTCAACGCCCTCGCCGAACTGCCTTCGACCCTGGTCACTTTCCTCCTCATAGGAAAGCTCAATAGGAGGAGTTCTCTACTATTCTTCACAACACTCAGTGGGGTTCTTAGCGTGATGTGCATTTTGGAGGGCCAGGTGTGGCAAAAGTTGCAAATTGTCTTGGAGTTAGTCTCTTTCTTCAGCGGGTGCACCGCGCTTGATGTGCTGTTGATATTCACATTAGAGTTGTTTCCTACGTCCGTGCGGAACACGGCGATGTCGATGGTGCGGCAGGCAGTGGTGTTTGGCGGTGTGTTCAGCCCATTGCTGGTGGCAGCTGCCGGCCGGACAGGCGACAGTGTGCTGTCTTTTGGGGTTTTTGGGCTGGTCATCGGGTGTTGTGGGCTGTTTGTCATGTGCTTGCCGGAGACAAGAGGTGGGAATCTTTGTGATACCATGGATGAGGAAGAGCGGAAAGAGGACAAAAGGGACCACCGTGTTTTGTGCTAGATAGAGATAATGGTAGTCGATGGTGGGAGTGTCAGTTCTGTCTTATCGCTGTGGCCTAAAAGGGTTGTCTAATTGCAAATCCAATTTGGATAACCTTCTTTGTATTTCTAGCAAAAATGATAAGCAACTTGTTATGCTTTGTTTATTTCATGAAAAATGAATGATTAGAAAAATATTTTCTCCAAATTAAGAACGATCACTTATATCGCTTATAAAAATTATAATGACTTTTTGGACCAAAAAAGATAAAATTAATCTAGTCTTCTAGGATTCTCAAGAATAAGTTATACACATAATATTATATTTTAGGGGCAATTTTTGTGTCTAAAATAGATATTGTTTTCCCCAAACCAGTGAGATGGTGGAAATAGCCCCTCCTTATTAAAATTTCGGAATCACTCTTGGTAAAGTTGATCATCGACCAGATTGGTGCGGGTTCACGGGCTGTGAATTCATGCCTAACTTTATGCTCGGTCCATCCATCAACCAAAGTATTTGTAACTTTGTTGGCGAATGCCTTAAAAGACACTTGTTAAGATACTGGTTAAGGAAAATATTAGACTTTATAGTGCACTGGCTGTTTAACGTTATATATGATTATAATTTGGAAAATGGCGATTGGTTTCTTAATTAGCATACTTAACCAATGCCTCATGGGCATGCTTTAACAACACCCACATACATGTAGCGCTTGGCAATTTTTTTTTTTTTTTTTTAAGTATTAATAAGGGAGTGAGAGTTTTCGAGCGCTCAATTAGTCCCCTGTGCTGCAGAGATCAGTGAATATAGCTTTGCGTTGGTGGATGTGATTCCAAGAAAATGTACAAAGTCTTGTGGTTCAAACCAGATCTTGAGCTAGAAAAAATGAACATGTTTTACCACTTGAGCAAGAAGAGAGCCCAGGGCACTCCCGCGATTGAAGGTAGCTCCATTGACCAAAAAAATGATGCGTTTATGGAAAATCTCCCATCACTGTCATGTGGCACAATGCCAAGATGATGAGGACAATAATTGTTTGAAGAAGTACTTTCATTTTATCGAGAAGTATCAAAGATAAGAGAAGCAGGGAATACCAGAGGTAAGAGGAATATCTAAATCATCGTTCTCACTAATACATTGTTGCTTGATCGCGATGTGCTCGTCAATCTCCGCTTACTGCTGATCATATACTTTCAAAGTCTTATCAAACTCATCGGAGCATCTCTTCAAGATTCTCCCCGCCTTTTCGATAGCAGACCTCTTGATGTCGAGGAGACGATGGATTGCAGCCAGTCATTACAAGAGTTTCCTCTCATCTAAAAGTTCAGCTTCTTCATTGACAATAGTTTGGTAAAGTTGGGATCTTGCTTTATTGCCTTTTTCTGCTCTGGCAATTGAATTTCCAAAGCATTGAACGTCCTCTCCTTCAACGTCGACACGAAAACCTTACCATAACTCTGCTTGAATTTTGACACAGCCGTCAATAAAAGGGGTAGAGAATTCGTCACACCCCACTAAACTCCAGGGGTCTGGTGGTGGGGCCTTTGCCAGAGCTTGATTTGACAATCAAATTTTTGGCTTTAGCCTCTAATGCCTAGATCAGAAATGATTGCCGTGAGTGTGTAGAACTCCCCGTATTTAGCTTTCACGATCTCGTGGGCGGTAGGAGATTTTGTTAAAGCTCATAAAGCAACGATCAAAACAGAAAAATTTCTGTTGTTTAAGAGAGTGAAAAGATAAAAAACAGAGCATAGCACTTCATACGTCTTGTTCTTAAAAAAAAACTATCAAGTACAACAACTAAATACAAAGTAGAAACTGCTCACATACGTGCAACACATAACTGCACATAAACGTGTTATTAACTTCCTAGAAAAAAGCAAAAACACTAACTGCATAACTTAATTTACTTGGCTGTTTTTTTATTTATTTATAAAAAAACAGAGGAAAACAAAGGAAATATGACTGAAAAATAGCAGCTGAGATAATTCCAACAAACTCCTCCTTAGATCAGTTGCTGCTGCAGATTCTTATTTTCTCTTTTAATAGCTAAAATCTTCCACCCTGAAGTGGTTTTGTGAACATATCTGCAAGCTGATCTTCAGATCTGCAATAGACCAACTTAACTTCGCCACTTTGTTGCACCTCACGCAGAAAGAAAAATTTGACTTTGAAATGCTTGGTTTTGCCATGGAAAACTGGATTCTGTGATATTGCTAAAGTAGCATGATTATCCACACTAACTTCAATGCAATCACTAGAATTCAACCACAGATCCTTCATTATCTTCTTCAGCCACAAAGCTTGATTTGCAGCTGCAGTAACTGCTATAAACTCAGCCTTTGCAGTAGACTGAACTACAATCTCTTGTTTTTTAGAACACTAGGAGAAACAAGCAGAACCAAAACCGAAACAATATCCAGACGTACTCTTCATATCATCTACTGAACCAGCCCAGTCACTCTCAGAAAATCCTTGCAAATTAAACTTTTGACCTTTCTTAAACTTCACACCAAAGAACAATGTTCCTTTGAGATATCTCGAGATCCTTTTTGCTGTAACCAAATGTAAGTGACTAGGACTACTCATAAACCTGGATAAAACACTCACAACAAATAGAATATTTGGTCTGGTTGCTGTAAGATACATGAGACACCCAATCAGACTTCTATACATAGAAGCATCCACTGCATCTGTTCCATCATTCTTCTGCAGCTTCTCTTTAGCAGCCATAGGAGTGCTTACACTTCGACAATCTTCCATTTGAAACTTCTTTAGAATTTCCTTCATGTATTTTTTCTCATAGATGAAGATCTCATATGAAGCCTGTTTGACTTCTAGACCCAAAAAATAAGCCATCTTTCCTAAGTCTGACATCTCAAAACCTGCAAATAGATCTTGCTTCACCTTCTCTATCAATTCCATATCATTTCCTGTCACTAATAGATCATCTACATAAAGTGACAGAATTACAACACTGTGATTCACCTTCTTGACATAAAGAGTGGACTCACTTAAGCTTTTTACAAAGCCAAAATCCTGCAAATATCGATCTATCTTCCTATACCAAGCTCTTGGAGCCTGCTTCAGTCCATATAGAGCTTTCCTCAACCTATATACACTCTCTTCTTGGCCTTTGATACTGAAGCCTTCAGGTTGTTCAACAAAAATCTCTTCCTCAAGCTCTCCATTCAGGAATGCAGACCTGACATCTAACTGAAATATAGGCCACCCCTTCCCTGTTGCAATAGCTAACAATAGCCTTATTGTATCAAGTCGTGCAACATGAGCAAATGTTTCAGAATAGTCTACTCCCCATATTTGTGCATAGCCTTTCACCACCAATCTAGCTTTGTGTTTATTGACAAAACCATCAGCATTAAGTTTTGTTCTAAACACCCACTTAACCCCAATCACATTCTTATCAGATGGTCTGTCAACAAGCTCCCATGTGTGATTTTTCTGGATCATTGCAATCTCCTACATTGCTGCAATCCACCTTTGATCCTCCTTAGCTTCCACGAAGTTAGATAGTTCGAGCATTGCCACATTACTTCTTTCATAGATTTCAGCAAGTGACCTTGTACTTCTCACTGATAAATCATCCATACTGTCTTCCAATCCATCTATAACTTCATCAACCTCTACATCTGTTGCAGGTTTTTTTTCGAATTGCTGCTGTTCTGCAATCTTTCGTTCCATCCAATTCCACTCATCTTCCTCTAGAAAAACAACATCTCTACTTACAGTCACCTTTCTTGTTATAGGGTGAAAAATTCTGTAAGCCTTTGATTGGAGACTGTACCCGATGAAGATTCCAAGCTCTACTTTCTTATCCAGCTTGTCTCTCTTGACCTCAGGAACATGAGTGTAACACAAACACCCAAAAACCTTCAAATTTTTCATAGAAGGTTTAATATCATACCAAACTTCAAAAGGTGTTGACCTCTCTAAGGCCTTTGTGGGCAATCTGTTCAACAAGAACACTGCAGTATTATTTGCTTCAATCCAAAACTTCTTAAGTAACTTCTTCTCCTGCATTATACATCTAGCCATCTCCATAATGCTTCTGTTTTTCCTTTCATTGACCCCATTCTGTTGAGGTGAATAAGGAGCAATGAACTGCTGCACAATTCCTGCTTGCTCACAATTCAACTTAAACTTGCGAGCAGTATATTCAGAACCATTATCAGACCTGGGCATTTTAATTTTCTTCCCACTCTGATTCTCAACTAAGGCTTTAAACTTCACAAACACATCAGCAACTTCAGACTTGGCTCGCAGAAAATAAATCCAACTCATCTTAGTCATATCATCAGTGAAGGTAATGAAATACCTGCTACCATTGAGAGAAGACTCAGACATAGGTCCACATAGATCTGTGTGGACTAATTGCAGCTTCTCACATGCTCTCCAGCCTCCTCCTTTGAAAGGAAATCTGGCTTGCTTGCCAAGAAGACAAGTTCCGCACTGTGGAAATTCCTCCTCCAAACTTGGCAAGTCATTTGCCAAGCTATTTCTCTGCATAAACGACATGCTCTTCCTGTGAACATGCCCAAGTCTTTTATGCCATAGCTCTGCATTTTCTTCTTTGCACTTTAAAGCCATTTGTTGCATCTCTTGTGGCTTGAACATGAAACTCTTGTCCCTCATTGGGATTCTTAGCACTTTTTTGCTATCTGCATTATTAATAAGACATTCATTCCCTTCGAACTTCACTTTATAGCTCTTCTCAACTAATTGACCAACACTTAACAGATTCTAGTCAATGTTTGGCACAAAAAGAACATCACTGATCAGCTTCACTTCCTGATTTCCTTCAATAGCCACGGTACCCTTCCCTTGCACTTCGATATACTGTTCGTTGCCAATTCTGACTTTGGACTTGACTGACCTGTCTAGACTCCTAAACAGCTTCGAATTGCCAGTCATATGATTGGTACAGCCACTATCCACCAGCCATGCATCATTCCCAACAGAAGATTAAAAAAAAAGAAGCTACAAACAAGTGCTCTTCCTCAGTTTCATTAACTACTACCTGTGCTTTTCCTGCTTGTTGGTAATTTTTTTCTTTGCAGATGGTTTCCATGTGACCCAACTTGTGACATCTTCTACATCTAGCATCAGGCTTTCTCCAACATCTAAAAAACTGATGATTAGTTCCACCACAGTATTGACAAGGCTTTTTGTTCATCTTCCATTTGCTAGACCCACCAGAATTTCCTTCTTTTGCTACAAACTTGGAGTCACCAGCATTTTCTCTGGACTGAATCCATTTCTTCCCTTTGCCTCCATCATTTGACTTCATTTTAGCTTGCAGCGCACCCTCTACAAACTCTTCTCTTCTCATCAATCTTCTGTGCTCCTATGCCTGCAAAGCATTTAACAATTCTGCAAGCTTTATATCAGCTAAGTCTCTTGTATTTTCTAGAGAAGCTATGGTGGCTTCGAACTTCTCTAGAAGAGACACCAGGATCTTCTGAACAAGCCTTTCATCCTTTAAGTCAGTCCCTAAAACTCTGATTTTTTCAGCTATCCCAACCAACCTATTAAAGTACTCCTTCACTGACTCTGAATCCTTCATCTGCTGTCTCTCAAACTCCTTCAAGAGATTCAGCACCTTCATGCCTCTTATCTTCTCATCTCCCTCGTATTCATCCTTCAAGAAATCCCATATTGCCTTTGCAGAATCACATCTCATGATCCTTGTGAAGATAGTGGGTGAAATAGCAGCATACAGGCAAGACTTTGCCTTAGCCTTCCTTGTGATTCTCTCTTTATGGTACTTTATCTGATTTAAGGTTGGATTGTCTAGAAGTGGAGCAACCTCATAATCATTCTCCACACCCTCCCATAAATCATGACCCTCCAAGAATGCCGTCATCTTGACAGTCCAAGCCTGATAATTTTCCCCAATAAAGACTGGAGCAGCCATTGCAGAGAATCCATTTGATCCTGCCTCCATCAGCTTTTTTTTTTTGCAGATTGGAAGCAATCTTCACTCACTTACCCTCACTTCATAGTCCCTTAAGATCCCACAAATGCTTTGATACCAATGTTAAAGCTCATAAAGCAACAATCAAAACAGAAAAATTTCTGTTGTTTAAGAGAGTGAAAAGATAAAAAACAGAGCATATCCTTTCATACGTCTTGTTCTTAAAAAAAAACTGTCGAGTACAACAACTAAATACAAAGTAGAAATTGCTCACATACGTGCAACACATAACTGCACACAAATGTGCTATTAACTTCCTAGAAAATAGCAAAAACACTAACTGAATAACTTAATTTACTTGGCTATTTTTTATATATAAAAAAACAGAGGAAAACAGAGGAAATATGACTGAAAAACAGCAGCTGAGATAATTCCAACAGATTTCAAGCCAGAATTGACTTTAGGAATTGTTGTCGAGACACCTCAGATCGACCAAAGTTAGTGCATCATCAATCCACTCCAGGTCAGAAATGTCGAGGTAAAAGGAAGAAGAAAGTAGGTGACAACCTACACAACCCACGCGGCCCACGGGACGGCGGTGCATGGGCGACCAGATCTGGCGGGCTGAGCTCTGCTCAGCCCATTGCATGGGTCGCGCGACCTAGGCGACGCTGCCTGAGGCCACGACCCAAGCGACGGTGATGTGTGGTGACGGCAGTGCATGGGTGACCAGATCTGGCCGGGCCGAGCTCGCTCGCCGGCTGTCGCGTGGGTCGCGCGACCCAGGTGACGCTACCTAAGGCCACGACCCACGCGACGGCAATGTGTGGCGACGGCAGTGCGTGGGTGACCAGATCTGGCCAGTTGAGCTCCGCTGGCTGAACTTCACTCTTGAAGAAACAAGTCCAATGAGGAAGACGATGAATAATAATTTTTTAGGGTAAAACAGAAAAATGCAATTATCAGCGAGAGCAATATTGGAAGAAAAAAATCATTAAACCTCTCTTTAGCATTCCGAAAATGCTGAAAGCCCAAAGCGTGGGGGACTGCTTTGGGCTTTCAGCATTTGGCTAAAGAGACCTCCAAATGCTGAATCAAACATCTAAAATTTTTCCCAATGGACTTTGGGAGCTCAAAGCCCCTTGGGAATGCTGACCCAAACAGAGCCTTAATAACTAATGTTCTCTAGAACATCAATGGAAAGCAATATCTAAGTCAACTGGTAGTAGAAAGCTTGAATAGACCCACGGATAGCTGTTATGAGTAGCTATATATCACGTGAGATGAACATGCGTTTCACGTTATCACACCTTCTCAAAAGAAGTCCTAGATATTTCTTTGACTATCAATCTAAATTTCTAGCAATTTGACAGCAAGTCTCAGGCCTAGAACTCTAGAAAGAATTATGAAGGAGAATCCAATCAATCGTTAATACCTTAGGAAAAGGATTATTTCCTAATATAGCCAACTCTATCCGTGGAAGTTACATCATTACCAAGAAGATTCGATTGTACGGGCAACCAGATTTTCGGCCATTGTGTTGTTTATCTTCAACGGTTACAACAATCCTCTTGAAGACTATTCAATAGCTAGTTTGGAGACTGAAGACTATATAGATCAACACATGCTGAAGAAGATACAATGACTACAAACATAGAAAATTTCATACTCTGATATATTCATTTACTAAAAGTACTTGTCACTTACTGTAATCTCATTTAAGAAGTGCACGAGGGTTACAGTATTGCTTGTGATTTGGTAGTAGGATCTACTAGCTTCGAGTAGAAGCAGCACAAGCTACTGTTGTAGCTACTCCAAGGATTACTAGAGAAGTCTAAACATGTTGGTTGCTGTTAGTTTAGAAGAGTGGTTGCTTGATTTTGATAATTCCGCAAAAAAGATTCAAATTTCAATAATTAACCTGTCAACCCCCTCTATGCCGCACTTTTAGCCGCAACAATTGGCTATATTAACCAAGAGGTTTAAGAACCTTGTGATAAAAAGAAAGAATTTAAAGGGAAAGAAGCAAACCATAGAACCCGATGAAAGGAAGTCCTCCAAAGGCAAAGGGGGCAACGAAGGTAAGGATTATATGCTTTGAGGGCTTGAAATGTGGGCACATCAAATCCGATTATCCCTTGCTCAAGAAATTGAAGAAAAAATTAAAGAGAAACGATGTCCTGATGATGGGATCAATGAACAAACAAATCTCTGTTTAATGGCCAACATTCAATCTTAGAATTAAGAGGGACCAAGGAAAAAGGAATCAATCGTATCTAAACGCACAAGGTCTTGTCCAATCTTGGAATCTAGACGAAGTCGCCATCTCTTGTCATGATGATCTAATTTCGTCTCCATGTACATAACTATGGCCTCTCTTTTGGTCAACCAATCGCATGAATACGAAAGGGACGTGCATAAAGAAACAGGGGCAATGAATTATTGCATGATGTTTATCACCTCGAGTTGAAGGTCGCATGAAGCTTCTTCCACCTGTTATCTTACCATTTTCACTGTCTCGATTCACATAACTCTTGCCCTTTGTTTTATCAACAGTCAGCTTGACGGAGACCTGTGCCAACTAAATTCAACTCACAACTCTAGGACATGTATTTTTTTTTTTTTTTAAGTAGGAAAATTAAATTAACGCATATGAATCCACCAATATTATTGTACCCAAATGTGCGAACCAAAGCTCAACATGATTCAGTCGATTATTGGAATCATATAACATGAGGGAAATTGGATTGTGATGTATTAATATAATATTACTCCCTAGAAAGATTGTGATAAGCGCCAGCAAATGTACGCCTATGTCGATTTATCAATCGATGAGGTGAGGTATTGTAATTTCGTTTTACTAAATAACCTTTTTTGGGTTTGTTGCGACCTCTCTTTTTCCGTTCGGGGAAAAAGAAAGAAGGTTTAAGGGTATTTGCCTAAAGAGGTGGACCAATGGCCCTAAATTAGGCGTAGACTCTCCCAAGCTTATACTTCACGTGACATTGGATTTTGTTTTTTTTTTGTTCTTAACAACCTATGTAATTCTAGGAGTTGCCACTAGCCTATTAGGTCGGCTAAAAATCAATCGAGATGCGGGAGTGTTGTCTCGATTCCTACGCAACCAGAGATTTTTAGGAATGGGGACTTGTTTACACCAATGTTTCTATTAGTGCTCTTGCAGTACCACTAACTTAGAAGGTTGTTTATCTAAATGGCCATACAATCTTGATTATCAATTATAATTCTTATAAAACCGCTAAGCATCCATGCAAATGTTTTTTTTTTTAGTTTGTTTTCCTTGATATCTATACTAATCCTAACATAATTTATAAGAGAAATTTACACTCAAATTAATGAAAAGCGGTTCGTAAGTAAACATCCAAGAAATTGAAATGACTTGAAAATAAATGCAGAAAAGGAAAACCCGATACAAGTCGGGTAAATAATATTACATGGCCTTGTTATCACGCCCCGGGACAGGACCCCCATGAGCAAAATGAGAATTTAAATGTGCATGATATTACTCTAAATGCATGAAACTACTCTAAATAATTTTAATCTACAGAAAATATATTATTTACAAAAATGATTATAAAATATCAAAATAGCATTAAATTAGGAAAAATGACCTTATAAAATTAATAAAATTTCATAGATGTCATTTTTGCCTTAATTTGATACCATCTATCACTTTCATATTTTTTTTTTTTTTTTGAGATTTTTGGATTTATTATTATTATTTATTTAAAAATAATAATAATTCCCTAAATCGATATATGCTAACATTGAACAACACAGCACATGAATATCACAATAATCGAGCTTAAATCGACCCTTTCAAAATCAAAGTTTGGTTCCAACATTTTATCGAATACTTAGCTTGAACCAAATCACCTCAAAATGGCTTCCTCGGGCCATGTTTGTGGCCTTCGATCCCGACCCATATGCAATCTCATGTGAAAGCAAAGTATCAAGGATATACTATTACATGCAAAGAATAGATTTAGCTAGAAATCATTGCCTAGAATAAGCAATAACCAAACTGAAAACGGCCTCCAATATGCGAGTTGGAGCCATTTTGCAAATTTGGTGTTAAACCCAAGTCAAACAACCATGTCAAATGCCCAGATTGAAGCCCCGACAACCATCACATGCAACATCTATATGAAATATAAAATAGGTAACATTTAGTTTCAAATGCAACAAACATCACCAAAAACGATCAACCAGATGCATCAAAACGAACTCTCCAAGAATCATACATGCATGATCTATGCTGGCCAAACATGTCCTAATGTGGATTGGCTTGGTTTTTGGCTCATGTTATAGACAGTTTCATGGCTCACAAGGGGACTTAAAGACTAAACCAGGTTGTTCTATGCATTATTTGTACCCCCATATAACATTCATCAAAGTCACAACGATAAAAAAATGCATGCAAAGGGGGGTAACAAGTCAAGCATATAGGGGTATTGAAGAGGCTTTAAACACCTAGAAAAATTTCAATCTCGAAAATCAATTTTCCGGACTAGTTTTCCTCTTGATTTTCGTGATCAAACATATTCGAAATCAAATAAAAATAGATCTAGGATGCTTATCTTGCTTCCTAGTTTTGTTTTCAAGTGACTCTTAGTCGAGGAAACGAGAAATTATCCTTCGAGGGACACGTGGAAAATGGCTCATTCAAACTGAAAATGAGATCTACAGAAGAAAAAGCTAACAATGAAAGTTTTCGTTGACCTCCAAAATTAGGCTTCCAAACCTCTTTTGTTGGCCAACTTAAAACCAACCAAAACTATATCTATTCTAGTTTGTTTGTAACTCATGGATTTCCTCATTTATCTCTCCCTTTTCTCAAAAAAACATTCGCTTTTCCTTGCTCATAACCAACTGGGCTTAACACCTAGAAAAATTTTGGACTCCCTTAGCCCACCAGGAGGGTATCTTTTCGGGGGGTTTTAGGAGGTCTTCCCGATCTCCATTTTAAACGTGTGACCTATGGTTGGAAAGATATTTGAGTGAAGTTTCAATATCTAGTTGAAGGTTTTGGCTAATTTTGGTTGCAAATTTGTGAAAATTTCACTTTTCTCTCTAAAGATTGATCTGGAATTTCTAAGTTTTTGCTTTTCTAGAGTTGCTTCTAAGGGTGTTTTTTGGGCACGATCGTGAGCTCCTCGTGCTTCTCGTTTTCTACCTCTTATCCCTCAAACGAGCATGCTTCATAGATCTTGTCCACTGCATTAAGCAATCTCTTGATCAGCTTTTTGCCCTCCTGCCAAGCCTACCAACTGAGCAGTCCACCCACTTTCTGACTTAGCCAAAATTTTCAAATTTTGCATATGTTGAGTGTGCCGATTTTGCTGCGATTTTCCCGTGCTTTCGGCAGCTTATTCTTGACAAATTTTCATCCACTTGCACTACTAATTATGGTCTTCCATCACGTGGAGAGATCAGGCTAGTTGGGCAGTTGAGGAGGATATGGTGGGGTCACCAAATTGCTTATTCAGCAACTCCGAAATCAGACCAACTTGTGGACTGAGATTTGTCAGCTGGTTTGGGTGCTTTAATCCATCAATTTAGCTGCGATTTTTTATCAATTAGCAAGCTTATATATATTAGTTTAAGATCTCGACCAGGTTTTGCAATTTTACCCACCCAATTTTGCAAGAAAGTTCCTCAAAGTTGACAATTTTATTATATGAAAATACTCAATTCAATGCAAATTTGGTCCTTTTGGCCCAATTTGATTGATTTGACCTAGCCCAAGTTCAATTTCAACTTAATTGGGGACCAAGATGATGATTTAAGGGCTTAGGTGAGACTTTACAAAATTTCCGAATTGGTCCATCAACTTTTGAAAATTGCATTTTGGCCCCAACTTGCCGTTTTAATTATAATCTGACCTCCTAGGCTTGGCTAGTCACATTTAGATCATTGGCCCCATCTTGATTTTTCTTTCTTTCTTTCTTTCTTCTTCTTCTTCTTCTTCTTTTTAATTTTTTTTTTTTTTTTTTTAGGAAAAACATCTTTCATTAAAAAAAAAAAAAAAACTATACTAAACACCAAGATAATCTATATGTGAGAATTTGACATGAAATATTTTTGTGGAAAAACAAATCTTCCATTTTTTCGAAAATAATTTTTTTTGGGCAAAAATTTAGGTGTCAACAGGGTCTTACGAATTATTGCGAGCTAGGGTTACATGAAGAAGGCTACTCAAAAACTCCAAACACAGTACGTGATCTTGAGCTAGAATAAATATCATCGAGCAATTCAACTTCTTTTAGTGCTTATATGGCATTGGCTATATCTAAAGATACTCTTCAAGGTGCACTCATTGATATGTCAATCTGAGTATATACGGAAGTTGGAGAGATCATGACGTGTTTGCTTGGTCAGCGCTATTTTGGGTGGAATACTATGATCTTAATTACTTGGTGTTTATAATTAAAAAATAGAAAAAAGTAGAGTTTTGTTTGGTTGGGACATTTATGCATCATAGCGGCAATATGATTCCAACGACGGGGTCAATAATTAGGGAGAGACAATTAAACGCCCACCCACGAACGATCAAGATATATATTGTTCGACACGTAAGGTAAAAGCGTAAAAGAATAATTTGAGAGTTTATTTTTTTATTTTTTGTCAGTCCTACTATATTCTTATTATATTTTTTACTTTCAGACTTTTATCATGCCTCATTGCCGGGCACACTTGAAACTAAATCATCTTCACTCCAATCCTCCCGAGAATGAGGAGATTCGAATCCCCCACCTCCCTCTTTTATATTGGAAGGGTGGCCACTAGGCAAAACTCCATTGGTTGAATAATTTGAGGGTCGAAAACACATTTTTTTAGGCATATTGAGATCTATTTTTTTTTTTTTGGTAACGACATATTGAGGATCTATTAGTGGCTACTTTCCTATTTTTTTCTTGCACTTGATTTGAAGAGGACCATTTGCTTTTTCATCCAAAATGGGAAAAACAATACTCGGGTGTGTATTGAATGCTGGAAGCTCAATTTAGGATTTTAATTTGCCTCTTCCTTCCAATTTTAAAACCACAAAAAAAAAAAAAAAAGATTAAAAAAAAAGACAAAAAAGGAAAGAAAAGGATGGAGTGTTTTTTGTTGTTTAACCTAAGTAGGATTGACACTAATGCCCGACAAGAGACATGAAATGACATGACACAATATTTGGACACGTCGTTTCTCAAAAAATAAGAAATTCCAATACGTTGTATATTAAATATATATTTTTTCATATATATGATAAATTATCATTTTTATAATTATTTAAATCAAATTAATTTAATTTAAATTCACAAATAAATAAATAATAATAAAGACTCTAAAATGAATTTACACTAAAAATACTAATCCACCATTTGTTAATATCATTTAATATTTAATTTGATAAATTCAATTCCATTTCAATAATCCATAAAATTTGGAGGAAAATAAAGCAAGCAATCCATGCTTAGCACTCATGTGATGGAGCGTGTCGGAAGAGGAGAGGAAAAAAAAACTTTGGAGGTAAATTGTGTGCATAGGAAATGAGAATAGGAAGAAAATAGAAGACTAGATTTTCCTTTTTTTCCCTTCTTTATTGTTTTATTATTTTATTATTTTTTTACATATTTCATTTTGACCCCTCATTTATCAAAAATCTTTAAAATTAACCTCGTGCATATATGTCATGCCCCGAATCCCGAGCACGTGCACATCCTTCGGTGGTCTACTAAATTGCAATGTTCCCAGGATGTGCCGTCGACCTAATCAGTTCATGCACATACGGAAGCGAAATAATAATCCATTGACAACAAACAACGTAGGATAGGAAAGCAGGATAACAAATTCACAAACACACTTATATAAACAAACCAAGTTTATATACAAAAGAGTCTAACTCAAAAAGGCTACTAAGCTAACCCTACCTCGGACTTTCCTACTTGGGATTCGAGTCCACTACGACACCATCAAAGATGTTGAGGTCTAGAGGGTTGGCTACCTCCTCTATAGGCTCTTCACCCTTGGGCAACTGGTTCGCCGTGATATCGGCTATAATATTAGCGTCGAACACGAGGTCAAGTATCTCCTCCAACTCGGCACCTTCGACAAGTCCATCAAAACTGTCCATAGGGCCCTCCCAAACCCCATCAGGCCCGCGACGAAACCACACTTTGAATCGATGAGGTACCAATTGAGGTTGGCCCTCACCGACCCAAATTGTGGTCACGACGAGCTCGTGGGTCCAAGGATTCCCAGAGATTGGGAAGACAATACGCTGAGTGTCAACCTCCCATGGCTACCCAAAACGCACAGGGCACACCTCCATCTAATGACTTGAAAATTGTAAGCCGTAACGGGATGAGATAATTTCTCAGCGAGTTCATATTCTAAACTCCTATTAGGAAGATAATACATCTAGAGGCAGCCTATACATACATCATAGATGACTTACCTCGCCTCAGCACCTCTCTACATATTAGTACAACTCATATAACATATATGCATACAATACATGCACCCAATAATTAGAACGCTTCACTTTAATAAATCAATCAATTACAGGGGTCTCGATTATAAGACCAAATCGAGGTGACACGTCCAATTTTCGTGCCACACAATTTTGTCCCATAATCAGGAGTGGTCATCTCACTTAGTCAAGCATTTCAATTAATTACGACCCAACGGGCACAACCAACTCAATAATCGACTGTCTTCTAGCGTAATCGGGCATCATATCGTCCCATCGAGCACAGTAATGTCTACCTCTAGAAGACATTCCCGAAGGAGTATTGGTCCGGCCTCTACCACGATCCGACATCCGTTGAAGTGGGCATTCCATATAGGAGCATCGTCCACCCAATCTTCATCGATGATAGATTCTCATAACAATCACATGCACAACTAACCTCAACCAAGGATATTGTGCCTTACACTCAAATACCTCAATTTAAATAATGTGTTTGGCCTATTTTCTTCATATTAAAAACATCCAGTAAAATAGTTGTGCGTGGACATATGGTCAAATCGAACCATAAAGCATGATATCCCATCATTTTAAAATTCCTTGACTTGATATAGTACTAAAAACATTTTTGACGTCAAAAACGAACACTCGGTATTTTTTTTCTAATTAAATACCAAAATTCCAAAATTTTGAAATAATAATTCAAAATCATCACTCAACATCAAATTGCACAAATTAGCACTCAATTGCACAAACTAATTGCACCACGATGATCAACATGAAATTCTAACAACCAACTATCCCGGTATAATTTTTGGAAACAAATAAATAATTAAATAAACCACTAATAATCTACCTAAGCTAATCTAACCACCTAATTGGATTTAATTAACTAATCTAACCTACCAAACAAATTAACTAAAGTCACTAACCACATAATTGCTAAATTAACCTAATTACCTAATCTAATTAACTACTAAACTAACTAATTTACTCTAATCTCACTTAAGCTTAACTAAACCCTCATTAGGCTAATTAAACCACTCTAAGCATAATTAATCTCATAATTAAAGTTTAGAAAGTAAACTCATCGGTTTAATGAGCCGATGAGTTCATGGCGATGGTGATGCGGAGGCGAGCGAGACTCGGGCCTAGGGCAATGCCAAGGGAGGCCGAGAAATGGTCGAAAAAAGCCCACGAAGCTCTCAGCCCAAAGCTGAGAGTTTGGCTCTAAGCTAGGTTGGATTGAAGGCTGCTAGAGGCGGATCCGCGCGGGGATGGGTAACGCTGGATAGTGGCGCTAGCAGCGGCAGACGGTGGAGACTTGGACAATTGGAACGATGGCGAGTGGCCAGGGGTGCGGACGGAGATGGCTCAGAGACTGCGGGGATGCATGTGGGAGACGATTGAGCGGGCTGGAGTTGCGCGGGCTGGCCTAGGCTTACGGACAGGCAAACGGCGACACCAACGATTACTGTAGCTTCGGCGGGCTCGGGCGATTGACGGGCAACAGGGATGGAGAGGCTGGTTCTTTAGAAATGGAGGTTTTCAGCTACTGGAAATGAAGAAGTTGAGGAAGAAGAAAATGCTGCCTCAAGGAGGATAAAGGGCCATAAAGTCCACTGTAAATATCTCAAATATTCAAGTATAAGGCTCCACCAGCTTTAGCCACAACCCAGCAGCCATTTTCCCTCCAAACCTTCTCCAACAAGCCAAGGAGATGGCTAAATGTAGCAGCCCCCCATGGCCCTACGAATTTCAAGCTTTCCAACTCAATTTCTTCACAATCCTCTCCAATTCAATCTAATTTGGTCCCCAAAAATACTAGCTAAGGTGCCCACACCAAATCCATAATTGTCATCGTCAATTGATCCAACTTGAAGGCAAAAAATGCACACAAAAATAACCTTTTGAATTTCCCTATTTAAAATTGTCCAACTTTGATTTTTCACTAAAAATCCGGGTTTGCCAAAAATTCTTTGAAAGATGAGTCGATATTTCTAAAATAAATTGTGACATGCCAGAAATTTCAATTTTTGAAACAAGATTCAATTTCGTGGTTAATTTCAACTGGACGCGATTTTAGCATGACCTAACATACTAGGTAGCTTTTATGAATTTTTAGCGCAATTGACTTGTGGTCGATTATTTTCGATCCACATTATGCATCTCCGACTCATAGGCGACTTTCGGTTGTCGTAAAAATCTCAAGATTTCAAATATGGGCATAGGGTACATAATCAACAGAAAAATCGGTTTAGTGCCGTTCGATGCGAATTTTGCAATTAGGTGGAATCACTCACACTTTAATGATATGTCTCTATTGAATTGACCTATCTGCAATCTCTAATCGATTTTAACTATGCCGTATTGACTCTGCATATTAGCAGAGTCAAGCAGTCGATTTCTGATCGAATTCTCAAATCAGTCGCGTTTATATTCCTTAATAGCTTTACCTGATAGATTAGTTATCTCGTAAGTAATCAATTTAGAGAAAAATATTATAGGCGCGCCAATGAAAAGTCCAATTCACATTATTAGGATAGGGTCGAAAATCAGGATATTACAATATCGGAATTACATATCGAAATTCTGATATGAAATTTCGAATTCGTGTGTTAAAATTCTGGACTTAAGTGTTGAAGAGTATCAGAAGAGTTGACCAAGTACTTGATTTTCCGACATGTGTTGATTGAATATCAAAGAGTGTCAGAGAGTGTAAAATACTTTAACACAACATAAAGGCTCTCGGAGAGTAACGGTGTTTTATAGTGTCACGCCCCGATCCTCGAGCACACGCCCATCCCTCACCCAATCGATTAATAGCGACGTCCCAGTATGCATCGCCGACCCTTTTATTTTAATACGCATGCGAAAACAGATATAAAATCCCCAGACAACAAAACAATGAGATAGAAAATTAAGGTCATTTTTTTCAAACCTGAAAAACCATCACCACACTTTTATATAAAGTAAACCTCATAATATATATTACAATACTATTAACAAGTAAGATCTATCACACATTAAATCACAGCTCAAAGTTTGCAAAATAAGGTGGGGGTTTCAATCCTCATCCGGATCATACTCTGGATCCTCCTCTGAATCCTCCTTCGACTCCTCTTCCAGTTCCTCTTCAAGCTCTTCCTCAGGTTCCTCCTCCTACTCAACAATATCTCATTTCTCTTTGCTCTAGTTGGAGTCCACAGCTAAGTACACAGGAGTATCAGGGTCACCCTTGAGTTTAGGGTCTTTGGCATCAATCACCACTCCATCCTTGGGATTTGCAATCCCCCTTCCGAATGTTACCTATAAGACGTACAAATGCATATCACCTTCCAGTATGGAACCCTCTCTTTGCCCATCGTGATAGTGATGATACCACGACCGATACTCGTGGGGCACCTTATCAAGTTCATTCACGTCAACCCAGACGGTGGATCTCGCCAAAACATACTCTAGTCCTTCCGAGTGGGGGTGTGTCGGGAAGTGGTATCCTATCTTGGCGATCTCTTAGGGTATACCAAAATGCAAAGGAGAATGAGAAGGTGGAGGTGTTGCCATCTAGGAACCTGAAATATTGTTCCACAGCGGGATGAGACTACGTCTCAGTGAGTTCTACCCCTTAAGACCTGATTAGGAAGCCAATATGCCCTAAAGGTTGCCTAAGCACAACATGAGTTAGAGGACTTACGTTGACCTCAGTTCCATCCTGCAAATCAATAACATTTACAAATGCCTCAAATCACATCAATTACTCAATTTATAATATCAGATCAAATCATTGATCAATCGACCTAATCGATTATATATCACTACGACCTCTTCTCGGTCGGTACATTCAATACCACATATTCTCCAAGATGGTATATCTAGTCACCGAGCCCACGTGTATTCTATAGGATGACATACCTAGCCATCGAGCCCACGTGCATTCTCCAGGATGACATACCCAGTCACCGAGCCCCTATGCATTTTCCAAGGTGATATATTGAATCATTGAGCCAACAAAATATAACGTCTTTCTTCAAGATGACATCCTTAGTTATCGAGCCGACGTAGTATGTCATTCTTTCTCACCTTTTACTTTACCCGATAAAATAGCCGTGTGTAGGTACCCAATTGACCTTAGCCAAAATATAATAATTTTCTTTCCATAAATCCCACCATTTCATATGGTCCACAAAAATATTTTTGGCGTTATAAACTGAAGCTCGGTTATTTTCCAATCAATTACCAAAATAACTGATTTAGGAATAAAATCCTAAAATCACGATTAAATCAATTTAACACAAATTAAAGCTTAAATAAATAAACAGATCGCAACACAACGATTAGCATAAAATTTTAATCGTTAGCTATCCCAGCCTAATTTCCGAAAATAAATAAATAAATAAATAAATAAATAATTATGAAAATATTAAATATATAGCAATAAATCCAATTTAGGCCCGTAATGCCTAATTGGAAGCCGAAACAAACCCGGAAAAATTCCAAGGTTCGTTCAATAAATAATAAAGCGCGTCTACTCGCTAAATGTACTAACCATTTGCCTAACATGCATTGATAATGCACTAATTTAATTGCTCTACTCTAATCTATCCATCTAATCAAACTTAATTAAATCTAAATAACCCCTAAGCATCGTTAGCCTTTAAAGCGGGGTTTAGTAAGTAAAACTCACTTGTTTAATGAGCAGTTCGGTACAAAACAACGAGAATCTCATAGGGCTCGACTTTCCTCAAGGTGGGCCTAGCAATCGGGGCTCGAGACCACCTCAAAATGGGCCTTGAAGTTATTAAAAACCCACTTTCATGCTCTCTATTTTGGGCTGCAAACAAAGAAAACAAAGGCTGAGCAAGACTAGTGAAGGCTTCGACGGCTTGGAAGGGTTGTGGCAGTCACTCACAGCAGCGGTAGGGGTTCCGATCAAGCTCAATAAAGCTCGAAACAGTGGCCTGGAAGTAGGGACAAAGGCGGAGACGTGGCTGGAGGCAGAGGCTGGGCGAACGTGCGCAGGTAGCGTTCGCAGGCGGTGGCACGTGTGGACGGTGACAAATGGCGGCCTGGTTGGTTGCTCGCTTGCTCCGACGGCTTCTCTGCTAGTTGGTGGTCTTCGAACGACAAGGAGGAGGGAGGAAATGGAGCTGGTCGCCAGCTGCTCAGAGAGAGAGAGAGAGAAGGAACCAAAGGGGCCTACCGAGCTTATTTTCTACAAGCTTGTTCCATTGACCCATCCACAGCCACAAGCCATCTTCCTTGGCCCTCATTCAATCACACATGCCCATCCTATAACCTTGAAATGGTCCAAAACCAATGGCCTAAGGGGGCATGCGAATTTGTTAAATTTCTCCCTCAATTGGACTCTTATTCTCATTTGATTTAATCCCAAATGACCTCAATAAATTCAATCAACCCAACATTGGTCATCTCGGCATTTTTCCTCAGCCATACAATCCACTTGATTCTCAAATTTGCGATAAAAAACGATCATCGGCTTTTTTTGGGGATAAAAACGGCTTTACGTTGCCTTTTTTCCAAAAAGTCTCGGTTTGCAGAAAAATCTTCTAAGATGAGTCGACGTTCTTAAAATTTATTGCGACATGACAGAATCTTCAATTTCTGAAATTGGACTTGAATTCGTAGTTAATTTCCATTCGGCGCGTTTTTAGCGTGACCTAGGCTACCGAGTAGTTTTTAGAAACTTTTATTGCAAATGACCCGTGGTCAATTTCCTTCGAGCCACAATAAACCCACTCGACGGATTGGCGACTCTCGGTTGTCATGAAAACTCGAGAATTCAGATACGAACGCAGGGTACCAAAACGATAGAGAAATCAGTCTAGTGCTGGCCGATGAGAATTTTCCAATTTAGTGGTGTCACCTATGATTAGACACACATCTCAGTCGAACTGTACTATGTCTGACCTCTGATTGATTTTTAACTGTGCCGTAATAACCTCTAAAGATGAGCACGGTCGAGTATCCGATTCCTGGTCGAATTCTCAAGTCTATTGCATTAAAATTCCTTAATGGCTTCTCTGGATAGTCTAGTTATCTTGAAAGTGATCAGCTCTCAAACAGCCCTATAGGTGTGCTGATGAAATGCCCGATTTATTAAATTGAAAGTAGAGTCGAAAATAACCACCATCTTAGTAGCCGCGATGGTTTGGGCTCTCTCCCCCTCACGAAGGGGAGGAGTTCAAATCCCCCCACGGTCGCTTGGGGTTTTAAGTGGGACGTTGGGGGTGGTGGGTCCTTCTACTTATGTGTCCCCCCAGA
Source organism: Eucalyptus brandiana (assembly GCA_014182725.1). NCBI lineage: Eukaryota > Viridiplantae > Streptophyta > Magnoliopsida > Myrtales > Myrtaceae > Eucalyptus > Eucalyptus brandiana. The sequence goes on from CM024673.1 coordinate 49,231,924, forward strand.
TTTACTCGCCGACTGCCAACTATACGGGATTCTTGGGTCACCAAAAAAAGAAAAAGAAAGTAAAGTCGAAAATCTAGGATGTCACAACTTTTCCCCTCTTATAAAAATTTAAACCTTACAATACTTAAGCAAAAATGTGGGGGTACAAATGCGTCATCAACTCTTCAGTCTCCCAGGTTACACCTTCAGTATCGTGGTGTTGCAAAACCACTTTAACTAATGGGATAGTGTTTGTACGCAGTACCTCTTCTTTTCTGTCTACTATATGAACTAAGCTTTCAACGTATAACACACGGTTATCCACATCCAATTCTTCAAAATTAAGCACGTGGATCAGATCGGGCTCATACGTCTTTAACATTGACATGTGAAAGACATCGTACACTTGCGCCAATCTTAGCGGCAATGCAAGACAATACACTAAAGTCTTGATTCTCTCCAGAATTTCAAATGGACCTACGTACCTCGGACTTAGTTTTCATTTCTTACTAAAGCGCAGAGTTCCCCCTATTGGTGACACCTTTAGAAAAACATGACACATTTCTTGCCAAATCGCAAAGTTCCCCTCATTGGAATTCAAATGATCTCCGGTGCTTTTCTGCATAACTTTTCTGTTTGCTCTGAGCGGTCTTTAATCTGTCTTTAATTACTGTTACGGCATCCATTGACTGTTGGACCAATTTTGGGCCTGTAATCTTCATTTCCCCAACTTCATCCCAACACATTGGTGTTCTACACGATCTGCCATACAATGCTTCGAAAGGAGCCATCTGAATATTCTGCTGATAACTATTATTGTAGACAAATTCTACCAGGTGAAACTGTTCTTCCCAACTTCCCTTAAAATCTAGTACACAAGCTTTCAGCATATCTTCAAGAGTTTGAATTGTCCTCTCAGACTATGCCATACTATACTGAAGATTTATACCTAAAGCACCTTGCAAGCTTTTCCAGAAAGCGGCAATAAATCTTGGGTCTTGATATGATGTTATCGTAACCAGTACTCCATGCAATCGAACTATTTGGCGTACGTACAACTTAGCGTGCCTATCTTAGCAGCAATCTTAGCGGTAATGCAAGACGATACGCTAAAGTCTCAATTCTCACCAGAATTTCAAACGGACCTACGTACCTCAGACTCAGTTTCCATTTCTTGCTAAAGCACAGAGTTCCCCCCATTAATGACACCTTCAAAAAAACATGACACCTTTCTTGCCAAATCGCGAAATTCCCCTCATTGGAATTCCAACGATCTCCGGCGCTTGTCTGCGTAACTTTTATATCTGCTCTGAGCAGTCTTTAATCTGTCTTTGATTACTGCTACGGCATCCATTGACTGCTGGACCAACTCTAGGCCTATAATCTTCCTTTCCCCAACTTCATCCCAACACATTGGTGTTCTACACGATTTGCCATACAATGCTTCGAAAGGAGCCATCTGAATATTCTGCTAATAATTATTATTGTAAACAAATTCCACTAGGTAAAGCTGTTCTTCCCAACTTCCCTTAAAATCTAGTACACAAGCTCTCAGCATATCTTCAAGAGTTTGACTTGTCCTCTCAGACTATGATGTACAATACTAAAGATTTGTACCTAAAGCACCTTGCAAGCTTTTCCAAAAAGTGGCGGTAAATCTCGGGTCTTGATCTGATGTTATCGTAACAAGTACTCCATGCAATCGAACTATTTGGCATACGTACAACTTAGCGTGCCTATCCAAGTCAAGATCTTTTCGCACTGCAATAAAGTGAGCCGACTTTGTCAGGCTATCATTTACCACCCAAATCGAATCATTACCTCTCTGACTCCTTGATAGTTCGGTCATGAAATCCATCGTAATGTGCTTCCATTTCCACTCTGGGATCTTGAGAGGGTGCAAAAGTTCTCCCGGCTTGCAATGCTGAGCTTTAACCTGTTGACACGTCAAACACTTAGCGACATGTCTGGCGATGTCGACCTTTATACTAGACCACCAATAGTGTTGACATAGATTTAGATACATCCTGGTACTTCCGGGGTTAATACTATAACTACTACGATGAGCTTATGATAAAATATCCTCTCTAAGCTTCGCATTGTTAGGTACAACTAAACATCCCCGGAACCTCAGCGTTTCATCATCAGAGATCTAAAAGTTAACATTTCTTTTCTCAGTGTCCTCTTGAAGGATCTTTTGCACATCTGGGTCTGTCGGTTGGAGTAACTTAATTTTAATCTAGACATCCGGTTCAATTCTGAGGGTGGCCACAAGATTTGAAAGGTGGCCTACCTTAAATTTGAATATCGAATCTCGAGCTCTCTCGATTAAGTTTCACTCTTTAATCAAAATATGAGCAACTAAAGACTTACAACTCAAAGTATCGACGACCTTGTTCGCATTTCCCGGTTGATATAGGATATCACAGTCGTAGTCCTTCAGCAATTCCATCCATCAATGTTGTCTCACGGGTTCTATCTTACTTGGGTCCATAGAGATTCCTTCACCTGAAATCACATGACCTAAGAAAGCAACACGAGTTAACCAAAACTCGCACTTGCTAAATTTAGCGTACAACTGATGGACTCTCAACTTTTGCAGTACTAATCTCAAATGACTCTCGTGCTCTTCATCACTTTTCGAATACACCAAGATATCATCGATGAACACGATCACAAACTGATCTAGATATTCCTTGAATACTCTGTTCATCAAATCCATGAAGGCAGCTAGAGCATTTGTCAACCCGAATGGCATCACAGTGAACTCGTAATGACTATACCGAGTATGAAACGTTGACTTAGGAATGTCCTCCTTCCTAATTCTCAGCTGATGATATCCCGTCCTTAAGTCGATCTTCAAAAATATTGACACTCCTTGCAACTGATCGAACAAATCATCGATCCTCAGGAGCGAATACTTATTCTTGATCGTTACCTGATTGAGTTGTCGATAGTCGATGCATAAACGCAATGAACCATCTTTCTTTTTTACAAACAGAACTAGTGCTCCCCAAGGTGATGTACTAGGACGAATAAATCCCTTATCTAGTAATTCCTGCATCTGCACTTTCAGTTCCTTCAATTCAGGTAACGCCATCCAGTAATGAGCCTTAGAGATTGGCTCTATTCTAGATGCTAACTCAATCACAAATTCAATTTCTCTCTTTGGTGGCAATCCTAACAATTCCTTTGGAAAAACATCTAGAAATTCTTGTACCATAACAACGTCTTCCATCTTCAGCTCCACAACTGTCTATCTACGACAGTTGCCAGGTAATCTTGACAACCCTCGTCTAACAAACGAGTTGCCTCTGGCGACAAGATCATGACAATCGAGGGTCCTCCTCGATTCCTGACAAACTCGAAGCTCTCACCCTCTAACGGGTCAAACTGAATGGCCTAGCGATAACAATCCATTATAACTCGTTGCTTGGTGAGCCAATCCATGCCAATAATTAAATCAAAGTCATACATGACTAGGACTAACAAGTCTATTTTCCCCACTCGCTCACCAATTGCTAACTTGAAACCAAAACAACCCAAAGCAGCTAACACTTTATCCTTCAATTGTGTAGATATGCTAACAACAGATTCTAATAATGCAAGATTCAATCATATCAACTTAATGAATTGCTCGCAATAAAGGAATGCGTTGCTCCCGAATCGAATAAAGCATAAGCAGGATGGTTGTTCAACGAAACCATATGATCACGTCAGGCATAGCTTTTGCCTAACCTTGAATGATGGCATACACCGTACCTTCAACTGGTGGTCTCAGCCAACCTCCTTGCAGCGTGCTCTGAGGCGCATATCCTCTAATATGTCCCATAGGTGGCGGCGATGGCGGCAACTATGGTTGTCCTCTTGGTCTCTTTGGATAGTTTCTAACTATGTGGCCCTGTTGGCCACATTGAAAACACCCACCCAACTTAGATTGGCACAGGGCCAACCCATGTTGTTTTCCTTAAAAAACGACACACTTCATTCCTGTTGGGCATTGACCTGCTAAATCCACCCTTCTTGTTGGGCAGAATCGGGAATCTACCTTTAGGCATGGGCCTCTTCCCATGGTGAATACCTTCTCTGTGAGAGCTAAACCTCGATCCAGACAAAGCAGCTTGCTCATTCAAACCTCTCTCTATCATCTGAGCTCGACGATAAACTTCTTGATAATCTTTCAAATCTAATGGCAGTAGAAGTTGTTTTAATTCAGAACGAATATCACTTCTGAATTTTCGGGCTTTCTCTTCAAGGTCTTTTATCAACCTCGGAGCATACTATGATAGTTCTGCAAATTGACCCCATATTAGTCAACTATCATGCTCCCCTGGCGGAGACGTTGGAACTCCTCTATCTTTTGTTCCCCGGCAGTACCTAAGAAGTACTGATCATTAAAAGCTTTAAGGAAGGTGTCCCACACCTGGGCCACACCTTCCAGAATACCGTGTCCTTAGCGGCTCTCTACCAAATGTTTGCATTGCCTTGAAGTTGGTACATAGGCAGTACCACCTTCTCCTCTTCGTTGCACATTAGTAGTGCAAACGCTTTCTCCAAATCCTAAATCCAAAGTGATGCAACTTCAAGGTTTCCATCACCAATGAACCTCGGTGGGTTCAACTTCAAGAACTGCTCAACAAGCTTATGGATCGGCCTCTCTCTCTGCACCACAATATTTTCAGGCTGAACTACGGTGGGTGCAACAACGAGTGCGGCGGCAGGTGCGGCCTCACCAGCGGCGGCAACAGCAGCATTAGCAACAGCCTAAGCAACGGCTTCAATAGCAGCGGCTTCATTTTGAGCCTGCTAGTCCATTTGGTTACCCATAACCTCTAGCACCCGCATGATCCCTTCGATCCTAGGATCATCAGGGGCTGCTACCCTAGCACCAACAAGAGGTGGTGCTACTCCACTGGCATTTGCCTATGCCAGTGCCTTAACTCTATCTCCTCGGGTGCCGACCTCGGTCGGCGATCTAACCCGAGTCATAGGCCTAACAATTCTCTTACCCGGAGTTCTCTGCTTTAGCTCGCTTATGGTTCAGTCTTTTCTACTAAAACCTGTTTTCCAAATCCACACCAGATTAGAAGATGACTGATCCACACAGAACAAGCAATTTTACCAAACAACTATCACTGACATGCACCAGCATAAATTTAAATGCCTTTCCTACTTACTATCCTATATCGATCACAATTTATCACTCTAATTTCTAATAACCATGCTCTGATACCACTAAACTAGGATGTCACACCCCGATCCTCGAGCGTGCGTCCATCCCTCACCTAGTCGATTAATAGCGACATCCCAGGACGCATCGCCGATCTTTTTATTTTAATACGCACGCGGAAGCAGATATAAAATCCCTAGACAACAAAACAATGAAATAGAAAAGTAGAGCCATATTTTTCAAACTTGAAAAACCACAACCACACTTTTATATGAAGTAAACCTCATAGTATACATTACAATACTATTAACAAGTCAGATCTATCCAACATCATATCACAACTCAGAGTTTGCAAAACAGGGTAGGTGTTTCAATTCTCATCCGGGTCATACTCCAGATCCTTCTCCAAATCCTCCTCTAACTCTTCCTCCGGTTCCTCTTCACGGTCCTCCTCTTTAGGCTCTTCCTCAGGTTCCTCCTCCTGCTTAACAATCTCTCCTTCCTCTTAGATCTAGCTGGAGTCCACAGCCGAGTACATAGGAGTATCAAGGTCACCCTCGAGCTTAGGGTCTTTAGCATCGATAACCGCTCCATCATTAGGATATGCAGTCCCATTTCCGAATGCTGCCTCCAAGACGTATAAAGGCACATCACCTTCCGATATGAGACCCTCTCTTCGCCCATCATGGTAGTAACGATACCACAATCGATATTCGTGGGGCACCTTACGGGTTCATTCACGTCAACCCATACGGTGGATTTCACCAAAACATACTCTAGTCCTTTCGGGTGGGGGTGTATCGGAAAGTGGTATCCTATCTCAGTGATCTCTTCAAGTATACCAAAATGCATGGGAGGACGAGGAGATGGAGGTACTATCATCTAGGGACCTAAAATGTTGTCCTACAACAGGGTGAAACTACATCTTAGCGAGTTCTACCCCTTAAAACCCGATTAGGAAACCAATATACCCTAAAGGCTGCCTAAGCACAACACGACTTAGAGGACTTACCTTGGCCTCATTTCCATCCTGCAAATCAATAACATTTACAAATGCCTCAAATCACATCAATCACTCAATTCATAATATCAAATCAAATAATTGATCAATTGACCTAATCGATTACATGTCAATACGACATCTCCCCAGTCAGTACATTCAATACCACATATTCTCCAAGATGGTATATCTAGTCACCGAGCCCACGTGCATTCTCCAAGATGATATACCTAATTACCGAGCCCACGCGTATTCTCCAAGATGACATACCCTGTCACCAAGCCCATGTGAATTTTCCAAGGTGATATATCGAATCACTAAGCCAACAAAATATAACATTTTTCTTCGAGATGACATCCTTAGTCATCTAACCGACGTAGTATGGCATTATTTCTCATCTTTTATCATACCCGATAAATTAGCCGTGTGTTGGTACACAGTTGGCCTTAACCAAAATATAATAATTTCATTTCCATAAATCCCACCATTTCATATGGTCCACTAAAATATTTTTGGCGTTGTAAATCGATGTTCAATTATTTTCCAATCAATTACTAAAATAATTAATTTAGAAATAAAATCCTAAAATCACGATTAAATCACTTCAACACAAATTAGAGCTCAAATAAAAAAAAAAATAGACTGCACCACAATAATCAGCATAAAATTCTGGTCGTCGGTTATCCCAGCCTAATTTTTGAAAAATAAATAAATAACTAAATAATTACAAAAATATTAAATAAATAGCAATAAATCCAATTTATGCCCGTAATGCTTAATTTGAAGCCGAAACAGACCCGAAAAAATTCCAATGTTCATTCAATAAATAATAAAGCACGTCTACTCACTAAATGTATTAATTATTTGCCTAACATGCATTGATAATGCACTAATTTAATTACTCTACTCTAATCTATCCACTTAATCACACTTAATTAAATCTAAACGAACCCCTAAGCATCATTAGCCTACTAAGCGTTGTTTAGTGAGTAAAACTCACTTGTTTAACGAGCAATTCGGTGCAAAACGATGGGAACGTTGCGGGGTTGACTTTCCTCAAGGCGGGCCTAGCAACTGAGGCTCAGGATCACCTTTAAACGGGCCTTGAAGCTACTGGAAACCCACTTTCCTACTCTCTGTTTTAGGTTGCAAATAAAGAAAACAAAGGCTAAGCAAGACTGGTGAAGGCTTTAGCGGCTTGGAAGGGCTGTGGCAGTGGCTCATGGCAGCGGCAGGGGTTCCGATCGAGCTCAACAAAGCTCGAAACAACGGCCTAGAAGTAGGGATAGAAGCGGAGACGCGGCTAGAGGTGAAGGCTGGCGGACATGCACAGGCAGCACTCACGGGCGATGGCACGTGTGAACAGCAACAAGCGGCGGCGTGGTTTGCTATTGGCTTGCTCCGGTGGCTTCTTTGCTTGCTGGTGGTCTTCGAACGGCAAGGAGGAGGGAGGAAATGGAGCTAGTCGTCGATTGCTATGGTAGAGAGAGAGAGAAAGAATGAACTAAAGGGGCCTACCAAGCTTATTTTCCACAAGCTTGTTCCCTTAACCCATCCACAGCCACAAGTCATCTTCCTTGGCCCTCATTCAGCCACACATGCCCATCTTACAACCTTGAAATGGTCTAAAACCAATGGCCTAGGGGGCACCGATTTTGTTAAATTTCTCCCTCAATTGGACTCTTATTCTCACTTGATTCAATCACAATTGACCTCAATAAATTCAATTAACCCAACATTGGTCATCTTGGAATTTTTCATCACCCATACAATCCACTTGATTCTCAAATTTGCGATAAAAAAACAATCTCTGGCTTTTTCTGGACAAAAACGGCCTTACTTTGACTTTTTTTCCAAAAAGTCTCAGTTTGCAGAAAAATCTTCTGAGACCGAGTTGACATTCCTAGAATTTATTGTGACATGACAGAATATTCAATTTATGAAATCAAACTTGAATTTGTGGTTAATTTCCATTCGGTGCGTTTTTAGCGTAACCTAGGCTACTGAGTAGTTTTCAGAAACTTTTAGTGCAAATGACCCGTGGTCGATTTTCTTCGAGTCACAATAAACCCACTCGACACATTGGCGACTCTCGACTGTCGTGAAAATCTCGAAAATTCAAATACGAACACAGGGTACAAAAACAATAGAGAAATTAGTCTAGTGCCGGCCAATGAGAATTTTCCAATTTAGTGGTGTCACCCACGATCAGACACACATCTCAATCGAACCTTCATATCTCTGACCTCTGGTTGATTTTTAATTGTGCCGTAGTGGCCTATAAAAATGAGCACAGTCGAATAGCCGATTTCTAGTCGAATTCTCAAGTCTATTACATTAAAATTCTTAATGGCTTCCCTAGATAGTCCAATTATCTCGAGAGTGATCAGCTCTGAAAATAGCCCTATAGGCGCGTCAATAAAATGCCCGACTTATTGAATTGAAAACAGAGTTGATAATCTAAGATGTCACATATAGTGTTTAACCATCAAGAAAGTTCTTAACATTTGCTCGTCAACTAACCCCTCAAATGTTTTTCTATGAATATAATTAAGTTTAAAGGTGAATAAGATGTCATCGGATTTGGACTTCTACCTAGGGGTGAGCATCGGTCCAAGGTCAACCCTAGACCGATCTTAGACCGACCCAACCCTACTAGTCTTGGTCCGGTTCCCAAGGAGACTGGGTCAATCATTGGTCCTAGAATTCTTGGACCGGCATTGTGCAGGTCGGTCCTCGGTCCTGAGAGTTTCGGGTCGGTCCAACCCGAACCAACCCGGACTATATATATTATTTATAATTTTTTTATATAAAGAAAATCTTAAAATAAATAGCATCAACAATATTAAATAGCTCTTTAGTGAGGAGTTTAAGTTATTTTACATTATTCTTTAATAACTTATATTTTTATTGTCTTTTATAGTGCTAATAGTCATAATTTATGAAGGAGGAAAATGTTTTTGTAAGAAGTCCTCACGGCGTCCGAAAAGGCATAAATAGCTCCTTATGACATCATTTTCTAGTATTTGTTCTCTTCTGTCTTATTTGTCCTCTTAGTCTTCAATATGTCAAAATCGAAAGAAACAACTTCTCCACTCACCACTCGACACTCGCCTTGTGAGCGGCACGAGGCTCGCTTTGGGTCATTCGTGCCGCCCGCCGCTCGATGCTCACTTGGCTTGTTGCTCCCTGCTCGACATTCGATGTTTATTTTAATCGACGCTCACCCCACTTGATCCTCACCGCTTGCCTTTTTTAGTTGACCTCGCTCATTATTGAACCCATTAGGTCGGTACGGTCCTTAGTTGCCCTTTCAAGGAATACAAAAAATGAAATAAAAAATTATTAGTTGGTCTTGGGTTGACCTGGAACTGGACCGAACTCATTGGGTCGGTTCGATCCTCGGTCCCAAGCTCAATAGGATTGGTCCTCAGTCCCAAAAATTGAGGACCAACACTGTGCGGGTTGGTCCTAGGGTTAGGGGGTGGACCGGCCTAACTCGAACCATGCTCACCCCTACTTCTACCAAAATCACTTCAAGGTTAGGCAGAAGAAGAAATGGACAACTTTCTAACAACTCAAATTAAAAACATCATGTTTTCAAAAAAATTATGAATTTAGGGTAGTGAAAAAATGGAAAATTCATCTTTGACCTCAGAACGTAACTTTATTTAGAGGAAAGACATCTTTTGCTGATTCAAAAATGACAGTAGAAATAAGTTACCGAATTTACTATTTTTGAAAACTAAGCAAAGATATAAGGCGGGTGAAGGGGGGAGATGATGAGGTTAAATTTGTTGAAAGAGAGAGGAGCAATGTCAATTCTAAATATCAAACTAAATCTTGTCATTGAAGGGTAGTTTCATCAATTAACGTAAAATAGTGTCTTTCAGTCTACAAAGATGGGGAGATGATGCCACGCCAATTTAAACAAGTATTGGATATTACAGCTTTTTTCCAAATTCACAACAGTTCGTTTGGCATTTTGTGCCTGATTAGTATCCACCTCAACGGTCTCCGACAACTTGGAATAAAAAAGCGAAAGTCTACTCAGTTTGCCACCTTGATAGGAGTTATTGATACCCGGTTGAACCGTTCATCTTTTACTCCACTCAACACAAGCAAGACCAATATAAATCCTACATTTTACTCTCTTTTCCCACTATACGAAAGAAATTCCAAATCCAACAAGAAGCAAATCACATAAAAGAATGGCCGATCCGACTCCGTTGCTCTCCCAATCCACCATCAGCAGCGACAAGCATGAATCTCCAAAGCTCGAGAAGCACCACCCGTCATTGGACTCGATGATCGAGCGGTCGATGAAAGATTTCGGGTGGGCTCAGCCCATGCAACCGTCGCTTGTGTTACTTGCTGGATTCTTCAACTCGCAGCAAACCTTCCTCAGCATTTGCACCGGTGTTTAACCACCGTGGCACTGCGTGAATCTCGATGACGAGTATTGCAACTCCATGTCCGACGTTTGTCGACTACCGAACAATTCCTCATGGCAATGGGATTATCCGAAGCACGCCTCTATAGTGTCTGAGTGGGGCCTTCAATGCGCGAACTCAGCAATAAGGGGCTTACTGGCTTCATCCTTCTTGATGGGATGCTAGATTGGCGGTTTGCTTTTGGCAACGCTCGCCGACTTGTCCCTCGGCCGCAAAAACATGCTCTTCCTCTCGTGTTAGTCATGTCTTGCTCATCCCTATTCACGGTCTTCTCCACCAACGTGTGGATCTACTCTGGCTTGAGATTTGTCACCGGATTTGGACGTGCGACAATCGGCACTTGTACACTGGTGCTAGCATCAGAACTAGTGGGCAAGAAGTGGCGAGGGAGCGTCGGGCTGATGAATTTCTTCACTCTCACGTTAGGCTTTTTATCACTGCCGGCGATCGCCTATGGGAACCAACGTTCGTCATGGCGAGCTTTGTACATTTGGACGTCAGTCCCAGCCATTGGCTACTGCGTCTTAGTCCATTTCTTGGTTTGCGAGTGACCAAGATGGCTCTTCGTGATGGGACGCAGGGAAGAGGCCTCGGAAACCCTAAAGAGCATCGCACCGCCGAGCGCGAGTGCCTTCACCAAGGACTTCTCCTCGATCTCGCTTGATGAGGACCCTTTGAACAACATGGACATCTTATCGGCAATCGAGGCCTCGTTGGAGAAGAAATGGGCCTTTCGCCGGCTACGTGCAGTCATGTTCGTCGGGTTTGGGACAGGGATGGTGTACTACGGGATCCCGCTCGGGGTCACGAACTTGGACTTCAATCTATACTCAAGCGTCACGCCCAACGCCCTTGCCGAGCTGCCTTCGACCCTGGTCACTTTCTTCCCCATAGGGAAGCTCAATGGGAGGAGTTCTATCCATTATTCTTGTTGGAAATTATGATTCATTTTCTCTAAAAATATCTAGAAACTACTAATGAAGGTGAGAACCTTCTAGAATTGTTGAGAATGGAGATTGCTAGTTGAATCTAGAAGATTCACATGGGAATGGGAATGCAAGCAAGCAAAAGCCAAGCATCAAAGAAAATCCTAGAACAAGCAAGAGAAGTCTAGAGAAGTCCATGCTTCAAGAGAAGTCTAGAATTCTCTATCTTATATTAGTAGCTATTTGTAGAGGAGTCTAGAGACTTCCTCCACCAACTTTGACAACTATATAAAGGAGCAAGTGCTCCATATTTTGGGTAAGGGAGCTAACCATAAAAACCACACATTATGCTCCCTCACCAACACTTCAACTATTGTAAAACTATTTTCATAAACTAATGAAACTATCGTTGTCCCATAAACCTTCTCAAAATATCATATCCTTATCCCTTGTCCATCCTCTATCAAATATAAACTATACCATGCTTCCGCGATCAATTAAATTTTTTAACAATTCTCAACATTTAGTGGGTTTTGTAGTCTGATGTGCATTTTGGAAGGCCGAGTGTGGCAAAAGTGGCAAATTGGCTTGGAACTAGTGTCTTTCTTTGGTGGATGTACCGCGCTTGATGCGTTATTGATATACACATTAGAGTTGTTCCCAACGTGTGTGCAGAACTCGGCGATAGCGATGGTGTGGGAGGTGGTGGTGTTTTGGCGGTGTGTTCAGCCCGTTGTTGGTGGCCGCCGCAGGCCGGAGAGGGGATGGGGTGTTGTCTTATGGGGGTTTTTGGGCTGGTCATTGGGTGTTGTGGGCTGTTTGTCATGTGCTTGCCGGAGGCGAGGTGTGGGAATCTTTGTGATACAATGGATGAGGAAGAGAGGAAAGAGAACGAAAGAGACTCTTGTATTTTGTGCTAAATAGTGATAATGCACCGTCTTTGGTGGGAGTGCCAATTCTATTGGACAGTTGTGGCCCAAAAAGAGACTTTCGATTGGGGGAGTCTTACTTAAGGTGTAGTATCTATCCTTTGTTTAGGTTAAGCGTTACTTTGCAAATCCAATTTAGATATCCATCTTTGTAATTTGATGTATAACTTATTTGACCTCACAGAGTCATCCTACTGTCGACCACTATATATATATATATATATATATATATCTCAAAATGTACTTTAATGAGACTATTGAAAATTGGACTGAGGGAGTTATGCAGTGGAACCAAGGGATAATCATGAGAACAAACTAGCACAGCTACAAAGTATTTTAAATGGATACCAACTTGGTTTATTTCGCGAAAATTATGTTTCACATTTTTTAGTGGTTCGATTGTTTAGAACAATTAGTCAAATGAAAATCTTTTTACAATCAATAGAGAATGATCCAAATTATATATATATATATATATCTTTTAAAAATCTCTTTTAAAAATCAAAAAATATTTTCTATAATACTAGGCACAAGAACCTCGATACTTGTGCTCGAGTCCTTAGGTCCTGGGCTCGAGACCCCACTATCCATGCTTGAGACCCCATTCCCCATGCCTTTGTGCTTGGTAGCCATGCCTAGGTAGTCAAAGCCCGATTTGGAGTCCATCTAGGCCAAGATTGAATCCTACGACTAGGCTCAAGACTCTAATTCCAATGCCCGAGTACTTGGCTCCAACGCCCAAGGCACCAGCACCAAGCCTAAAGGAGGCCCATGGAGGCTAGGCTTGGGACCTTGGTGCCCAAGTCCTTGATGGTCATGCCCAGGTACTTGGCTCCCTCCCCTAAGTCATTGGTGCCATGGCTTGGGACCACAAAGGCTAGGCCTATTCTTGCCCGGGTGGCCGACGGCCATGCCCCGGTACGTGGGTCCATCGAAGTCAAGCCCTAAGCCCACACATGCTGGACTTGGGATCTTGGTGCCATGCTTAGGTACTTGGCTTTAGTGGCCAAGTCACCAATGCTCGAGGTTAGGACCTAGTGCCTATGCCTATGATCTCAATGGCTATGCCAGGATACTTGGATTCCACAACCAAGTCATTGGCACCTACGCCCAAGTCAATCAAGGTTGGGCTCAAGTCCACAAAGGCCGGTTCAAGATGCCAATGCTTGTGCACGAAACCTTGGTGGTTTTGCCCTACTACTTGACTCTTGTGCCTAAGTCATTAGTGCATGGGCCTGAAATCCAAGCTCATTGAAGTCAGGCCCAAGCTCATCGAGGTCGGGCCCACGTCTACAAAGGGCTAGGCTCAAGACCCTAGTGCCTTTGCCTTAGTTCCTAATGGCCATGCATAGACACCCGACTTCTGCCCCAACTCACCAACGCCTAAGCCTTGGTTTATTAACAAGGCTGGGCTCGAGTCTATGGAAGTCGAGCTCAGGAACTTGGTGCCCTTGATTGGCTTTTCGACAGCCATGCATGAGTACCTAGCTCTCATACAAGGCTAGTGCTTAGGGCTAGGTCTAGAAAGTTTAGGCTAGGGTCCATGGAGGTTGGGCTCATGACCTTAATACTTGTGCTTAAGTCCTCAATAGCATGATTGGGTACACGGCTCCCACACCTTAGCCAGAGTCCATAGTGCCCATGCTAGAGTCCTTGATAGATGTAGATAGGTCCCCCACAACCATAACAGAGTAGCAAATTCCCACACCCCAGTTTTGGTTTTCAAGCATTGGACCTAGTTCTTCGATGATCAGGCCGGGTCAACAAAGATTGGGCCCAAGTCCCTCAAGGCCAAAGCGAAGACCCTAGGGCCCGTGCCTAGGTATCCGACTCTAGTGCCCATATCATCGGCATTCACACTTGAGTCTATTAAGGTTTGGCTCGGGTTGCTAGTGGCCGGACCCAATAAACCCCTTCTCTTGTGATCGGGGCCTTAATTACTTGATATCCCTTATATCACATTAATAGTGCATGTCTCTTTTGGAAGATAGCATCAAGTTTTCCTTAATATCCATTAATTTTTATATTTCAACAAAGAACCGGAAAATATTATTATATTTTTGGAAAATGATATCTTGGAAATATTTTCCAAATGCTAATTTTTTTTTCCGAAACAAATGGAATCCTAGATGCCATCAATGTCATGCTAAAAGAGAGAGAAACCAAAGGACATTTAATACAAAATCAAGCCAGGTCCAAGTGAAAAAATTCAATGAGGCAGAATATCAAAGAAGACTCGAGACATGCATGGAAAGTTGACCGAGTTGGAGATCGAATCAACATTCAGCATTTGAAAGTATGCAGGTCTCATCAGAGTTTTTGACCGTATCTCCCCATGTCCTCTCCGCGGACTTTACGGCCACGACTGCGGCAAAGCCTTTTCGGCAGATGGACAGAGGTACCCCTCAAATAAGTATTCCAATAAAATCCTTCGATATCCAATATAACTTACTCTACGTCCAGCCCATCAGTTTTCCATCCCCAGTCAATTATCATTTTTCGAGTACAGTATTGAGCAACTCGAATCCCATCTTACCAACATCTCCTTGTACGAATCCGAGCTCATCGATAGCGGCGAGAGGTTGAGCAGAAAAGAAAATTTGTTTAGATGATCTATTTATAATGATCAATTTGGATTTCCTTTTGCTCAACTTCCTGTAGTTTTTCTCTCTCTAAAACTCTAAAACTGAAAAGTCCAAGTTGAACATTTAGAAAGATTGGCATATAGTTTCTCAATTTGTAGGTACAAACACATTACCGATTAATCAGAAAGAGGTTCGACCAATTGGATATGTTCTTTTGAATCACATTACGTTCCTTCTTGTTATGAGGGGATCCAATCATCTATGCTTTGTTCTTTTCCCTTCAACGACGGAATCGGAACCTTAATACAATTTGACTTTTCGCATAAAATAATTAATGAGTGGATGGTGGAAAACTCAATGGTGTAGGATAAAATATTTAAATTGCATAGGAACAACATTATGCAATAAAAGTGCCCAATTTGTTGTCTTTCTCAGAATGAACCTTGGAAAGAGACGGACTGCTAAAAGTCTGGGAGAAAGTGAAATTAAAATTAATGATTTTCTGAATCAAGCAAAGGTAAATTTAGGGGCATTGTTGTCTCCACCATAAAGACGGTGCCCCAAATTAGTGAGGTTATGGAAAGAGCCTCTCCCAATGAGAATTTAAAACCATCCTTTGTAAAGTTGATCTTTGCCGCCTCCTTGGGGTTGGTGGAGTGGTAAGAGCTTGGACTTGTGGGTGATTGATTTCAAAGTTCAAGTCCCTCTGCCCTCCATCTAGCAACATCCTTGACTTACATGGAGGGTAGTATGTGAGATCGGGCTAGTTCTCCTTCAATTGGTGCCCGAACGATGGGACCCTTGTAGTGTGGCTAGTGCGGAAGTCCGGGTCATAAAAAAAAGTAGTGCGGCCGGTGCAGGAGTCCGGTTCATAAAAGAAAAAAAAAATGTTGATCATTGACATATTGGTGTTGGGCTTAGGCCTATCTTTATACTCGTTCTGCCCATAGAAATATTTAGATTTTGTTGACACATTAGGTGGTAAAGATGTTGTCACAATAAATAACGAGAGGAAAAAAAGGGAGATCTTGAGCTAACAAAGTAAATGAACGCATATAGCCTTAGCAACACATTGTGTTGATATTTAGAGACGGAGAGAAAATGACAATATGATGTTTATTGTGACTTAACCCAATTAGGGTTATATGATACTTATAAGAGTGATTGATTACAGTCAGGACACATATAGAAATATAATTATGAAAAGATCTCATAATATATATATATATATATAAATTACACATTAATATATTTGTGCCGATGATGGCCCTCTTTAAGAAACACAAAGTGATAAAAGTGAAGTGAACTAATCGCGACAAAGGAGAGAGTCATTTCCAAATTTGCGATTGAGATGGGGAGATTTCCATCAAATGATTCTACACTTTCTTTCCATTATTCTCAGTTTTCTTTGATTTAGTCCCTCATCTCCCGTGGAATGACAGCGACAGTGCTTCATCTCGAAATTTCGATCAGAATCACATCTCCATCATTCTAGCTTGTTTGGGCGTAAAGGAGGTTAGCGTAAAAGAAATAAGAAAAAGAGAGAGAAAAGAAAGAAATAAAATAATGAAAAATGATTTTGACCAAAAAAAAAAAATGAAAAATGACCAGGACAAAAATTGCCTTATCTGTGGTCATGTAATTAAATAGGCCATTTTATGACTTTATTTGAAATTATGTCCATTGTGAACCTTCATTTAAGAGAAAGGCTCCATTTTATATCCTTATTTGAAACATTCACTAACTATTATTGAAAAAGTTATTTATATCTTAATTAGCATACTTAATAAATGCCTTGTGAGCATGCTCTAACAAGACTCAAATATATATATTACACTTTCTTTTGTCAAACTTTATAATAGACTTTCGACTGAAATCCATAAAACAAAAAGTTAAGCGTGTTTGACCTGAGAGGGTTCGTGGCCTGGCATGCTCAAAATATATAAATCCAATCATTAACAATCTCAAAGGAACACATAAAAATGACTTACTATTTGTAACTTTTTCTTATAAATAATGTGAGAGCATAAGACTCTTCAAGCACTCAATTAGTCGCCCGTGCAACACACATCAGTCAATTGCTGTTTTGCATGAGTAGATGTGACCTCTAAGAGAATGCACTTAGGGTTTAATTGATTCGTGTTGCATTGTAAAAGAAGGGCAAGCCGTATAACACGGGCCGGCATAATCTGATTGAGTGGCCAAGGTAGAAGTTCAACCGGCCAACGGTGGAACAGATTTTATCGCGGTTTAATCCTATGATTTTAAACCAGCAAGCCACAATCCTCCACAATTGAACTACACGAACAGGAGGGGAAAAAGTACAAAATACAAGATGAATAGACACTTGGTGTTCGCGCCTCGCGCATGTGCACCCAAAAACATCGTGAAATCATGTCATGAGATTTGAAAAATTATATGAAATTATGTCAATAGATTTGATCTCTATGGAATCAAATCGGTTCACTTTAGTACATCATTGAAATCATGTCCCAATCAATCATAT
This sequence comes from Eucalyptus brandiana, assembly GCA_014182725.1. Taxonomy (NCBI): domain Eukaryota; kingdom Viridiplantae; phylum Streptophyta; class Magnoliopsida; order Myrtales; family Myrtaceae; genus Eucalyptus; species Eucalyptus brandiana. The sequence goes on from CM024673.1 coordinate 49,249,473, forward strand.
CTAGTCACATCTCTCTTACCTAGATTATTTCCTTGCCACAATCATACAAAGGAATTAAAATGTCCATTTCCGTTTACTTCATTTTTCATTACATTGTTTCGTTTATTCCATTAGGACTAAATTTACCCTATTTTACTGTTGGTGGCATAAAATCATGGTCCGAATGTAAGATCAACATTGACACAAATGTGTACCAACCACTGGAATTCGCCCCAGTGGCCACTCTTCCAACATGGAAAGGGGAGGTGAGGGGTTCAAATCCCCACCTTTTCAGGGGGGATGGGGTGGGGACGCGTAAGTTTCAGGAGTGGGTTTCGACTCCCACGCCCTGCAAGAGATAAGGCAAAAGTCTGAGAGTGAGTATAGAATAGGAATAGAGTAGGACTGACCAAAAAAAAAAAAAAAAAGATGTACCAAGTCATATTCGATTCGAGCTCAACTTGATGCCTACTAAGAGTCGCTTTGATTAGAGGAATAAAAGAAGGAACTTCGACATGCATGAATACAAGAAGAGTTATAACCACAAAAGCAGATTTTCGTTTGTTCTTCCAATGGCGCGACTCTCAAATTTGCCTCGGGTCGATTCAGCACCAACACCTACCGAACAAGTCTTGAAGATCCAAAACCGACCCGGTTGCTTGGTGCTCCCCCGTTCTCCCCATTCATATTCACTTCACCAATTCCGGAAATTACCCATTGACAAGAAGAGAGCATCGCTGTAGCCTCAGACAAGTTCTGCTCCAATTGTGGACTCGTCAAAATGCCAGGCCTCATCTGAAGGGATACAAACCGGAGCCAATAAAATAAGCGACATGCTGAAAAAGCTGATCACAAATCAGCGTAAAATAATACAGAGAAAAAGCGATATCTCGTGATCCTTTTAACGAGTTTCTTCAGGTATATGACGTGCTTCAGGTTTTTTCCTCTACCGTAGTTAATTTCTCTAATCGTCAGCCCAACATGCGGAAGAGTTATGGCGTGCCTGTGCATATAATATTACTGAAGGTACACATAAACAAATGTCCACCAACATGGTCATTTTTGGAGCGATTAAGGCACGCTTCGTGTAATTTGTAATTTATTGCACACATGATATAGTTTAATAAACGAAAGAGCATCTTTAGGGAGAGGACCGTCTAGAAACAGTGACATCTCGAGCTTTAAAATAAAGATGGACCAAATACATTGTACCAAGGGGTGGTCCTCAAGTTGATAAGACCCAAGTTTCAATTTGGGCATTTTTTTTGGCGAAGTCCAAGATTAGTTTATAGGATTGGGAAGAACATTGTGAGGAATCTCCCAATGTTCTTGGTGATTCGCCCTTCAAGAGGTAAGACCTTCACATGGAAGACGACTGTGATTTACCAACGACAGCATCTCTCTCTCTCTCTCTCTCTCTCTCTCTCTCTTGTTTTCATTTATGATTGAATTCGAAGGATATGTTCAAGTCGAAGAGCGGTTTCAAATATCAAAAACCTCATTGGGTTAGGGTTAGTTGTGACAAGAGTTGGAAGCATACTTGGCTCCATTAAGAAAAAAATCAAATTGAGCCTCATCCGAATCGATCCATATTATTTGGCTAGTTTAGAATTCGAAGATTCGTATCAACAAGTTCATAACCGATTCTCGGATGATTCTTTTTCTAGGAAAAAAGAAAGGAAATTATTTTACTATAGATCATTGTCAGAAGTGTGTGGGGAACGCGATTAATGAGTAATACGAAATCTGACATTGATCTTTCATCTTCAAGTACGGTAAATCATATAGTGGCTCTTCACGACAAACGTTCACGAAGCCTAACCCATTTTTCCATAAAATACACCTCAAGTTCTTCTTGATTTGAGAGCTAGATAACCTAGTTTTGTTCTCTACAACATAAGAGATTGCCATAATCCGGAATCTTGCACGCATTCAGACATAAGAGTGGATTTATGTGTTCTCCCTCGTTGACTGTAGGATCTCTTGACTATTCAGTCGGCCGACTCGTACTTATAATCCCAAATCTGGAAGATCTTCAAGTGTAGTTTGGTGAAGTTTTCAAGACCAATCGAGCCAAACCAATGTAAGAGGTACGGTCATATGAAGTTGTATGTCGATGGAGTGACAATGGATGGTAATAAACCACATCGTTGACGAAATTAACCGGTGGCAACACTAATAATGTATGAATGAAAATCAAGAAGCTGAAAGTAGAGCCGCATTTATTAAAAAACTTGGTCAATCACATCAATTGGTCTCACAAGGGATTGTTAATCTGAAAAACACTAGAAACTGAGTAAAATTAAGAGATCTACGAATCAGAATCAAAGGGCGAACTCCAAATGGAGGCCGAGAGTAGACGACGAGATTTCCATCCCAAGACGAGCCTATTGCTGGCTAACTCCTCCACCCTGTACCCATCATTGAATAGCCCCAACAAGAGCTTGGCTTGGCAATGATTGGCAAAGCTTATGTCCACAGGCCTAAACCCCGTTGCACCCAACCACTCCCGCCACGAACCGCCCTCCTCGTCGCCACGCGTCCGGTATATCCGACCCAACGACCCAACTATCCGGGGCCCCAGGAAAACCCTCTCCACCAGCGCTCGAGCCCGGCGCTGCATCGGGAAACCCGCCTCAAGCGAGTCGTACAGGGCGGAGTAGTGATGCAGGGAGTCTATGAATCGACTCACGAACCCTTGGTCTCCAATAGGCCCCAATTCTTCCTCCACCAGAGTCACGAGTCTAGGGTTCAGTGTCTTGGCTCCGGATAAGAAGGAAGTCACGGACTCGGGTGCCCGGTAACTGAAGTGAGGGAGGTGCAGCATGCAGTTGAATATCAATGCCTCACCTCTCACTAACTTCAGGGAGGACGGACGAAATGTTTCGTCCGAGTCCAACCTACATTGGTGAAACGAAAATGGCTGACCAATTGATGTGGCAAATGCGGTCAGGCGTCGGCCCGTCTCTTGGATGGTGCCAATCGAGCGGCGACCGTTTCCACCTCTCGACAAGGCCGTGATCCTGAGATGCGGGGCCGGTGGGCCATTCTTCCTAGAGACCAGAGCTTGCATGAGCGACGCCCATTGGATCCCCTCCATGATATCATAGTCCACGATATGAACTCGCCGGTGCTGAGTGACGGCTTCTAAGATGGCCTGATTCGCAGTGAAGTGCCCGAACTTGACGTACGGCGACATATCTTGCATTAGCTGAAAAGCAGCTAGAACGTCCGTTTGGTGGTGGTGGTGGTCGTCGCGTTGGGGCCCACCGCTTATTAGGTGCTTGCCGTGACCGCCACCGGCACCTTCTAGCAATCCTTGTAGGGCCTCCGTGAAATGAGCTGCCAATCTGTTGATTAAACAACAAGGCCTTTACGTCAATTCTATGGTCTTTTATTATTATAAAGCAACATTATTTCATCTCTGACAAGTATATTGTTTTTTTTTTTTTTAAAAATTAACAGGACCACCGCAGATTAGAAACAGAGAATAAATCTCATGGGAGGGTGATTGCTTGGAAGACGACTGTACATAATTACATATCAATCTGAATCAGATACTCATTTTAGCTAGTTAAACTGTTTACCTCTCCATGTTAGTTCCATCAGTTGGGGACACCAACTCCTTGAGCCGAACCAATATCACCCGAGCCAGTTCATGGCATTTGTTCACTCCAGTCAGGGCCTCCGCAGCAGCCATCAACAGGTGAACCAGCCTCAACCCTTTCAAGTCATCTCCGCTGGGTTCCTCGTCGGTGAACATGGTCGTGTCGGTGGATGGAGAGTTGCATCCCTCCTGGTAATTCACCGCAGATCGAGCCGGTTGAAGCCCACTCTCATCTATCATGGACTCGATTAGGTCCTGAAAATCATCTTGGCCGCCAGAGAGAGTGTTCCAATCAACCACCGGCGACCAATCATTCCAGTTGCAGCCATATTCATCGTCTGTGGTGGTGGCGGTGGTGGTGGTGGTGGTGGAGGTGGTGGAGGTGCTATAAGCCGAGAAGTCGAGCTCCGCGGCATCATCAATGGCCATAGCCATAGCCATAGCCATAGCCATTAAGGAAATTTATGGGAGACGTTGCTGAGAAAAGGGTTGTCAGGTGCTTGTGGTGGTGTGCTTGTGGCAGGGTTTAATAGACACAGAAGGGTGAGGAGAGAGGATGGAGATAAAGCATGGGACAGTGTTTGTTGGAAGGGCTCGAGATAATATGTGATAATTAAGGAGCTAGGATGTAACGCTGGACCATAAGATGGGCTTTGGCTGTATATTTATAGCCACTCGAGAAGGTCTTAATCATTCCTCTCAATAATGCCATGACCGTGCTTTTGCAGTTATGCCCTTGCATTTTGGGTTATTTGGGTCAAAGTCATATTCCCTCTGTCTTACGTAAGGAGGCAAAGGCGAAAATTTTTTCTTGGGTCCAAGACGTGTTGAGAGAGGAAAATTAGAACTAAGACCAAGTGCACGAATGTGTCCTTTTTATTCATACTATGTTTTAGCTTTATCATATGTTTCCCACGGGATGAGAGTTTTGCAAAAATTAAAACTTTCTAAAAAAATAAGGAAACTGAATAGGTTTCGAATTTTATTCACCAAAAGAAATTCTTTTGGAATATTGCCTCAATTCAAACCTAATATGATCATTCACCAGGCACTCTTAACCTACTCATTAGTCCGTGAAAGCAACTTTCCTTAAGCCAAACCTCTTGTGTACTAACTATCCGCTTGTGATTTTCTCAAGAGCTTCCCTGAAATTATTCGAGTGGTTTAAAAGAATTAGACACTAGATATTACAAAAGGCAAATTCTCAAGGATAAAGTATACGACAAACGCGTGGAGTTTCACAACATCCAAGGAACGGCAGATCCTGAAAGAATTACTTGTAAAGCTAATGACTGGGTCGACCTACTATTGATGTTCTAAATGGCAAACGATTAGAAACGAATGGTCAAACTAAATCAATCGTAGATGGACCTATCATCGCAGAGTATCAACGTAAAAACTTCAGTGGGATTAAAGAACGAGAGCGACCAGTCAATCATCTCGCGTAGAAATCATCAAAACGAAAGCTCAGTCGGGGGAAAAAGGCAAGCTTTTTAACCTCACTTCCCATGAGAATGAGCTCGACCTCCATGTCACGTACGATCCAGCTTCACAAAGAGTTGAAGAAAAGCCCCCAAAATTGGCTCGCTCACCTCCAACTTCGATCTTACGACCACTTCTTCGATCCGGCCGGCCCAACCGGCTCACCTCGACCTCTTCATTAGTCACCACCCACTAAGTTCGCGCTTTCTTTCCCTTTCGGATTACACAAGAATGTCTGCTCCTGTAGAGATATCATCACATCAGGGGCCCCACCACAAATTATATAATCAAATAGCCTAAATCTCCATACACATTTTGAATAACGTTAGATTTGCGACGATGGGGTTGTGCAATTGTGAATCTAGTCATTTCAAACATCTGCACCGCGGCTCTCCAAGGCTGGAGTCATCATATCAAAACTTAGATGTGAGAAAACAATACATATTTGATAATTTAGTGGCACATTGTAGAAGCTCGATTTCTTAGAAATCATGGAACATCCTACAATCCCACGAATTGATTAAGTCCAAAATTTTGTCCTATGGGCATAGATGGTTGTGCCTAGAAGTATTAGCACAAAATTGGCGGTACGTGAACGAGTAAACTCATATTCCCAAATTAGAAATTCTCCAACACCCCCGATCATCTACGTCAACCTTGGGCGGTCAACTCTAGATTACATATTTGCCTAGGTCACCCTAATTTTTCATAAAGTTTATGCGATGTTGAGTAACGAGACACGCTTACATGCGAGCTATTTTCAGTAATTTGCTTTTGATAGTCATTTTAATTTTTAATAACTCTTTACTTCTCGCATATCTAGTTTTGCATCTCTAATTCTCATATATCTTAGGGTATCTAATTAGGAATCGTTAATTCTTATACATAACTCTCTAATAGGTATAAGAAGTAATAGAATTATGCATATTTTGGTAATAAACATCTAAAAAAAAAGATTTTACTTTGAAATACTTATATATTCCATGTCTAAAATAACCGTGTATGATGAGGCTTCAAATTATTTTACATTTTAGGGATACCCATCTCATATTTAACTCATATTCGACAAATAACAACATTAAGCGATGAATCTCGTATTGTACTCACACTTAACAAGTAAATTATACTAAAATGATATTTCATAAATAATGATGTTAAAAGATCAATCTCATATTTGATTAATAAATAAAATTTAAAGATCGCAGTCAAAGAAAAATTATGGAACATGCCTTATAAATGTAGGCTGAGCCACTTGGCATGCTTATGTGCGAACTTACCCCTGAATATGCTTTTGATCGTCAAATCTATAATTCAACATCTGTAATTCTTATGCATAATTCCGTATCTAATTTGCATATCTAATTTTCACAAATATTTTGATAACAAACCAGATTTATGAAGTAATTTGCTTTTGATGGTTTCTTTAGTAAATCTCTAATCTTTGCAAATCCATACTTATACATCTCTAATTTTTGTACATAATTTGGTAATAAATCTCTAATTAATGTACATGAAATAACAGAATCATGCATATTTTGGTAATAAATATTCAAAAATAATTGTTTTTTTTTTCTTTTGTGTGTATGGTTCTATTTTAGAATACCTATATATTATATGGTTAAAAGTAATTGTTTCTGACGAGATTTAAGAAAATACAATTTAGGGTTACCTATCTCTTATTTGACAAATAAGGAATTTTGAACTCGTGTTTCACAAATAATGACATTAAAGGATCAATCTCATATTTGACAAAACAACAACATTGGTAGATCAATAAAATAAAAAAAAACAAAAATGCATCATCACAAAGAGAATTATATAAAATGCTTCATAAATAAATGGGTATATGAGAGAATTTAAATAAGGGAAAAAGCCACGAAAAACCCTGAACTTTGCCCAAAGTGACACATTTACCCCAATTTTTTTTTTTGTGACGTGAAAAACCCCAAACTTTGCCAATCGCGACATATTTACCCCAAAATTTTTTTGTGACACAAAAAACCCTAAACTTTTGTTATGTGACACATTTACCCCAAAATTATAGGCATTTTGGTCTTTTCATTTTTTAAATTTTTTAAATTTTTTTTTCTCTCTTCCCTCCCCCGGCTAGCCGGCGGAGGGGAAGCCGACGTCCGGCGAGGCTGCCCTCGCCGGCGTCGGCGAGGGTCACCCTCGCCGACGTCGAGCGGCCCTCACTTGCGTCTAGCGAGGGCAGGGACACCCTCGCCAGATCTGGCAAGGGCGGCCCTCGCTTGCATCTAGCGAGGACGACCCTCGCCCAATTTGGTGAGGGGTGCCTCGCCGGTGTTGGGCAAGGGTGTCCCTGCCCTCACTTGCCCTCGCTGCGTCTGGCGAGGGATGCCCTCGCCAGTCTGGCAAGGGAGGCCCTCGCCGACGTCTCCCTCACCTGACGTCGACGAGCGTGACCCTCGCCCAACGCCGGCGAGGGCGACCCTCGCCGAATGCCGGCTTCCCTCTGCCGGCTCCACCATGGCCGGCGAGGGGGAAGAAGAAAAAAAAGAAAAAGGAAAAATCAGAATAAAAAGACAAAAATGCCCTTAATGGGGTAGATGTGTCACGGTTTAAAAAGTTTGGGGTTTTTCACGTCACAAAAAAAAAAGTTTGAGGTAAATGTGTCACTTTGGGCAAAGTTCAGGGTTTTTCGTGACTTTTTCCCTTTAAATAATGGATAAGGACAAATAATCTCAAGTTTTAACTTAACCTTTGAGATTGAATTAAAATGTCATTTAGAGAATATAATACTGCAATCCACATGCTCTGAAATGAAAAAAGAGTCGAATTTGTGAAGAAACAAATAATATTCAAGCTAATATTTTCTAAATTATCAATAGTACATCGGTTTCAGTTAATTTCGAGTTGAAATTTTCAGGCCATATTTGACATGTCCGATTTGACTACTGTTTTTACTTCGTTTTTTCTACTATCAATGGATAAAGAACCCGGATATTATACATGTAAAAATTATTGACAACGATGACAAAAAGGAGAATAGACATAATTAAAAATTACGTTTACCTGCTATTTTTGATCTAGGTTGAAGTTAACAGATCTATATTATGCCTTTGGCGATCTCATTTTGAGCCTAACAATATCCTCAGTCGACAAATCGCTTCAGATAATTTCCACCCTAATAAAAGTCATAATTTCTTCATGTTTCATGCCACTTTTTCTGATTTTTCCTCATCATATTCATTAGTGGAGCCAAATTTATTTATGATTTAAAACTGATATGTTTGTTCTTTTAGGTCATACATAGTTATCATCAAACATGTAAAATATGCCTCTTTTAGTGAGCCGGAAATTCATTAGAGGTTTTTCTTGTCTGTTCACTACGCCAATGTGCAACTTTCATTGTATGAATTCAGAATCATCTAGAGTAGAATTGTCCTCCTGTCATTGTATAGCTGTACGGAGTTTGTCTGCTTTGTGGGGTTATGTCCTTGATCTGTGTTACACACGTAGAGTCTAGCTTATATGAAAGGAAATGTGTCGGAAAATATGATGGTTAGACAATGTTCTTGCAGCTTCATTAGTTGCCTACGGAGATTGAATATTCTTATCCACATGGCCTACAAAACATGACCGGACAAATTAGCAAACAAATCTTAAACCTATTCCTCGTGTATTAATTCAGTCTTACACCTTTCAATTTGATCAAATTAGTTGTAAACTTTTTGACGATATTTAATATGGTACATCCAACCAATTTTAACTAGAAATTGTTGATGTGGTCACCGACCGTTCTATGTGATACAATTAGCGTTAATGTGGACAATTTTTGCAATTTTTTCTTTATTTTTATTGTATTTTCTTTCTTTATTTCTTTCTTTCTTTTCATTCTTCCTCCACTAGTCACCGAGCCTCAACAATGGCCAATGACCGACAACGACCGAATTTGGCTTACTCTTGCCAAATCCGGCAAAATCGCCCTTCATCGGTCATTGCCTTTGGCCGGCCATCGCCAAGGCCAGGTGATTGGTGGAGGAAGAATGAAAAAAAAATTACAAAATTTTATTTATTTTTATTTTTATTTTTTTTCTTTCTTTTCATTCTTCCTCCGCCGATCGCCACTCCTTAGCTGGCCAACAATTGACAATGACCGAATTTGGCTTGCCCTCGCCAAAGTCGGCAAAATTGCTCCTCACCGATCATTGCCTTTGGCCAGCCATCGCTAAGGCCAAGTGATTGATTGAGGAAGAATGAAAAAAAAAAAATAGATATGAATATAAAAATAAGAAAAATAAGAAGATTAACAAAAATTGTCAACATCAATGTCACAATACCACATAGGATGATCAGTGTTCATATCAGTAATTTCCAGTCAAAATTGGATGGATAGACTATATTGGCAAATTTTCAAAATGTTTAACAATAAATTGACGAAATTAAAAGGTTTAGGACTCAAATAGCACAAATATAATAAGCTTAAGACTTTGTTGGTAATTTCTCTAAACATGACCCAATTTTAATGGGAACCGAGTCCGCAACGAAACATACTTAAATATATATTTCACAAGTTAAGCAAATGGCATGCCCCAAGAGATGGTATGTTCGCCCGAACGGGGTTTCCATAACCAATGTCACCACTTCTTGCGCCCACTCGGTTCATGCGAGTCTAACGTAACACGTTCGTTGGTTTCACATGCAAAAACACCACTCACATCAATCTTTGACGCTATATTGATACAATGAAAACATCGCAAACATAAGTTGCCCGAATGATTCTTTAGTTAAGTGTTGGGGAAATTGGCTTACTCAATCGCCACTACATACACATTCGCTGCAGTAGTCTTAGTTTCCGATTCCACGGTGCGTGGGACTAGCTATAGGAGAGGAGGAAAGTACTAAGTCGTGTTTGTTAAGGATGAATTTTGATTCCGTTGACCTTCCGATGCTGATCAGGTCTCACGGTACATCCTAATTCCTACTGGGTTGATCAGTCGTGCCTTGCGCGTGTGGCGGGACGACGACCCAAAAAATAATAGAAAAATAGAGGGGAAACTGAGATTGTCTTGGTAATTTCTTATTCTTTCTTTGGTGATCTCATTTGCCAGGAGAGAAATCTCGTTCTTAGGAAAGTCCACGAAAGACGGGGATGATAAAGGGAGAAAGTCAACTCGATGGGTTAATCAGATCAAAATCCTAATTCGGTCGGCAGCGGAAGAGGTCGCACTGCTACTCGGTCAAAAACAAACGTAACAGCCTGTCGACGAGGAGGGTAACTCTAGAAGCCAAGAACGGTAAAATAGTGACAAGCTGTTCTTTTCCACCCTCCTTCATCTTATTCTTTTCTATCGAGCGTCAGGTCCCGCCAGAAAAGTCCAAATACTGTCGGAAGTGATATCGAGATTGCATGCGTTAATGTATCCGGTCGGATCCACTTTTGTGTTAAAGTTTAATCTGTTGAAAATAACCTAAAACCTATGTCAACGTACCCACATAAGTCATCTGGAATCTCCACCTTCCAAACATATACGCCCTCTTGAATCGACTTGTGATCACATGCCAAAGTAAGGATGCTCTATAAAATCATAACACCAAATTTTGTTAGCGGTCTCATCTATAAGTCCAAACTATTAAAATATATTTCGAGTTTAAGCCCATGAACAAAAACCGGTCCAAGACAAATTATAAGAAAACCGGGATTGATTATAAAGAAAGTAAAAAAATTTGGATTTCCTGTGGATGTCTGAAATTGAGCGAAGTAAAAAAAAAAAAAAAGACGTTAACTTTCTATTCCGAATTGGGGTCGGCGAAGGAATGTACAAAGGGAAAATCCACTTTGTTTCCTGTTCTGACTTTGTACTCCTTTGACCAATTCTATTGGACTTCTCTGGCGATGGTTGATATACAAATATGGGCAGTACTAGCGTGACGGTACTGTTACTCCTAATGAGTAACGGTGCAATACTGGCCACCCATTTTAGTTGTTAATGAAGATGACCAGTTTCATATGTAAAGAAACGAATGGATGAAGTTCTTGAAGGAAAAAGAAAATCACAGGGATAATTGAGCTATTCCTTTTTAATGATAGGCATTGGTAAAAAAAATGATATAAATGATATACTTAAGAAAATTCATGTATAATGAAAATTAAATATCAAGTGCAAATATAATATTTTGATTCACAAACTTTCAAATTTCTCTAAGTTTGAAAAAAAAAATCATTAATCTCTCTTGATTTTGACGTCAGACAAACAAAAAGAAAAATCAAATTACAAGTGACAAAATAACGTTGGAAGTGGAGCAATCCCAAATGACAAATCATTTTTAAAATTTTCTAAAGAAATAAGTAAAAGAGTTAGCGATGCAGATGCCACCGTCACTGTTGAAAGAGTAACGATCCATTACTTGATCAATTCCCTATAAATATATTCAAGGGTTTGATATAAAGCACTGTCATCTAGCATGCATATTGCAAATTATAAGAAAACTGACATTAACTCAAAGGAAAGTCAGAAATTTGGATTTCTCGTGGAAGTTTAAAAATGAGTGAAGTCAAAAAAAAAAAAAAAAAAAAAAAAAAAACCGCTAACTTTCTATTCTGAATTGGGGTCGGTGAATGTAACATTCTCGATTTCAACTCTTATTTTGGTCTCAACTAGGAGGCTAAGCTAGATAGGCATTAGGCTAGTCACACCTTCCTAGAAAATAAATGTGAACAAGTGTGAAAAGCATTAAATAAGGATGATGAATGTAGAGGCTTATGTGTCCCTATGGCCTAGCTTAGTTATAACCCTAAATTAAGGCTCCGTTCGTTTCGCGAAAAATATCACAAGTTTCCTAAAACATTTTCCCGAAAGTCATTTTCCAGAAAATGACTCTATTTTCCTAGGTGTTCACCAAAATCTAAAATTTGAGTCAAAAATATTTTCCACCGTTCGTTAGCTCATTTAATTGTTTGTGAAAATTTATCAAAAATTAAATTTTAATATTTTTAATTGACCACAAAATTTATTTTATTTTATTTATTTATATTTTTTAAATGATTTTTTAATTATTTATATTTTTAAAAATCGAAATTTTTATTATTTATTATTTATTATTTATTATTTATTTTTCTTTTCCTTCCTCCTTCCTCGTCCTTCTTCCTCCTCCTTCCTCCGTCGTCGCCTCCTTCCTCCTCCCTTCTTCCTCCTCCTTTCGCCGCTGTCACCTCCTTCCTACCTGACGATGGCCGGCTGCCCAGCGGCCAACCAAGACCCGGTGGCCAAATTCGACGAGCTCGAGGCTCGGCTAATCTCACCCGAGCTCGTCGGATCTGGCGACAGAGCTCGAGCTCGCCTGGATCGGGAGCCGCGAGCTCCGCCGCCAAATCCGGCGAGCCGCGAGCTCCGCCACCAGATCCGGTAAGCTCGAGGCTCGGCCGATCTCACCCGAGCTCGCCAGATCTGGTGACAGAGCTCGAGTTCGCCTGGATCGGGAGCCCGAGCTTTGCCGCTAGATCGGCGAGCCGCGAGCTCCGCCGCCAGATCCGACGAGCTCACGGCTCACCACCGCACAACGAGCGGCTTGGACGGCGGGCTCCCCGCGAGCCTCCCGGCGCCGCCGCGGTGCTCCCTCTTGAGCCGGATCCTCCCAAGCGGCTTCGAGCCACCGAGGAAGAGGAGCACGGCGGCGGCGGCGACGGAGCCTCGGCCGGAGCAGGCGGGTAGGAGCAACCGGGGAAGGAGGAGGCTGATCCCGAAGAAGGACGCCGTCAAAGCCATTGCAGCAGGGAGAGCAAGAGAGAGAGAGAGAGAGAACGAGAACTGAAGGAAGGAAAGCGCGAGAGCTCGCCCAAAAATGATTTCCTCTTTTCAAAAGAGGAAATCATTTTCCACCATGTCAAGAAGGGATTTTCCGTTGACCGGAAAATGTTTTCCTTGACCGTGTATTTTCCGCCCACCCGAACACCGGAAATTTTGGAAAATATTTTCCTAGAAGTTGTTTTCCGCGAAACGAACGGAGCATAAGTTGGAAATCTTGGAGGCCAATAAATGGACTACACATCCATTAGAAGAAAGAGCAAGCAAGTCAAACCTTCTTAGATAGGATAATAGCATATTAAATATAGTTGGCTTCTAGTTATTTAATACTGAGATGAAGTGTCCAAGCTAACCTAGGATCTAGTTGGAAACTTGGGAGATAAGGATACCCGACAATTAATGCTTCTTGACCAAGTAGGACGCCTCATTTTCCCAACTAAGGTTGCCACTTTTCGAAATTATTGGACCTGCGCTACTTGCCAATTTTACACAGATTTTTTTGTGCGAATTTAAAGAAACTTCCTTCATGAAAGTTGTTCTAAACATCTTGATCTAAAACATACTTAAACTTCATTTTTTTTTAGGTGAAATGGTAGGGACAAAGGCCCAATCATTCACCGTTTGGAACCAGTCCCGTGTAGTAGAAACGATGACCAAGTTGCTTTCTCGAATTCTTATAAAATCTTCAATTTCAAATTTGGACATGCTTCCTTCACAAAATTTTTAAATGGCATCCATATCTACAATATATTAAAATTTCCAAAAGTGTTGTGAAGATTTGGATTTCAAAATGAGTTTCTCTCTCCAACTGTTGAATCTACTCGACGGACGAATATTTAGGTTGTGTTCAATGATTTGCTGCTCTTTCCACAAAAAAAATTTGACTTGGCTTCCTTCATGAAAAATGTCGTTTAAGGTATTCTCTAAAACATATTAAAATTTCATAAGTTTTCAATTTCGTTTGATAAAGTAAAGACACTGATTTCAGAAATTTTTCTCACCCAAGAGGTATGAGTCACACCTAAGCTTGGACTAAAGTTCTTAAATGTCATGTTGAGGTGTACCTAATGATCTTTTCCTCGGCCCCGGAATCAACTTGGATGATAAACTTTTTTAGATTGCCCTCTTGAGGAAGGAAAATTTGCTGTGTTAAAGAAGGAAAGGAAAGTAGAGAGACAACTTTAGATTTCCTTCATGAAGAATGTGAGGTGTCCCTTGACTTTTCAAAGGTCATGATTGCGGTCCAAAATATCTTGGATATTCTAGAAAAGTGGCATCTACATGGTCCAATTGGAGAGCAATACATGGGCCCTCATTAACGACCGAAGATTCTAGAATTTGCCAAGTTGGTAACTTTGGCATTATTATTGTCAAACTTCATTAAATGCTCATTTAATGCGGGGTATAGGTAGATCAATGGAAAAGTGAAAAGTGGGTCATCATCGATAATGCCTATGAGCTTAGGTTGCAAAGTAAGGCCTTTAGCCTTCCAACTCATCATTAGGCTTTAATTATTGGACCCATAGCCTTGCCACCCAAGGAATTTAGACGGACATTTGAAAACATTGGAATGGACCACTTAGCATGGTAATGATGGCTCCAATAAATATAAAGAGCTCTCTTCATTTTCCTCACTTGCCTTTCATTTTCTCCGCCCTCCTTCTCCTAGAACGCCCCCCCTCCTCACTCTCTCTCTCTCTCTCTTTCATCCTTCAAGGCAAGCCATCCATCTTGTGTAGTTCAAGCTTTAGTTCAAGGTTCGTCCAAGTAAGTAGAATCTCTAACTCTTGGCTAGGGCGATAGCCTACATCGTCGAGTTTAGTGTTGTGCTCACCCGTGTAAGCCATGTGTATGTTGTAATGTTCTTTTTGTGTGTTTGCTCATGTTTGCATATTTGAGTGTGTTCACGCCCCAGGACGAGGTCAAGGTTAGCTCGGCTTGAAATCGACATCAAGTTGTGATGGCCTAAGCATGCGACCCAAGCCACGAACCAAGAATCGCTCTCGGTATATTTTATAATATGATGTTGAGGATCATGGCACAATCACTTGGATGAGCACGCCCAATGGGCTATGCATGTGTCGGCTAAGATAAAAGATGAAAAACCGGTTTGTGTGATGCACTTGTTTGTGCACTTAAAGTGAAAAAACGTTCGTCACCACAGAGCGTTGGCGGCGATACCTCATTCATTGAACGGGATGCCCTGGTTGAGCCAGAATGCCTAAGTTTGAGCCTGGATGCCTCTGATAAGCTAATCCCAAGATGCCCTAGTTGAGTCAGGATACTTGGGTTAAGCCCAAATGCCTGGGTGAGCTAGTGCTAGGATGTCTCAATTGAGCCGGGATGCCATGGTTGAGCCAGGATGCCTAGCTTGAAGCTGGATGACTCAGTTGAGCTGGGAGGGCCTAGTTGAGCCAGGACGACGATAAATGAATTTGCATAAGTGCCGATATATGCATAAGTATGATATCTCGATGTGTTCGTTGACACGCTGAATGTAAGCATGCATTGAAGTGTGTTGCAATGGACATCTGCATGTAGTCGAGGTGTAGCAATAAGTTTGCTAATCATTTGCCATCGATGTTGCATTGCGAGTGTTGTACCTACCAGATTTTGATGATGAGATGTCTTCCTCATAGAGAATTAAGGGTTTTACTTACTGAGTTTCCCCAAAGCTCACCCCTCGTTCTTTCAGTCTTGTAGGCATGGAAGTCTCACATCACTTTTGGGAGTTGCAATCTCACTAGAGGAGCTAAGGTTTACCCGACCTTTTGAAGATGTGGTATTTGTAAATATAACGGCCCGTGATAGAAAGACTTGTAAACGCAGTTGATGTAATTGTGTGTTTGTAAATGATTATTTTCTTAGTTGCTTGTTGTTGTCCGGGTGTTGTATGTACGCTTCTGCATGTGATTAATAAAAAGATAAAAAAAAATAAAATGGGATGACGACACGACTGGGACGTCGCGAAAATAACACTTATTGCTCATTACCCTGGGGATGGAATTGGGGTCATGATAATGAATGAAAATACAAAAGGAAAGTCATGCGTCCACTTTGTTTCCTATTATGACCTGGTCACTCCTTGTTTATCAATTCTATTAGACTTCTCTAGTGGTGATTCATAGATACATATATTCAAGGTTTGATATAACGCATTGTTAGTTTGCATGCGTATTGCAAATGAGCCGTGGTTGACGTGAAGAGGTACCAAAGTGTCGTTATCAATCAAGCACTTGGCGTGGATTTTTTGTCTATGAAATTACACCAATAGTTTAAGTGTTGAAATCAATTAAATACTCGTGGTAAGAATTTGTATATAAATCCTTCGTAAGATTGAGAAATTATTTAGTGATGAATTGTGGGGCTAAACACTACATAAATTATTGGGTGTAATTAGGGTTTAGGAAATACTAAAAGCGTTTGAGTGACCTAAGTGTGATTGTAATCTTTGTTATATCACTTGATCTATAGTAGAATTCGTTATTACTCTACTATTGACGTAGGTCACTACGACCGAATCACGTAAATCTAGTGTTAAATATATTTTCTTATAACATCTATTTTACTATTCGATCGCTTACTTTCACAACAATTAGTACCAAAACCAAGCTTAGATGATTTGAAATGAATCGATGGCGATAGAAGAAGGAATGTGGGAATCAACAGATTTGATGAGAAGGATTTTGATTTATAGAAGATGCAAATTGAGGATTATCTCTACTAGATGAAACTACACTTGGCCTTATTGGGGGAGAAGTCAAGAACAATGAAACAAGATGACTAGGAATTGCTGGATAGACGAGCTTTAGGTGTTATACAATTGATATTGACTCGTAACATCGCTTTTAACATCGTGAAAGAGAAGACCAAAGTGAGTTTGATGAAAGCCTCGTTGCATACGTACGAAAAGCCCTCTGCAATCAACAATGTCAATTTGATGCGTCATCTATTTAAATTAAAGATGAGCGAAGGTGTGTCAGTAGCAAATCATATCATCGAATTCAATGTGATTATTAGTTAATTGAGTTTAGTTGAGATTGATTATGAAGATAAGGTACGTGCTTTGATTTTGTTATCTTTACTGTCTAATAGTTGGAATACTGCCATTACTGTTGTTAGTAATTCCTCTAGGTCAACAAACTTAACATTTGATGAAGTTCGAGATTTGATTTGAGTGAATACATCCATAGAAGAGTAGCCGATGAACATGTATCTATTGCTTTGACATGTGAAAATAGAGAAAGAGCTAATACACATGTTAGCAAAAGTAGTATAAACATGAACAAACGTAGTCGGGCTAGGCCTAGTGCTGCTGTTTGTTTGACTTGTGGCAAGATGAGGCATATTAGAAGCAATTGCTTAAGCTGAAAAATGAGAAAGATAAGGGAACTATAGTTGAGTTTGTAGATGATGTTGCAGCTATAGTTGATGACAATTTGGATAGTACTAATTTTGTCTTGTCTATCATTGATTATTCATCGTATAGTGATGGATTCTGGATTCTGGTTTTTCATTTCATGCTACACAATTAGAAACTTGTTTACTACTTATCTATGCATGGATAGTAGAAAAGTGCAGTTGAGGAATAGATGTTATAGGTGTTGCGATGTTAGAACCAAAATATATTATGATATTGTGAGGACATTGACTGGAGTAAAGCACATTCTAGAGTTGAAGAAAAACCTCTTTTTTTTAGTGCTTTGAATTTAGCTAGGTGTTGATATATTTCAGAATATAAAATTTTGAAAATCTTTCAAAGTTAGTGATGATGAGAGAAATCAAGCATAGCGGCTTGTATGAGCTTCCATGTGACAATGATAGAATTTGCCACAAAGACATTGGATACATCTGTTCGAAAATCTAAATTGTGGCATATGCGTTTAGGCCACATTAGCAAGAAAAGTCTGAAGGTTCTAAGTGAAAGGAATCTATTATGTGGTTATATTGCTAACCAACTAAATATATTTAGGCGCTATGATTTAGATCAATGGCGAAAAGCTCATTTTAGTACGGTTGTCAAAAAAACCACAAAAATTGCAAAGTTTATTCACTTAAATGTTTTTAGGTTGCCGCGGTTTCCTTCGAGGAAGAGTGTCATATTTATGCTTATAGTTGTTGATGACTACTCAAGGAAAGATGTTTGTGGCAATTGAGTCCATTGGAGACTATGAGAGAGTAGCAACAGAGTTCCAATTTTTAGCAAAGCTATTATGACTTGGCTCAATCATCAAGACAAGGTGAAAATTATTAAAATATGTCTTAAGTTTGAGCCCATGAACAAAAACTGGTCCACGACAAATTATAAGAAAATGCGGGATTGATTAAACGAAAGTCAGAAATTTAGATTTCCTCTGGACGTCCGAAATTGAGTGAAGCAAAAAAAAAAAAAATGCTAACTTTCTATTCCAAATTGAGGTCGGCAAAGGAAAATACAAAAGGAAAGTCACACGTCCACTATGTTTCCTATTCTAACTTGGTTATTCTTCTTTGATCAATTTTATTAGACTTCTCCAACGGTGATTGATATCGAAATATATTCATGGGTTTGGTATAAAGTGTTGTTAGCTTGCATGCATATTGTGAAGAGGTCTTGAAGTGCCATTATCAATTGAGTGCTTGGTGTGAATTTTTTCTCTACGGAATTACACCAATAATTTTAGTGTTGAAGTCAATCAAATTATTATTGTAAGATTTTGTGTATAATTCATTCGTGAGATTAAGAGATTATTTAGTGAGAAATTATGGAGCTAAACACTGAATGAATTATTGGGTGTAATTGTAGCTTGGGAAACAATAAGATTGTTTATGTGACTTGATTATAATTATAATCCATATTGTATCACTTGATCTATAAAGTGGACGTAGATTATTATGATCGAACCACATAAATATGATATTTGATCTATTTTTCTTATTTTGTCTATTTTATAATTTGACCACTTATTTTTGCAACACAAACTATGATAATTGTTATGATATGTGAAATTCTTCCTAGAAGTATTCACCAAATATCAAATCACAGTGGAGGCCCTTCGTTTAATCATTGACTTTGATACTACTTGTTGGGGACAATAGCTTAAATCTTATGCCTTTATATGGAAAAATTGTGAACTAAACCCTTTTTCACTCAAAAATTATGCTAATGAATTGTGATCAGAATAGGCATATAATGTGCTACATCTCTAATTAATTGCTTGATGTGGGCTTTTTGTTAGCACCTTCACCATGCGCCTTAACATCAATCATCACCCTAAAATAAGGATTGACAATCTATATTCGTGGGTCATGTTTGAGTCGTGTTGACATGACAATATATTACATTATAGGTCAATCGAGTATGACGCAATGAGTTAATCGTGTTGACCTAGCTCTTGAAACACAAACAGGGCATGGAAATTAGTGGGTTCACACTTCGCCATCCATGTAACACAATTACATAACGAGTATACAGGCCAACCCAATTCCACGACAAAGCATGACGCGAAATCAACTCAACAGCATAAAACTGACATGAAGTATTCTCAATCTTTCATGGTTTATTTTCAAATTACAATAACCTATTGACAAAATTTCGTGAAACTCAATTAAACGGCCCACTTAAATTCTTAATAGTGAATAACATGGGTATAATAGTTGTCCTAACCAACCGATTTTAACGGCTCTTGTAGGTCGTGTGGACGCTAACTTAAAAGGAAATATAAGTCTATTTCGTGGCAGGTTAATACGGTCATAACATTGTTACTAGTTATTTCTTGTGGGTTGACACAAAATTGATTAGCCTTAAGCCCATGCTGTTGTGTTCAAGCCATGTTGTCTTATCGTATCAAGGATTGCCACCCTTACCCAAGACCACAATGATCAACCTGATTCCTTCTTTGAGATATCCATCAACACAAAGATAAACACCGGGCCTCCAATCAACTTGGCTATACTATCTACTATTTCATCGGGACGATGCAATGAGAACTCAGTTGCCCTTTAGCATAAAGAAATCTAGTAAAGCACCCACTACCTAACTAGACTCATCCTCACTCAGATGTTTATGTTCTTAAGAGCACGAGTCAACTCGATATACTGACTCGATTCTGAAAACAAAACTATTGGGTTCGTGCCATGCACTGAGCTACTTAGTCCCTGCACATCGTGCGACGAATCATGATAAGTACCAAATTTATTCGCATGGATGTACATGTGTAGCTATAATTCGTGAACGAGAACCACGAACAATAAAAGATAATAAAGAATTAAGTTTGGCAGTTCTTGGCAGATCATATCTTCAATGAAGAAGGACTGAGAAAATGGGGACCATCATCCTTTGTTTTCTCGTTCGATTTAAATGGGAAGGCCGGCACAAAGTGAAGCGACATGGACATGTTACTGGAGCTGAAGCACCCGCGTCTGATGGAAGCAACACTCACGTCAAACCCCTTCGGCCAACCATGGATTTTGGATACATGGGATCTTCTCCAATTTAGAGGACGTAACCTTTCTTTGTTGCCATCATACAGGACGAACCATCCATTCGAAAAACTGCTTTGCAGAGTATTTTTTTTCCCCCATAAATGTCGTGTTCATTGGCAAGTTGTTGAAAAAGGTTGAGTCCCTCGTTTTCGTAAGTAAGAAAACTAATGAACAGAAGGTCAATTTAAACCCTTTTTATATCATCGTGATGAAATTGATTAAAAATATATATATATATATATATGCTGGGAAAAACTTTACAAAAGAGCGGCAAAGAGAACTTTGTACTAATTAGGTACCTCAAAATTAGGTTAATTATGTGATATATGTCTAAAACATTTGTAATTACAGCTCAATTAATGCAAAAGGATTGAGATCCTTAGAAAATCAAACTCAAATGTTTAAACTAATAGGTGAATGAAAACTCCATGAATATAAAAGTAATATAAGATCCATTGTTAAGTGATGTGCGATAATATTTCTTCCTTCTTATGTGCAAGTCAAGTTAAGAGCACCACATAGAATTTCACTTGTGAAAAGGATACCGCTGGTTTTAATATCATATTAAAATGTCAAATCCAAAAACTTAAATTAATGAATGGAGGGAAATCACATAAAATATGTAAAGCATATAAAACGAATTATCAAGTGATGCGAGATAATATTTTAATAGAGATGAATGTCTGAGATCATTCAGAAATGATTTTATGTTATTTCAATTGGAATTGCCGATATTGTATAAACCCTAATGGATGGCCCAAGCATTTCCTCCTTGTTTGCGACCATAGTTCACAGACTCTTACCACGGTTGAGAAAAGTCATCCCTTATTAGTCATTTTTTAAAGTTAATCAAATTGTAATCTCTGTGCTTTCCACATAAATATCTCAAATTATGCATCTATGATTGTTACATGAAGATGGTCCCTCGTCTTTTTAGGTGCTAGTGGATGGATATGACCTTTTTCGTGTCATTTCAATCTGATATAATTCATTTTCAGCCCGTCGCCATCAATGCCGCGAATGGATGGCAGCGAAAGCAGCTGGGGTTTATACATATACATAATTCTGGTCAAAGAACTCTATTATTGGCCCATTTGTGCAATAAAAGAAACACTTTAAATATACTAAAAATAAATAAATAAATAAGCGAATGGCCCATTAGATTTTGACATAGTGAAATGCAAATGATTGTCAACCCCTGTATCAAATACTTTTTTTGGTAAGGACCCCTGTATCAAATATTTCTTCATTCTTTGTGTGAAGATTCCCTTGAATATGCTCAGAATGACATATTATATTTCGTCTCCTTGGAGCAGCTCCAGATTCCCTCCATAGAATACACCTTGTTCTTACGGGGAAACCAAAGATATTCATTAATGGTACTTGTCATGCGCAGTACATTAGGCAATACTTGTCATTTAAGGAAGCAATTCGATTGGTAGAGTCAGCAAAGTTTGACCCTTAGCCCAAGAATCCCCTCCCGTTGAGCCAAGTCTCATCATTTTTTTGTTCTTGCATATAGGCAAATGTTGTCTTGGCCATAGTATGTACTTAGAAATGAAGCGCATGTGATGCATTGGAAACATACGACTCTGAAAGTTCAGTAGAATGGTCCGTTTTATTTTCAGCTGAAGATTGCAATCACATTACAGATTATTCGATGGACAGGTAGTAATGCAAATGAAATCAATATCGTTATTATCGTTCCCAAGAAAGGTTTTTATTTTTAACAAGATTTGGTTCTTGCTCTAATATAAAGGTGATTCAATAACTCCCTAGATTGACCATTTGAGAAGAACCTAATTTTCTTTCTTATGATTCAGTGATGTTATATGGGCATAACGTTTTGTGCCATAACCTATAATCGGGTGTCAACAATATATGATTCATGATCATAATGTTAATGTCAAATTTATCTATGCGGTTAACTTAAAATATATATGTGTGTGTGTGTGTGTGTGTGTGTGTGTGTGTGTGTGTGTACTTACATGACCTTAAACTATCATCTTGCCATTTTTCTATCCAATTTTGTTGCCATTACATTTATCGATTAACAACATGCAAAAAAAAATTATCTATGAAACGGATAGATAAAATTTGTATATTAGTTGAGAATTTATTATAGCTTGACTTCTTTTTGCAAAGAATAGATATTAATTTAGTAACTCTTGTAGAGCAGGGGAAAAAATGAGGTATCCATATTGTACCCATTATATCATTGAGAAATGCTAAATGTACTAATTTTTTTAAAAGAAATTTCTTGTCTTAAGTGATTAAAAAAGCATGATTAGATGTCTAAATATAATTCAATCGCTGTGGACTAGTTTGAACAAACTACAATTTTTACACATGATTTGACATAATTTAGAAAAAAAGGTCAATATAATTTTACCTATGATTGCTGTACGTGATTTGTAAAAAAAAAAAAACATCAAAAGTCTCGTGATTTCCATCGTATCAAGTGAAATCAATTTAATTAAGAAGAAGGTCTCAGCTTGTACTACCACTCTTGGGGTGGAGAATATGAGGAAGATCCCCACATTTTGCATGTTTGGATTTGCTATTGTCCGGAGGAATTGATTTACCCATTGTTTTTAAGTTTTTAATTTGAGTTCAATTAAGAATGTTAACGGATTCGAACAAAATTCTCACTTCATAATTTCCCAATTATAGTGGGAAAGACCAAAAAAAAAAAAAAAAAAAAATGAAAGCATATCTTGTTGCAGGTTCTCTAACGCTCCTTATACGATGATTGGTTTTACCTATTGCAATATTTTATACACTAATGGTGATATTTTTAGAAGTTCTTAAGTAGTAATGCATGCCCTAATAATGTAAGTTCCATGGATGTAGGAGGCACTCCTTCTTAGCCAAAAACCCCCCAAGAAAGGTATGATACGTGGGTTGGTAGGATGTACATAGAAGAGAATTATTTAACGGGCCATTACCAATCTATTCATTTTCAAGATTGGCTTTCAATCCATATATAACACGATGTACTTTTCCCCCTGATCGGAGGGAGCTAACCAGCTCTATTTAATAAGTGTATTATTGGGGAGTTTGATTGAGAGTTCGGATTAATAAGCAATAATATCCAAACAACATCACGGGTTGGGATTCCGGCCAAAGGGAAAATGACTCACGATAGGGCACTGTTCATTAAACAACCGGCAAATCAGTGAGCCCCACGCTGTGCTGAGGACGGTTGGGAACTGGCATTTCCTTGTCCTTCTCTTTGTTTTCTTCTTCTTCCCCCGTCTAAGAACGACTCAAGCCGTATTTTATTCGTCGTCACAGTTGCCAGGGCGACTGGGGATCACAGTATTAAACAAAGGTATTCATTCGCCTATCGTTTCATCAAAGAACCATCAGATTGGATCTTAGGTAGGGGTGTGCAACCGGACCGGATATACCCAATTCCCGGACCGGTCCACCTAGAAAATAGGGTTGGGAACCAGTTCCCATTGAAACCAGTCCGGGAACCGGTTCCCAAAATTTAGAACCGGTTTAAACCGGTCCGGAAATAGGTTCCAAGTGATTACCCACCCGGAAACTGGTTGTTGGACCAGTTTTGGAAGTAGAAGTCCAAAATCCTTTTTTTTTCTCCCGATTTCTATTTTTACTCTCGTAATCACAGGATATTTTTCCTCTTGGCTCTCTCAAACATGCACGGCACTCCTCCTTTGTCATTTCTCTTCCTCACTTACTTCCATCTCTCACCGGCTCCCTCTCGCACTGTCTGATGGACAGACGATGTTCATTGCCGCCAAATCCTTGTGTATCACATGGATTGGCTCGCCTAATTTCTCTTTTGTAGGAGGAATTATGTTTACATAAATGAGTAGCTTCATATAGTAATTGTGGGAATAAGACTAATATTAAACCCATATTTATTGATAATTCTTTGCCTTATAATTTTATTTATTATAGTTAGCCATGTGGATCCTTAATTTTTCGTTTAGTCCAAAAGTTCATGTATTTATTTATTACAAGTGCTTAATGTTTCAATACAAATTAAGAAGATTACGTTATTTTCTCGCGTATTAATATAAAATTCAAAATCGTATAGAATATCGAGAGATTGCAAAACAGGTTATAATGAAAATAGGGTTGACCTTGGAACCGAATTGGAAAAACAAGGTGGGTCAGGTACAGGGTCCAATACAAACAAGGTCAGGTATAGGATCTAGAAAATGGGAAACGATTATAACGGGGTCGGGTACAGGGTCCAAGTCTAGACCCAATCCACCCTGAACCCGATCACTCCTAATCCTGGGTCGATGCAACTCATGAAATCGGGCGAGTGATCAATTGGAATTTTGTTTTGATGAAGAAATGGAATTGACCATCTGAATCGGGTTGTCTCTAGGGTCCAAGTCTAGACCCAATCCACCCTGAACCCGATCACTCCTAATCCTGGATCGATGCAACTCATGAAATCGGGCGAGTGATCAATTGGAATTTTGTTTTGATGAAGAAATGGAATTGACCATTTGAATCGGGTTGTCTCTTCACCTTGTTTTAAGTACCTATCAATTGGATTCTCCCCTAGTTGATTTCTGTTGTTTTAATTGCTTAACAAAAGAAAATGTTTTAGATACCTTGACCATCCTTTCTAATTGATGTGGATAACTAAGTCACGCAAAGAAGACTTGGCAATGAGTTTGAAATCATTATACGCCTTTGCAGATCGGCCGACGGCTTTCATCACACAATCACATGAGAACCTTGTAATCAAGAAGCGAATAGCACGATTAATTAGGGAAGAATTACATAATCTAGAGTTAATTTTGCTGTCTTGACACATTAAAAGGAAAATCAAAATAGAAACCCCAAGAAAATCTGCCAGTCTTAACCTTATGAGTTATGATTGTAACCTCCTTGCACATGACAAATGAAAAGCCTAACTGCCCACCGGCTTGCAAGAACGGTTCAAGAAACATAAGGGGGCTGCATGAGGAGCTCGGGAAAAATTCTTGTACTCACTCCGATGTTGTTTCCCAAGTTACGCAGAGCAAACCACCAATTTGCTCCGGCAAACAAGAACAGTAAAATCTCGTAGAAGTTGATAGAGCAAGGCCCCTTTTAACTCTAGAAGAAGAAGAAGATCTCCTTGTACTTTCTCAAGACAACATTCTTCAGCCAACATTGATAAGACCAAGTAAACGAAAATGCTTTCTTAATCAGCAGCTCCCGCAAACTCGCCAGTTGCCCTCCACGTGGATCGTTAATTTCATGTAGCCCTGTCTCTCTCACGGGGTACGCCCATGTTAGTTCCGAGACCACCTTTTTTCACGTACGTCACGGCTCCATTGTCTTCTTCAACCCATAGAATATGCAACAGTAACGGCGACAGATTTAAGTGGGCTGTGATGGCTACGCATTGTCTGTTTCATAAGGGAATCAGCTCCCTCAATTACTTAGAAATATGTAGTGACTTGCGAATTCTTTAGTTCTGGCCTAGGGTTTTGGGGGAGAACGGCGAGTGGAGCGACCGATAGCGAGATGATGACATTTTGTTGGCTGAGGCCGTTCGATTCGGGGACATTAAGAGGGTGTTCAGGCGAGGCCATTGTCACTGCCTTTTTGGAGTAGGTACCTTTCTCCCTCAAAGTTAGTGGTACGGACTAATTTAATCTTAGCAAGAGAAGAAATAGGAAGATACTTCTTACCCTGTTCATTATTCAAAAAGGACTGCTACGTACGTCATTGGGTATGTCACCACGGTGTCGGGACCCAAAAAAAAAAAGTTGACCGAGAATAAAGACTTATCTTAATAAATAGAAAAAGAAAAGCACTAAAAATCTTAAATTATATTTATTGCGACATATTCATCATGAACTACCTTTCGTGACATAAAAATCCAAAACTATACTCACCATAGCACATTTACCCTCTTTTTCTAAAGCTTATACCCAAGTGACACAATTATCCTTCATCAAGATTCCATCAAATAATTTTCCACATAAGCGACGTTATTTTTATATTACGTGGACGCCATGTCGATGTCCTTTGTCTTCTACCGTCTATTAATTTGACGATGCAAGCACAAGTTTGGAGTTTTTTCATATCATAAAGAAAAGTTTAGGGTAAATATGTCGCAATATGTATATTTTAGGTTTTTGGTTCATTTCATTTTAGTTATGGAGGGTGATTCAGGTCTTGATTAGGTTAGGCCAAATCCGTCGGATGGTTCCCCACGCTCCGCCCAAACCTGACTAAGCCATCTCCTGTTAACCTGCTTTGGAAAAATTAAGTACCAAAATCAATCGACCATACGCTGACCCAGAAGGTCACCAAGGAGTTTGCATGAAAGGATTTGATTGTTGGGTGCGGCCCAAGGACGATGGTAAAGTTAGAAGATGGGCTTCAATCATGGGCTTTTAGGCCTCTTGAAATAATCCTTTTTTTTTTTTTTCACCTTTTCCCAACTTTATCCTTTCTATAATTCTTGGAGTGTTACGATAATATTAAGAGAATCCAGTGAAGCAATTTAACATAATCATGTATTGAAATAAGCATATAGGGTTTATTGAGAAAGGAAAAGATGCATCGCGTTGAGCAACAAGAACAAAATTTTATCAACTTGCTTTATTATTAGCTTAATGATACTGCGAAATAACAAGTACATTGGATGTGGACTCTTCTCCAATATGTTCAACCCTCGAAAATGAAATCTAGGATCAATTTCTTATTTTAATGATCAAATTATTCAAGACCGACACTTATTTACTTGCACTAACTGAATCAATCATTTTGAATAAGCAATCGAATTAATGAGTGTGACCTGTGATCACGTTGCGAAGCACAATAGAGTCCAGCGTAAGACCAGCCCCATATGCAAAGAGAACTCCCCACTCCCTTCCATCACCTTGCGTCGCCGCCTTGCCTCCCTCCGTCAGTCTCTTCCTCATCTCATCAAGAGCAAAGAAGATAGACGAGCTCGCCATGTTCCCGAACTCACTCAACACGTGCCTCGTCACCTCGAGCTTGTCGGGTTTGAGCCTAAGCTTTGTCTCGATCTCGTGGAGGGTCGCCCTGCCACCGGTATGGACCACCCAAAACAATGAGTTCCAATCGCCTGCGATCCCCAGAGGGCGAAGTGCTTCCTTCAAGTGCTCCTCCATGTTGTCAGACACCAATGCCTCGACGCTTCGTGAGAGGCGGATCATGAGGCCATCTCCCGTAGAGGTCCCTCGATCACGCCCTCCGACCCAGGGACGATCGTCTCGGAGGATGAAATTACCTGGAACAAGGGCCTCTCGATGGAGGCGGTTGGGTCGGCGCCAATGATCAAGGCCGCCGCTCCATCCACTATGAAAGCCTGGCTCACGAGAAATTCTGGGTCTGCCTCGGAAGGGCTATTGAATGAGCCGAGGGTGATCTCGGAGCACACAGCGAGGACCCTCGACCTAGGGTTGTTCTCGGCTATGTCCTTGGCCATGCGTAGGACCGTGCCGCCCACATAACATCCTTGCTGGTACATCATGATCCTCTTCACGGACGGCTCGAGACCGAGCAACTTCACCAAAGAAAAATCCGCACCGGGAATGTGCCATCTGGAGGTCGAATTGAATATCACGTGTGTGATCTTCGATTTCGGTTGGCCCCATTCTTCAATCGCCTTCGCCGCAGCCTCCGTGCCAAGCTCCGGAACTCCAGGGACCAATATGTCTTGCCGGCCATTCAGGGATGGGACACCATAAGTGCACATGTTGGGATTCTGCTTGAGCATGTCCTCGGTGATGTACTTGTGCCTTTTCCCTATCATTGTTTTCTCGCCTTCATGTACGAAGTTGCACTAACAAAACATTACCAAGATATGGCACCCGACATTTTACGACATGCTTGATTGATTCTTGATAGGACATGCGATGAATATATTACAGGTTTTTGCATAAGTAGTTTTTTTTTCTTTTGAGAATCCAAACTGCAATGGTAAAAACTCAGTTATCTGAAGAGCTGTAGCTTTATAAGAACCCTACCATTAACTTCCAAGCTCTTACAACAGCATTGAAAAAGGCATGGAAAAATGAGAATGTGGAAGTAAAACCCTTAGAAAATGGGAAAATCAGCTTTGTCTTCCGTAATGAAAGGGATAAGAACCGTGTATTAGAGGGAGGTCCATGGTCTTTCTCTAACCATTTACTGTTATTAAAAGCTTGGGAGCCGAATACTCCTCCACATTGTTATGAATTTAAAACATGTGCTTTCTCGATAAGAATATTCGGGCTTCCATTGGAATGGAACTCTGAAAGTACGATAAAAAAAAATAGCCAGCTCAATGGGGAAGGTTCTGGATGTGAAAACAGATGCTAGAGGTCCTGCTTTTCAGAAAATTGGGAAAGCAAAAGTGGAGTTAGATGTGGAGGCTGAATTGCGATTAGGACAATTGATGTGTCATGGGAACAAAAGAGTTTGGTTGGACTTTAAGTATGAATGACTACCCTTTTTCTGCTATTCATGTGGCAAAATTGGACATTATGCTAATTATTGTAAAGACATACCTTACGACGAAGAGAAATTCACAACTGAGTTGGGGGGGGTGCTTTGGAGGCTGGCTGAAAGCTGAAACTTTTGACCATAGCCCATTCTAGAAAGTATTTTATAATGAAGTGTCCCCAGCAGAAAATGATGAAGAAGTTGTCCCTGAAACCCCTGAGCAACCAAGACAAACAGAAGTTATGGAAGATGGTCAGCTTCGCCCTCCAATCATTACTCAGAATATTGAACAAGGAGGTCATGAACAAATGCTACCGGAGTCTAATTATATCAATACACAAGAGATATCTATGTACAATGCAGGGAAAAGAGCATTAATGATCACCGGTCCGGAACACTCAAACAATCCAAATTTCCAGCCAACAACTACCTTTGATAGCATCAGGAAAAAAACCCTCTCATATCCAAAAATTCCCTCTACTAAGAAATAAAGAAGAGCCAGCAATCAATCAACAACTCCAACACAGGGCTGGTTGGATGAAACTCAGCTTATGGACACTCCCATTCAGATGACGGAAGAAGTTGTAGCATAGGCTGTGGTGGCTAGCCCTAATAAGCCACCAAATGAACCATGAATATATTAAGTTGGAACTGTCAAGGGTTGGGCACACCCTTGACAATTCGGGAATTGAGAGCTTTAATGATTTAATTTAGGCCGTCTTTGGTTTTTCTAATGGAAAATAAAAATAAGAATGAGTATGTGCAAAGAGTAAAGAGAAGGCTTCATTTTTCAAAGCTGTTTAGTAGTTGATCCTGTGGGTACGGCGGGAGGTTTGGCTATTATGTGGGATGATCGAATTACATTGGAAGTTGACTCAATGACTGAAAGATTAGTGAATCTAAAATGTGAAGAATGGGTCAGGGGTAAAATGAGGTTTACCTTTGTTCATGCTCTATATACATACCCGAAGAGGCTGCAACTTTGGGAGAAATTGAGACGGATCAGTTCTGAAAATTCTCTACCTTGGGTGTGCTTGGGGGATTTTAATGAAGTGAGATTCTATTGGGAAAAAGTGGGGAAGCGATTGGCTGAAAACTTCAAGATGACAGCTTTTCGGGATTGTTTGGATGCTTGTTCCCTAATGGACATAGATAACAAGAGATGTGCATTTACTTGGGCCAATAACAGGGAAGGGGAAGATTATGTGAAAGAAAGATTGGATAGAGTGGTGTGTACGATAGAATGGCGGCTAATGTACCCAGAAGCTGAACCTTTCGCCCTTCCTGCAGTTGGCTCGGATCATAGTCCTATCATCCTCTCCCTTCAACCTGAGCAAGTTAAAAGAAACAAGTTTTCAGATTTGAAGCCCTTTGGTTAGAGAATGATGAATGTAGGGAGGTGGTGTTAAACTCTTGGGCTTCTCCAAATCAGCACCAGGAAGAATTAGTTGGAAAGATTTACGATGTTCAAACCACACTTTCCAAATGGAGCAAACAGAAGTTTGTGAATGGAAAGAAGAAAATCAGCATGTTGAAGCAGGAACTAATGTGCCTAACTAATAATATCTCAGATTCCTTTAACAATGCATACTTTAAAAAGATACAGGGTGAAATTGAAGAGCTTGGGAGGCAAGAAGAAATGTACTGGGGGTTATGCTCTAGAATCAATTGGTTGAGATGGGGAGATCATAATACAAAATACTTTCATGCAACAACTATCCAGAAAAGACAGAGAAATAGAATTTCCATGCTTCAAAATGCTGAAAATACATGGCTGATTGAGCAAAACCAATTGAAGGAACATACTCTGCAATATTTCAGGAAGTTGTATGGGTCCAATGGCCCCGGAATTTCGAACCAAGATTAACCAACTTCCCGCATTAGTAACAAATGATATGAACAGAATTTTACTTGCTAAAGCAACTTTAAAAGAAGTGACAGAAGCAGCATTTCGTTTAGCGCCACTAAAGCTCCCGGCCCGGATGGTCTTAATGGATTTTTCTATCATCATCACTGGGAAGACATTAAATGGGACATGTTTTTGGAGGTGGAGAACTTCTTGAACACTGGCTATCTCTCACTAGCTCTGAATAGGACCAATATCTCCCGTATCCTGAAAGTTTCGAATCCGGAGAGGTTAGATCAGTATCGGCCAATTAGTTTATGCAACTTTGGCTACAAGATTATCTCAAAAGTGCTGGCGAATAGACTCAAACCCTTATTACCAGCTATTATAGCACCTGAACAAAGTGCTTTTGTAGGAGGGAGGCAAATTCAAGATAACATATTTATTGTTCAGGAGGTGCTACATCAATTAAGAATCAGAAGCAGAAAAAAGAAATTCCAAGCACTTCTTAAATTAGACATGAAGAAGGCCTATGATCAAGTGGAATGGGATTTCTTGGAGGCATGCCTACTAAAGACTGGTTTTGATGAGAAATGGGTGAAATGGGTAATGCAATGTGTTACTATGGTCACATTTAGCGTCAATTTCAATGGAGAACCTTTTCAGTACTTTCAACCTTCTAGAGGACTTAGGCAAGGGGATCCATTATCTCCTTATCTCCTTATTATAGTGGCAAATGTTTTATCCTCATTAATGAAGCAAGCTTTGGAAAATGGTAGTATCACAGGAATTAGGCTAAATAGAAGATGCCCTACTCTTTCTCACTTACTATTTGCGGATGATTCGATCTTTTTATGAAAGGCACCATTCTTGAATGTCAAAATCTGTCCATGATTCTGAATCAATATTGTCTAGCTGCTGGACAGAAGATTAATTTAAACAAATCGGGACTTTTCTTTAGTAAGGGATTGAAAGAGAATATGGCAAGGGAATTGCGGGTTCCTATTATTGAAAAAACTGGCAAATATTTGGGTATTCCTTCAGATTGGGGAGGATCGGAAAAACAAATGTTTGCATGGGTTCTCGCGAGGATTAGCTCAAAATTGGAAAGTTGGAAGGAAAAGCTCCTATCTAAAGCCGGAAAAGAAATTCTGCTGAAAACAGTGGTTCAAGCATTACCACAATATGCAATGTCAGTTTTTAAAATCTCGGTTTCTATTTGTAAGGCTATTGAACATAAAATTGCTTCATTTTGGTGGAAGACTAATGAGAAGAAAGCGGGCATTCATTGGAAGATCTGGGATCTTGAAGACTAGAAAAGATAAAGGTGGAATGGGTTTTAGAGATCTTCTTTCTTTCAATAAAGCAATGTTAGGGAAACAGGCTTGGTGGCTAGGACAAATTTCATCCTCTCTTTGGAGCAGCTTGTTTAAGGGGCTTTACTATCCTCACACAGACTTTTGGCATGCAACAAAGGGCCTTGGACCTTCATGGGGTTGGCAAAGCCTGGTCTTTGGAAGAAATTCAATAGAACCCAAAGTCATGTGGAAAGTAGGAGATGGATCTAAGATCAAAATCAGGGAGAATAAATGGTTGCAAAGAGGTATTATTAAGGGTCCTATAAATGTTAATGAACCCTTTTTAGCATCGGAACTTATTGATAAAGAGGAAGGCAGATGGGATGAAATGACCATAGCAGCTCATTTTGATGAAAACTTAGCTGATGAGATTCTAACTATCCCAATTAATCCTCAAACAGAACAAGATCAGCTTGTATCGAACGGTAATCAAGTAGGCAAATATACAATAGAAAGTGGGTATCACTGCATTAAGAAGAATATGGAGAAATGTCATATGAACCAAGCATCAACATCGTTTCAACCTCCCCCCACACTCTGTTCAGAAGGAAAATATTACCTGACCCCATATGTCCGTTATGCAGTCATGCAAGGGAAACGGTTGAGCATCTCTTCCTGCTATGTTCTTAGACAAGACAAATATGGGATAACCCTGTGTTGAATATAAAAATATCTAGTCAGGGCTTGACAAGGATCGAAGAATGGTTCTGCAATTTGAAAGAAAAGGTAACTCACCCTTTAAATCTGAACTTGGTGGCTGTGACGTTATGGAATGTTTGGAAAGCCCGAAACCAGGCCATTTTTCGAGGTAGAGAACCAGTGGCTTTGGAAATCATAGATTCAACTCAAGTGGCACTTAAAAGTTACAGCCGTTGGAATCCAAGGAAAAACAAGGTACGAGACAGAGCAACTGCCGATTCTAAAAGAAGAGAAGCCCAAACAAGGAACATAGCGCTAAATGCAGAGCTAAGATAGAGGAATAACGAACCGGGTGATGAGCTGCGATTTGGTAACCGAGGGCCAGGAGACGAGATAAGCGCCGGATTAGGCAGCAGATTAGAAAGAGGAGAGCTGCGAATTCAGAGTAGAGAATCGGGCCATCCAGCAGAAGGTGGATCTGGGTGTGAAGTAGGCGGATTTGAGATAAGAGAGTTGCAACCCGGTTTCAGAGCACCGAGACCCAGAGAAGATGCGGGATTGGGAAGTAGAAAAGGAGATTTGAGAAGAGATCTGCACCATGGGTTGAGCTGTCAACTGAGAATAAACACTAACGAGCAGAGAGATGAAGTAAATGCCGTGTTGGGACAGCAAATGGAAAGCAAAAACCTGCGTCCTTGGCACAGAGCACTGGCAGATGGAGGATCGAGTAGCGAAACAAGTGGGTTGAGAGGCGAGCTGTGCCTTGGGCCGAGCAACGAACTGACGCCGAACAATAGACCGTCAAGCGAGGCAGCTAATGCTGGGTCGCGAAGCAAAGATGGAAGGGGAGATCTGTGAGCTCGATACAGAGCATTCAACCTTCAGAGGGCCGATTGCTTGGGAGTCCATGAAAATGGAAAATCTGGAAGCTCGGGGATCTCTGAAAATGGCAGATCTGAATTTCAAGAAGCCGAAACACCTCAAAAATGGATTCCACCGCCGGAAGGAGCATATAAGATTAATATAGATGGAACATACGCACCCGATTCACTGGGAAATTCTATAGCTTGCATCTGTAGAGACTCGGGTGGAAGGATGGTGGGAGGAAGGGCTGAATCGGTAAGAGCTTCTTCCCCTTTGATGGCTGAAACCCTAGCTTTATGGGAGGCCATTAACTTCTTCTTTTCTAAAAGGCACGAAGAGATTATTATCGAGTCAGATAACTTACAACTGGTTGAAGTTATGAACAGTTCAGAAGTGTTGAGTTGGGAAATTCAATATCTTGTCAGTAAGTGCAAGGATAAAATGGGGGCCTTCCTAAATGTTCAGATAGTCCATTGCTTTAGAGAAGCCAACCTTGTTGCAGATTGGGTAGCCAAAGCCCACAAGAAAAATTACTTACCTCTGAATTGGGTCTTATATTCTCCTCAAACTTTGTTGGACCTTTTATGTAATGATGCTCATTTACCGGACCTCTCATCTTTGCTTAGTAAATAAAATTATTCCGTTTCTAACCCAAAAAAAAAAATGAAGTAACTTGTAAACCTCATGAGCCGATAAGTCTAGGCTTTACATAAGTAATTTAATAGTTACATCATGCGCTTTTATTATCATTTTGACAATGTCTCGCGATAATGGAGATTTTTGTGAGCGATATATATAGATATATGACTTTTTACCTCTTTTCCAATGCATTTAATTCAAAGTAAGAGTCATTTTTATTCCATCTCTAATCGGAGAATGTGTTCTAATTTGCAGAGCAAACCACCAACTTGCTCCGGCAAACAAGAACAGTAAAATCTCGTAGAAGTTGACAGAGCGAGGCCCCTTTTTAACCCTAGAAGAAGAAGAAGATCTCCATGTACTTTCTCAAGACAACATTCTTCAGCTAACATTGATAAGACCAAGTAAATGAAAATGCTTTCTTAATCAGCAGCTCCCGCAAACTCTCCAGTTGCCCTCCACGTGGATCGTTAATTTCATGTAGCCCTGTCTCTCTCACGGGGTACGCCCATGTTAGTTCCGAGACCACCTTTTTTCACGTACGTCACGGCTCCATTGTCTTCTTCAACCCATAGAATATGCAACAGTAACGGCGACAGATTTAAGTGGGCTGTGATGGCTACGCATTGTCTGTTTCAAAAGGGAATCAGCTCCCTCAATTACATAGAAATATGTAGTGACTTGCGAATTCTTTAGTTCTGGCCTAGGGTTTTGGGGGAGAACGGCGAGTGGAGCGACCGATAGCGAGATGATGACATTGTGTTGGCTGAAGCGGTTCGATTAGGGGGACATTAAGAGGGTGTTCAGGCGAGGCCATTGTCACTGCCTTTTTGGAGTAGGCACCTTTCTCCCTCAAAGTTAGCGGTACGGACTAATTTAATCTTAGCAAGAGAAGAAGTAGGAAGATACTTCTGGTCACCAAAAAAATAAGTAGGAAGATACTTCTTACCCTGTTCATTATTCAAAAAAGGACTGCTACGTACGTCATTGAGTATGTCACCACAGTGTCGAGACCCCAAAAAAAAAAAGTTGACTGAGAATAAAGACTTATCATAATAAATAGAAAAAAAAAAACACTAAAAATCTTAAATTATATTTATTGCGACATATTCATCATGAATTATCTTTCGTGATATAAAAAATCCAAAACTATACTCACCATAGCACATTTACCCTCTTTTTTTCTAAAGCTTATACCCAAGTGACACAATTATCCTTCATCAAGATTCCATCAAATAATTTTCCACATAAGCGACGTTATTTTTATATTACATGGACGCCATGTCAATGTCGTTTGTCTTCTACCGTCTATTAAGTTGACGATGCAAGCACAAGTTTGGAGTTTTTCCATATCATAAAGAAAAGTTTAGGGTAAATATGTCACAATATGTATATTTTAGGTTTTTGGTTCATTTCATTTTAGTTATGGAGGGTGATTCAGGTCTTGATTAGGTTAGGCCAAATCCGTCGGATGGTTCCCCACGCTCCGCCCAAACCTGACTAAGCCATCTCCTGTTAACCTGCTTTGGAAAATTTAAGTACCAAAATCAATCGAGCATACGCTGACCCAGAGGGTCACCAAGGAGTTTGCATGAAAGGATTTGATTGTTGGGTGCGGCCCAAGGACGATGGTAAAGTTAGAAGATGGGCTTCAATCATGGGCTTTTAGGCCTCTTGAAATAATCCCTTTTTTATTTATTTTCACCTTTTCCCAACTTTATCCTTTCTATAATTCTTGGAGTGTTACGATAATATTAAGAGAATCCAGTGAAGCAATTTAACATAATCATGTATTGAAATAAGCATATAGGGTTTATTGAGAAAGGAAAAGATGCATCGCGTTGAGCAACAAGAACAAAATTTTATCAACTTGCTTTATTATTAGCTTAATGGATACTGCAAAATAACAAGTACATTGGATGTGGACTCTTCTCCAATATGTTCAACCCTTGAAAATGAAATTTAGGATCAATTTCTTATTTTAGTTATAAAATTATTCAAGACCAACGCCTATTCACTTGCACTAACTGAATCAATTATTTTGAATAAGCACTCGAATTAAGTACGACCTGTGATCACGTTACGAAGCACAATAGAGTCCAGCATAAGACCAACCCCGTATGCAAAGAGAACTCCCCACTCCCTTCCATCGCCTTGCATCGCCGCCTTGCCTCCCTCCGTCAGCCTCTTCCTCATCTCATCAAGAACAAAGAAGACGGACGAGCTCGCCATGTTCCCGAACTCACTCAACACATGCCTCGCCGCCTTGAGCTTGTCGGGTTTGAGCCTAAGCTTTGTCTCGATCTGGTCGAGGGTCACCCTGCCACCGGTATGGACCACCCAAAACAATGAGTTCCAATCGCCGGCGATCCCCAGAGGGCGAAGCGCTTCCTTCAAGTGCTCCTCGATGTTGTCAGACACCAATTCCTTGACGCTTCGTGAGAGGCGGATCGTGAGGCCCATCTCCCGTAGAGGTCCCTCGATCACGCCCTCCGACCCAGGGACGATCGTCTCGGAGGATGAAATTACCTGGAACAAGGGCCTCTCGATGGAGGCGTTTGGGTCGGCGCCAATGATCAGGGCCGCCGCTCCATCCCCAACGAAAGCCTGGCTCACGAGAAATTCTGGGTCTGCCTCGGAAGGGCCATTGAATGAGCCGAGGGTGATCTCGGAGCACACAGCGAGGACCCTCGACCCAGGGTTGTTCTCGGCTATGTCCTTGGCCATACGTAGGACCATGCCGCCCACATAACATCCTTGCTGGTACATCATGATCCTCTTCACGGACGGCTCGAGACCGAGCAACTTCACCAAAGAAAATTCCGCACCGGGCATGTGCCATCCGGAGGTTGAATTGAATATCACGTGCGTGATCTTCGATTTCGGTTGGCCCTATTCTTCGATTGCCTTCGCCGCAGCCTCCGTGCCAAGCTCCGGAACGCCAGGGACCAATATGTCTTGGCGGCCATTCAGGGATGGGACGCCATAAGTGCACATGTTGGGATTCTGCTTGAACATGTCCTCGGTGATGTACATGTGCCTTTTCCTTATCATTGTTTTCTCGCCTTCTTGTACGAAGTTGCAATAACAAAACATTACCAAGATATGGCACCCGACATTTTACGCCATGCTTGATTGATTCTTGATGGGACATGCAATGAGTATATTACAGGTTTTTGCATAAGTAATTTTTTTTTCTTTTGAGAATCCAAACTGCAATTGTAAAAACTCAATTATTTGAAGAGCTAATGAAGTAACTTGTAAGCCTCATGAGCCGATAAGCCTAGGCTTTACATAAGTAATTCAATAGTTACATCATGCACTTTTATTATCATTTCAACAATATCTCGCGATAATGGAGATTTTTGTGAGCTATATATATATGAATTTTTACCTCTTTTCCAATGCATTTAATTCAAAGTAAGAATCATTTTTGTTCCATCTCTAATCGGAGAATGTGTTCTAGTTTGCCAGCATTGCTCGCATGTAACGCAATCTTTGAAAAAAAAAAACGCAACAAGCCCCTCTTCTCCTCTCTACTCCGTCTCTCTTCCCCTCTTTCTCCTCTCCATCACCGCCATCATCGCCATATTGTCTCTCTGCCCCTCTGCACATCACCTAAGGTTCTATTTCCAATCATAGTCGGAGGAAGATGTTACTTCCGAGTATTGGAAATTCAAATTAACAATCCCAAGTCATTCGCTTCAAGCCTAATTCTACAACACGCTCTAAAATGAAATCACATTAATTTTGTATGATTTAGTGCAATGCAACAAACGCAACGATCGCGATCTGCTGGAAAGGAGCTGACCGCGGTGGTGGAACATTACTCAGAGAGAGAAAGAGATTATTGGTTAAATTTGAATGGACCTCTATGTGTAAACATGCCTATATAATTCATTGATCCGAGATGGAGATTAAGGAAATCATTATCCTCCTTTTTATCTTTCTTAGTATAAGCAGCAGTTTCCCTTTAGGACTTACATATGCGCTTGAACTTCTCTTTCCAAAGGGTCATGTGCTCGCTGTTGGTGACTCGAAAATAGGAATCCGGATAATCAGCCTGGTAGATGG
Source organism: Eucalyptus brandiana (assembly GCA_014182725.1). NCBI lineage: Eukaryota > Viridiplantae > Streptophyta > Magnoliopsida > Myrtales > Myrtaceae > Eucalyptus > Eucalyptus brandiana. Next base: position 49,287,636 of record CM024673.1, read on the forward strand.
TGTTGGGAGGATTTGCCGTGCCAATTGCAAGGATTGTTGCCGGACCTTGAGCTTTCTTGAGTGCCTCCTGAATTTTGTCACACGGATTCGCCATTGTTTCTTTCTCGACACCGCGACAATAAGAAGATGTTTGCTCAAGAAAAGTAATGCTGCGAGAGGTGACAACCAAAGGGAACTGAAGGCTTTTATTGGTATTGGGCTTAAGGCCCTGTCCGCCCAAGCTGGGCCCAGAGAGCCCGGCCCACGGGAATAGGGCCCGTGGAAAGGAAGGGATATAAAAGGGAGGAGAGAGAGAGATTTTGCTACCGTTGGAAAATAAAACATACGCTTTCTCCTAAACGCTCTCTCTCTCTCACGTTGTTTTTCCTTCAAAGCAAACAGTGAATCGCTCGAAGGAATTTTGCCTCCCCGGATCGAACAGTACCGGATTCTCTTCCTCCATTGGCGTCGGTGTCTAATCTGTGGCTAACAAGGTACGCTTGAATCCGTGGTGTGCTTTACGATCGGTGATACGTGTTGTTTTCTTGGGCTACGCTTCCGCATTGATTTAGGGGTTCTATTTAGTGTCGAATCTGGGTTTGGGGGATCCGTTATTCCCAACATTGGTATCAGAGCCCTAGTTCACGTTTTCCCGATCAATTTGATGTGTTTTTGATTGATTTTTCGCAAAAAGGACTTCGGCCGTACGGATCGGGCGACAAATCCCGACACCCGAGACTTCTTCGGCCATTTTCATGAGTTTTAGAATGTCAAAAACAAATTTTGAAAGGACTGGGAGAAAGGCGACGTCGAGACGAGTCTGGAGATGCCTCGAGCGCCGCCGGGCGACGCCGCACGCGCCCACACGCGCGGCGGAAGCGCTGCGCGTGGGCGCGACGCGCCCGGAAGCGCTCGATCGCCGGCGCGTGCGGCACACGCGTCGGTCGGCGAATCGGCGCGCGCGCGCCCGCCGGCCGGCCGAACCGGCACGCGCCGGTCCGCGGACCGACGCGTGCGTCTTGCCGCATGACGTCACCCAACGGTAAATAACCGGGGTGACGTCATCGATGACGTCGGTTGCCAGTTGGCGACCCGACCAGCAAACCGACCCGACCCGGCGATGGCACGCGCGCGCACGTGCCGCCGCGTCCGCGTGGCGTCGGCCGGCACGTGCGCGGCACGTGCCGCCGACGTCTGCGTGACGTCGGCCCCAAGCACGCGGCACATGCGTCGGTCCGCGCGAAGCAGTCCGCCCGGCCCGACCGGTCCGACCCGGTCCGACGACCGTCCGGTCCGACCCGGTCCGGCGACCGACGACCGTTGACCGTTGACCGACGACCGTTGACCATTGACCGTTGACCGACGACCGTTGACCGTTGACTTTGACCGTTGACCCAAAAAAAAAGAAGGAAAAGAATGTGTTTCTTTTTCAATTAAGTCTATGAGGATTATATGCAATCCCTTATTTGTTCTGCATGTGTTGCGAGAACAATGCCTCCCCGAGGTTGCGCACACCTATTCGCGCGATTCTGGGTGAACAAAAGGAAATCTTTGTCTAAGCGATAGGCGGTGGCCCGATCATCGATGGGAGAGCGGTGACTTAATTGATCACGTCCTTGAAGTCAACGTGAAAATTCAACAGGTCATATGGAATGGTCGTCCTATGTCACATCGAGAGATGGTGCGATTTTTCATAAACACTCTTCCACCCGAATGGCAAGATGTGTTGAATCGCATATGGGATGTCAACGGAGGCTGCTTCCTATAAGAAAATTGTAATGGATTTTGCAAATGAATATTCTTGTATTGTTTCAAGGGAAAAGATCAAGAAATTGAAGAAAATAGGATCTTTCCGGTTCGTGTGCTGACTTGGTGTTAGTTGTATTGACTGATATATGTTAAGTGTGATTTGTGAACATATTATGTAATGATTACTACCTAATTGTGTTAATTGAAAGCATTATTGTTTTATTGGATATTATTTCTATGTTGCTTTCTCATTATTCTTTGTTCTTTGTGGGTAATTAGGCGAGGGTAGTTTTAGAAGTTTTTGTAGCTTCATAGAACCGATTTTGCATATGACAATTATATTAATGATAATTTTAAGTTAGGATTTTTGGAGGATGATTGGAAACGTAGTGACCTTTTGATTCGAAGCCTTACTTAAAATTGTTCATTAATATGATGGGTCTATGTAAATAGGGATGCATAAATGATAGGCATTAATAATTCGTGCATATTTGTCGATGTGTTCAAATCAATGGCTTGACCACAAAGAGCATAGTTCTTTGAAAGCCGAACAAAGGTGAAAAGCTCACTGGAGACAACTATGAAATTTGGCAAATGAAAATCCAAAGTATGTCTTTGGAAGAGCAAGAATCTCTTGAGGCTCTTGTCATGACCATGGTAGAACCCGAAGAGGGACCCACCGAACGGCACAAAAGGACAAAGAAGCTTTTCTTGCGTGGAAAAGAATGAACTCTCTAGCTCGCATCACGTTCTTTGAGCAGCATGGAAAATGACGTCATGCGAGAGTTTCGGCGTTTTGACAACGCCAAGGAAATGTGGGAGGCACTTTGGAAGCTAGGTTTGGTCATACTTCGGTGACTAGGCGAGGCGCGGCTCACTATCGATTTGACTCTTATAAGAAGCCTCATGGTCGAGACCATGAAGCAACATCTTAGAAAGATGTCAAATATGATAACTGAGCTGAGAGACGCTGGCCATGTCCTCACAGATGAACAGCAGCTGCAAGCAGTGATTCGTTCCTTGCCTCAGAGTTGGGAGCATATGAAGGTGCACCTGACTCATAATGAGAATATCAAAACATTTGAGGATGCAATGCGTCATCTTGAGCCGGAAGAGGACCGCCTATTGGCGCTAAGCCGAATGCTTTGATTTATATCATGCTAGTTCTAGCTCAAATGGAGTTTCGTGCTCCAAGCGCAAGCGCCCTAACCGGTTTGATAAGAGTAAAGGCAAGGAAGAAGCTAGTCCTTCGGGAAGAAACCCAAATTTGACCAACATGATAGAGGAAAGCGTCCTCACATGAAAAAGCTAGCAAGGGTGAAATGCTACAACCGTGACAAGAAGGGTCACTATGCTCGCGACTGTCGTGAGCCAAAGAAGGTATGCACCCCTTGTACTTTTCGAACTTTGCTTATGTGTCAAGTTCCGTGTTCTTAATCGAGTCTAATCCTTTGTGGACTGTGGATTCGGGGCGACGGACCATGTAGCGAAGGATAGAGGATTCTTCGTGGAATTCCAACGAGTACCTCGGAACTAAGTGGATCTATGTGGGAAATAACTCCAGAGCTGAAGTGAAAGGAATTGGCACATGCCAACGAATATGCGCGGTGGACGCACTTTGTTCCTTCATGATGTGCTTTGTATGCTCCGGAGATTCGTCGGAATTTAGTATCGTATTAGTGTTGGTCGATTAGGTTTTTGTATGAACTTCGTAGTAGAGGTGTGAATTTGTTCTTGAATACAAATTACTATGGTTGTGGCTATTTTCTAGATGGTTTTATTGTATTAGATGTTGATTATGTTAATGCTAATATTTGTTATTCCCTTCTCACGTCTCCTAATAAATATGATAATGATGTGAATGTGTGGCATGCTAGACTTGGTCACATTGGCCAACAACGTATGAATAGACTAGCCAAAGAGGGCTTGTTGGGCAATATTGAAAAAGTCGATTTGCCTGTATGTAAGCATTGCCTAGAAGGGAAAGCAACACGAAAACCATTTGGAAAAGGAAAAAGAGCTGAATTTCCTTTGCATTTAATCCATTCGATGTCGTGGTCCAATGAATGTGAGAGGAAGGCATGGGGCTGTTTATTTCATCACATTTATTGATGATTATACTCGATTCGGATATGTCTATTTGATTTCTCATAAATCAAGCAATAAGTTGTTTTAAAAGGTTCATGAACCTGGTAGAGAATCAATTAGACAAGAAAATAAAAGCATTGAGATCCGATCGAGGTCGAGAATATTTATCGATGAGTTCAGAAAATTATGTGATGAAAAAGGAATAGAAAGACAGTTGTCTATTCCGTATACTCCTCAACAAAATGGTGTTGCGGAGAGAAGAAACAGAACCCTACTTTTGGAAATGGTTAGGTCCATGATGGCGCATGCTAATTTACCTATCACCTTTTGGAGTGATGCGTTATTAATCTGCCGCCTATATACTTAACCGGTGCCTTCCAAATCGATTACTTCCACTCCATATGAGTTATGGACGGGTAGAAAACCGGACTTAAGTTTTCTTAAGCCATGGGGTTGTGCTGCCTATACACATGAGTCCTCTCACAAGTTTGGGAAATTAGGTCCCGAGAGGAAAGAAGAGTATTTTCATAAGATACTCGGAACACTCGAAAGGGTATGTGTTCATTAGTGAGCAGGAAAGTGGGAGTATAACTGAATATGAATCTCGAGATGTAACATTCTTAGAGGATGAGTTTCCTAAGAAGGGCGAAATAGGGGAAGATAACTCCCTATTTGAAACCTTGGATCAAGATAAAGATATTAGTGGAGTTCATCCAAGTGGGAGCACAATAGGGAATGATGTGCAAAGTGTACAATCTCCTATACGGCGAACAAGTCGCCAAAGTATTCCCCGTCGACGTTTTGACATTGAAGGGGAAACTTTTATGGTTGCTCCACAGGATGAGGATGAGCCAAGAAATATCAATGAGGCTCTGAAGTGCCCTAGTAAGGAAAAATGGATTAATGCAATGGAAGAAGAAATGAAGTCAATGGAATCCAACCAAGTCTGGGAACTGGTTGATCTTCCAAAAGGACGCAGGGCTATTGGGAACAAATGGGTTCTCAAAATAAAGCGAAAGGCTGATGGCTCGATAGAAAGGCATAAGGCTCGCCTTGTGGCGAAGGGGTATAATCAACGGAAGGAATTGATTATGAAGATACGTTTTCTCCCGTAGTGAGATTTACCTCGATTCGCATTATTCTGGCAATAGTGGCTAGTCTGGATCTTGAGTTACATCAAATGGATGTAAAGACTGCTTTCCTCAATGGAGAATTAGAGGAGGAAATATATATGGAACAACCTGCTGGTTTCATAGTGAAAGGCCAAGAAGAAAAAGTATGTCGACTTTTGAGGTCGATATATGGTCTTAAGCGATCATCAAGACAATGGTATATACGTTTTCATAATGCCATAATGGCATATGATTTTACAATGATTGATGAGGATCATTGTGTATATATCAAAAGATCCAAGGATCAATTTGTGATCATATCATTATATGTTGATGATATACTAATTGCCGGAAGCAATATGGAGTTGGTTAGTACCGTCAAGAGATGGTTGTCTTCTAACTTTGAGATGAAGGATATGGGTGAGGCTGCATACATTCTTGGAGTAAAGATTTCAAGAGATCGTTCGAAGAGATCGTTGTCTCTTTCGCAAGAAACCTATATAAATAAGGTTCTTGAACGATTTCGTATGCAAGACTCGTAAACCCATAGACACTCCTATTGCAAAAGGTGAAGGATTGAGCCATAGACCGTGTCCGGGGACTCCACAAGAGAAGGAACAAATGAAACATGTTCCTTATGTTAGTGCTTGTTGGGAGCTTGATGTACGCTATGATGTGTACAAGACCCGACATATGCTTTGCGTTGGAATGGTGAGTAGATACCAATCCAACCCGGGTCCAAAGACATTGGAAAGCCGTGAAGAGAATACGAGGTATCGAAGGGAACTGCTGATTTCAAGTTGAATTATCAAGGAAAGGATCCGCAACTTGAAGGCTATTCGGATGCTTGATTGGGGAGGAGATTTAGATGAAAGGAAGTCTACCTCTGGATTTGCTTTCTTCGAACAATGGCGCCATATCATGGAGCAAGGTAAGAAGCAAACATGTATAGCCTTATCCACGATGGAAGCTGAGTTCGTGGCATTATCGCGCGGTACAGAAGGAGTTTGGCTTAAGAGATTCTTGGATCATTTAGGTGTTATTGAGAAAGCTGCAAATCAATTATTGGTTAATTGTGATAGCCAAGCGACTATAGCGTACACCAAAGATCCAAAGTATCATGGCAAGACCAAACATATAGATACCAAGTATAACTTTGTAAAAGATATGGTTGCACGAAAGGATGTGAACTTACGGTACATATCTACGCATAGAATGGTAGCGAGATCCTATGACAAAGCCGATACCTAGAGATGTGTTTTGTGGTCATGTAAAATCTCTAGGATTGCGTAGAGTCGATGTCTTGAATTGTAATTTCCCGAGTTGTTCACATTTATGAGATTTTGTTTTTCATTGATTAATGCCTATGAATCTATGTGTGATCTTTATGCATCTTAATGCTCGGTGCATTATTTGAGAAGTATGTCGGACGGATATAAGATTAGCCCACTCACACGGGTAATCGCCTTTATTTACTGTGTGATAAATAGAGATGAGACTGTTTTTAAGCTTATTATCTAAGTGATAATCGAGAGCTCAAGCTTAAAATACAAATGTCGCCTTAACTGAGTGTTAAGATGAGGACATAATACTAAAGATGTCCGAAAGTAAAATACCCCACATATTTTACTTTATCCGTCTAAGATGCCGATGTGAGTTCGATGAATTTTGTGATTGAGTAGATACGTGAACTCAAGTTAGACATTGGGTATGTCTTAACTATCATCCGTACGGTATTGAAAGGTGTAGACATACGCTCCATGGGAAAGGAGTTAATACCGTAATACGTATTTCATACTACGTATGCATGTGACGACCAATAAGAGTGGCAAAAAGTTTGATCTCAACTTTTATGACGTGTGAGACTCTTGAGGAAAAGAGTTCCTCAAATTTTTTAGTCCCCTCAGGACTCTTACTTATTCTCAAGGTTTCTATTTAGTGTTTGCTATCTTAGGGTGTTGCCAATGGTCATGAGATGATTCGATCTAATGGGGCATTTCTAGAAAAGCAAGCTAGACTGAAATTGAGAGTTTGAAGGAAAGAGGAAGATCGATTTTGGAGAATCACATTGTGGTTTTGTATTCACTGGTCGACCAATTATGACTGTCTTTGTGATAATTATAATTGTGAATACAATATAAATATATCATTATTTAAAAGAGATCAAAGGAGATATAAATGTGATCGATTGATCTAGGGTACTGCATACTAAATCTACTCAGAGTGTGACGCCCAATTATGAGCTGCTATATATTCCTAACAGATGTATAGCAACGAGCTCTCAAAGTATCTTTGGTCGCACGGATTATTCACCGGTATGAATGTTGAAGAGAGGTAAAGAGATTCTGTTCGGCCCACCATGTGCGAGTGGGAGATGAAGGCTTTTATTGGTATTGGGCTTAAGGCCCCGTCCCGCCCAAGCCGGGCCCCGAGAGCCCGGCCCACGGGAATAGGGCCCGTGGAAAGGAAGGGATATAAAAGGGAGGAGAGAGAGAGATTTTGCTACCGTTGGAAAATAAAACATACGCTTTCTCCTAAACGCTCTCTCTCTCTCACGTTGTTTTTCCTTCAAAGCAAACAGTGAATCGCTCGAAGGAATTTTGCCTCCCCGGATCGAACAGTACCGGATTCTCTTCCTCCATTGGCGTCGGTGTCTAATCTGTGGCTAACAAGGTACGCTTGAATCCGTGGTGTGCTTTACGATCGGTGATACATGTCGTTTTCTTGGGCTACGCTTCCGCATTGATTTAGGGGTTCGATTTAGTGTCGAATCTGGGTTTGGGGGATCCGTTATTCCCAACAGGAACAAATGAATTGCAAAGCAAGAGAGGTTTGCAGCATGTCGTTTTATAGGCGAATTCGGGATTCAATTGGCATAATTAAAAGATAATACAACTTTTTAAATAAGTTTCCCTTACAAGTTATGAACACCATTCATGTGCAAATTTAGCTAATAAAGAAATGAATAAACGGATGAATGAAAGGGGTATTTATACATTTAAAAAGATCGCCATGCTCATGCTAAGAAAAGACATAGCCATGTGATCGAATTTGAACACAGCAAATCTGACGAACGATAGGTTGTCGCGTGTCCAAAGAAAGGCTATATTTTCCTCCATCCTCAATTGGAGGTCATCTAGCCATACCTCTTCTTGACATCCAAAATTTTTCGCACAAAGGTCTCCCTTGCATTTCATTGAAATTAGGGATTGAATCCGTCGACAATGACCAAATTTGACTCTTAAATGAAAATATCTCTATTGCATAGTTTGCCCTTCACATTTTTGATGCATTTTTTCGCATTTAAAATTTATGGAAATTTCGCAAGAATAGCATGTCCGCAACAAACATTCATTTAAACAAGATCTCGAAGCCTTTGTGAAATGGCCAAATGCGTGAGCTATTTCCCAACTGAATAAAGGACTGATTTCGTCTAAAACGGCATTAGTACACTTTCCCCCGTGAAGCACCCTTGAGCCCTCAAGGGTGGTTCACGGCGTCCTCATTGATCTCCATCAACCATCAAGTCCTCACTGGTTTGACTTATGGCTATTCGGCCAAACCCAAAAGAAGAAAAGTGACAAATTCGATCGCATCGCGATCGAAAGACCACAGGCGTTGCCAAGCAAGGATCAAGCACGTCAATGGGACGGCACAAATCAACCTAGCTGTAGTTCATGGAGATGGCTTATCCTATAATGCTCATCAACATGGGCATGGTAATACAAGAGAGTACAAAGGGCATCATCATCATTATGTGCATGACTTCGAAATTTCGAGTGGTGAGGGTCAGAAATTCAAGGTCGATGATATCTCGATGTGTTCATTGACACGCTAAATGTAAGCATGCATTGAAGTGTGTTGCAATGGACATCTACATGTAGTCGATAGCAATAAGTTTGCTAATCATCTGCCATCGATGTTGCATTGCGAGTGTTGTACCTACCAGATTTTGATGATAAGATGTCTTCCTCATAGAGAATTAGGGGTTTTACTTATTGAGTTTCCCCAAAACTCACCCCTCATCCTTTCAGTCTTGTAGGCATGGAAGTCTCACGTCAATTTTGGGAGTTGCAATCTTGCTAGAGGAGCTAAGGTTTACCCCGACCTTTTGAAGATGTGGTAGTTGTAAATATAACGGCCCGTGATAGAAAGGCTTGTAAACATAGCCGATGTAATTGTGTGTTTGTAAATGGTTATTTTCTTAGTTGCTTGTTGTTGTCCGAGTGTTGTATGTATGCTTCCGCATGTGCTTAATGAAAAGATAAAAAAGAAAAAAAGAAATGGGACGACGACGCGCCTAGGACATCGCAAAAATAACCCTTGCTGCTCGTGAACCTGGGGACGGAATTGGGGTCATGATAGTGAAGGAAAATACAAAAGGAAAGTCACGCGTCCACTTTGTTTCCTATTCTGACTTGGTCACTCTTTTTTTACCAATTCTATTGGACTTCTCTGGTGGTGATTGATAGATACATATATTCAAAGGTTTGATATAACACATTGTTAGTTTGCATGCGTATTGCAAATGAGTTGACGTGAAGAGGTACCAAAGTGTCATTATCAATCAAGCACTTGGCGTGGATTTTTTGTCTATGAAATTACACCAATAGCTTAAGTGTTGAAATCAATTAAATACTCGTGGTAAGAATTTGTATATAAATCGTTCATAAGATTGAGAAATTATTTAGCGATGAATTGTGGGGCTAAACACTGCATAAATTATTGGGTGTAATTAGGATTTAGGAAATACTAAAAGCGTTTGAGTGACTTAAGTGTGATTGTAATCTTCGTTGTATCACTTGATCTATAGTAGAATTCGTTAGTACTCTACTATTGACGTAGGTCGCTACGACTGAATCATGTAAATCTAGTATCTAATATATTTTCTTATAACATCTATTTTACTGTTCGATTGCTTACTTTCACAACAATTGGTACCAAAACCAAGCTTAGATGATTTGAAATGAATCGATGGCGATAGAAGAAGGAAACGTGGGAACCAATAGATTTGATGAGAAGGATTTTGATTTATGGAAGATGCAAATTGAGGATTATCCTACTAGATGAAACAATACTTGGCCTTATTGGGGGAGAAGTCAAAGACAATGAAACAAGATGACTAAGAATTGTTGGATAGACAAGCTTTGGGTGTTATAAGCTAATATTGACTCGTAACATTGCTTTTAACATCGTGAAAGAGAGGACCAAAGTGAGTTTGATGAAAGCCTTGTCGCATATGTACGAAAAGCCCTCTACGGTCAACAATGTTGATTTGATGCGTCGTCTATTTAAATTAAAGATGAGCGAATGTGTGTCAGTAGCAAATCATATCATTGAATTCAATGTGATTGTTAGTTAATTGAGTTTAGTTGAGATTGATTATGAAGATAAGGTACGTGCTTTGATTTTGTTATCCTTATTATCTAATAGTTGGAATACCGCAATTACTGTTGTTAGTAATTCCTCTAGGTCAACAAACTTGACATTTGATGAAGTTTGAGATTTGATTTGAGTGAATACATCCATAGAAGAGTAGCCGGGGAACATGTATCTATTGCTTTGACATGTGAAAATAGAGAAAGAGCTAATACACATGTTAGCAAAAGTAATATAAACATGAATAGACGTAATCAAGCTAGGACTAGTGTTGTTGTTTGTTTGACTTGTGGCAAGATGAGGCATATTAGAAGCAATTGCCTTAAGCTGAGAAATGAGAAAGATAAGGGAACTATAGTTGAGTTTGTAGATGATGTTGCAGCTGTAGTTGATGACAATTTGGATAGTGCTAATTTTGTCTTGTCTGTCATTGATTATTCATCATATAGTGATGGATTATGGATTCTGGTTTTTCATTTCATGCTACACCAATTAGAAACTTGTTTACTACTTATCAACGCATGGACAGTAGAAAAGTGCAATTGAGGGACAACGCTGAGTGTGATATTGTAGGTGTTGCAATGTTAGAACCAAAATACATTATGATATTGTGAGGACATTGACTAGAGTAAAGCACGTTCTCGAGTTGAAGAAGAACCTATTTTTTTGAATGCTTTGAATTTAGCTGGGTGTTGATATATTTCAGAATATAGAATTTTAAAAATCTTTCAAAGTTAGTGATGATGAGAGGAATCAAGCATAGCGGCTTGTATGAGCTTCCAAGTGACAATGATAGAATTTGCCACAAAGACATTGCATGCATCTGTTTGAGAATCTAAATTTTGGCATATGCATTTAGGCCACATTAGCAAGAGAAGTCTTAATGTTCTAAGTGAAAGGAATCTATTATGTGGTTATGTTGCTAACAAACTAAATATATTTAGGTGCTACGATTTAAATCAATGGCGAAAAGCGCATTTCAATACGGTTGTAAAAAAAACCACAAAAATTGCAAAGTTTATTCACTTAAATGTTTGTAGGTCGCCGTGGTTCCCTTCAAGGAAGAGTGTCATATTTATGCTTATAGTCGTTGATGACTACTCAAGGAAAACATGGTTGTTTATGCTTGGGCACAAGTTTGATATTGTTATCAAGATCAAGTTGTTGAGAGCTTTGCCCACAAAGAAAATTGATAAGACGATAAAGGGGATAAGTACACTATCAGTGCCAAAAGTTGTGTACAATGCTCACTTTGGTGCCAAAAGTTTCCATCAAACCACTTAAGTGCCAAAAATTTTGAAAAACGACCATTTCAGTGCCAACGCTGATGAAATTGGCCAAAATCCGACATGGCCTTTTTTTATTAATTTTTGAAGCCAACGTGGCTCGTCGAAGAGTTGAGTCAACATCCAAACACCAAAACAACGCCGTTTGGCATCTTTCCCCCAACTTAGAAACCCTAATCCCCAAATTGAGAGAGATGGAAGGCTCGTCTTCATCTTCTTCTTCCTTGAAGACCCACACCAGCAACGGCACCAGCAGTAGCATTGGCAACGCACCAGCAGCAACACCAGCAATGCACCAGCAGCAACAGCGCACCAGCGGCACCTTCGTCCCATCTTCTTCCTCCTCCTCCTCCACCATCGCCTCCAATTTTTCTTGCCACTTATTGCTTGAGCAACAATCTCAGTCTCTCATTGCTCACCTGGTCAAGCAACTACAATGATGGCTGAGCGATGGTGGCCGAGCGATGGCGGGCGAACGACGGTGGCCAAGCGGCAGAAACCCCAATTTCAATCCTCATGTGAGCTAAACGGCGTCGTTTCCTTGAGGCCATCCATGTAAGACGGCAAAGACGTCGTTTTCTTATGGAGGACCGAAAACGACGTCGTTTAAAAGCCTTGTCGATTTTTTTTTTTTTAAAGCCACGTAATCATTTTGGCCAGAATCTTTCGCCGGTGGCACCAAAGTGATCGTTTTTCCTCCGATTTGACACTTAAGTAATCCGACGGAAACTTTTGGCACTAAAGTGAGCGTCATACACAAGTTTTGGCACTAATAGTGTACTTATCCCGACGATAAAGTATATGCGAACTGACAATAAAACAGACTTTTCTTTAAAGCTTTTAAATGAATTTTGTATGAAGGAAGGTATGATAAGACACTGCACTAGTGCCAACGATCTACAATGAGTTACGAAGTTGATGAGCGAAACATTACTAGAGACGACCCTTAAAATATTCTTTAGTATTGGGATGACTAGGAGATTCCTGACAGATGCACTTAGTACGATGAATTACCTTATGAATAGATCCTTACTGATTATTATTGGATGTCGGAATCCTAAAAAAGTGTGGTCAAATAACGTCACTGATTATTCTACTATTAGAATATTTGGTTGCCAATGTTATATTAAAGTTAGTGATGGTGAGCTCAATGAAAGAGCAAGAAAGTGCATGTTTCTAGATTGTGCACAAGGTAAGCGGGGTTATCGGTTGTGTTAGTGAGCACTAGTAGAGTAATTGACACGTATAATTCATGTACCGAAGTGAAACTAATAGAGCCAATAGCTACTGTAATTGCTAATATTGACAAGGCATGTATTTGATCTTCTATGCAACAATGTTTTGCTTTATCTTTGGTAGAAGAAATTATGTCAGAAAAAATCCTTACGAAATAGTTAAATGTGAATGTGGAGTTGGTGCTCTGATGAGGTCCTTGATTATGGCAAAGTTCAAGTGAGTCTTAGACTTGAAAGATGCTTGAGGCCATTGAGTCCATTGGAGACTATAGGAGAACAGCAACAGAGTTCCAATTTTTAGTAAAGCTATTATGACTTGGCTCAAACATCAAGCCGAGGTGGAAATTATTAAAATATGTCTCGAGTTTGAGCCCATGAACAAAAAGCGGTCCACGACAAATTATAAGAAAATGCGGGATTGATTAAATGGAAGTCAGAAATTTAGATTTCCTCTGGACGTCCGAAATTGAGTGAAGCAAAAAAAAAAAAAAAAAAAAAAAAAAAAATGCTAACTTTCTATTCCAAATTGAGGTCGGCAAAGGAAAATACAAAAGGAAAGTCACATGTCCACTATGTTTCCTATTCTAACTTGGTTATTCTTCTTTGATCAATTTTATTAGACTTCTCCAACGGTGATTCATATAGAAATATATTCATGGGTTTGGTATAAAGTGTTGTTAGCTTGCATGCATATTGTGAAGAGGTCTTGAAGTGCCATTATCAATTGAGTGCTTGGTGTGAATTTTTTCTCTGCGGATTACACCAATAATTTTAGTGTTGAAGTCAATTAAATTATTATTGTAAGATTTTGTGTATAATTCATTGGTGAGATTAAGAGATTATTTAGTGAGAAACTATGGAGCTAAACACTACATGAATTATTGGGTGTAATTGGAGCTTGGGAAACACTAAAATTGATTATGTGACTTGATTATAATTATAATCCCCGTTGTATCGCTTGATCTATAAGGTGGATGTAGATTACTATGATCGAACCACATAAATCTGATATTTGATCTATTTTCTTATTTTGTCTATTTTATAATTCGACCACTTATTTTTGCAATACAAACTATGATAATTGTTATGATATGTGAAATTCTTCCTAGAAGTATTCACCAAATATCGAATCACAGTGGAGGCCCTTCGTTTAATCATTGGCTTTGATACTACTTGTTGGGGACAATAGCTTAAATCTTATGCCTTTATATGGAAAGATTGTGAACTAAACCCTTTTTTTTCACTCAAAAAATTATGCTAATGAATTGTGATCAGAATAGGCATATAATGTGCTACATCTCTAATTAATTGCTTGATGTGGGCTTTTTTGTTAGCACCTTCACCATGCCCCTTAACATCAATCATCACCCTAAAATAAGGATTGACAATCTATATTCGTGGGTCCTGTTTGTGTCGTGTTGACATGACAATATATTACATTATAGGTCAATCGAGTATGACGCAATGAGTTAATCGTGTTGACCTAGCTCTTGAAACACAAACAGGGCATGGAAATTAGTGGGTTCACACTTCGCCATCCATGTAACACAATTACATAACGAGTATACAGGCCAACCCAATTCCACGACAAAGCATGACGCGAAATCAACTCAACAGCATAAAACTGACATGAAGTATTCTCAATCTTTCATGGTTTATTTTCAAATTACAATAACCTATTGACAAAATTTCGTGAAACTCAATTAAACGGCCCACTTAAATTCTTAATAGTGAATAACATGGGTATAATAGTTGTCCTAACCAACCGATTTTAACGGCTCTTGTAGGTCGTGTGGACGCTAACTTAAAAGGAAATATAAGTCTATTTCGTGGCAGGTTAATACGGTCATAACATTGTTACTAGTTATTTCTTGTGGGTTGACACAAAATTGATTAGCCTTAAGCCCATGCTGTTGTGTTCAAGCCATGTTGTCTTATCGTATCAAGGATTGCCACCCTTACCCAAGACCACAATGATCAACCTGATTCCTTCTTTGAGATATCCATCAACACAAAGATAAACACCGGGCCTCCAATCAACTTGGCTATACTATCTACTATTTCATCGGGACGATGCAATGAGAACTCAGTTGCCCTTTAGCATAAAGAAATCTAGTAAAGCACCCACTACCTAACTAGACTCATCCTCACTCAGATGTTTATGTTCTTAAGAGCACGAGTCAACTCGATATACTGACTCGATTCTGAAAACAAAACTATTGGGTTCGTGCCATGCACTGAGCTACTTAGTCCCTGCACATCGTGCGACGAATCATGATAAGTACCAAATTTATTCGCATGGATGTACATGTGTAGCTATAATTCGTGAACGAGAACCACGAACAATAAAAGATAATAAAGAATTAAGTTTGGCAGTTCTTGGCAGATCATATCTTCAATGAAGAAGGACTGAGAAAATGGGGACCATCATCCTTTGTTTTCTCGTTCGATTTAAATGGGAAGGCCGGCACAAAGTGAAGCGACATGGACATGTTACTGGAGCTGAAGCACCCGCGTCTGATGGAAGCAACACTCACGTCAAACCCCCTTCGGCCAACCATGGATTTTGGATACATGGGATCTTCTCCAATTTAGAGGACGTAACCTTTCTTTGTTGCCATCATACAGGACGAACCATCCATTCGAAAAACTGCTTTGCAGAGTATTTTTTTCCCCATAAATGTCGTGTTCATTGGCAAGTTGTTGAAAAAGGTTGAGTCCCTCGTTTTCGTAAGTAAGAAAACTAATGAACAGAAGGTCAATTTAAACCCTTTTTATATCATCGTGATGAAATTGATTAAAAATATATATATATATATATATGCTGGGAAAAACTTTACAAAAGAGCGGCAAAGAGAACTTTGTACTAATTAGGTACCTCAAAATTAGGTTAATTATGTGATATATGTCTAAAACATTTGTAATTACAGCTCAATTAATGCAAAAGGATTGAGATCCTTAGAAAATCAAACTCAAATGTTTAAACTAATAGGTGAATGAAAACTCCATGAATATAAAAGTAATATAAGATCCATTGTTAAGTGATGTGCGATAATATTTCTTCCTTCTTATGTGCAAGTCAAGTTAAGAGCACCACATAGAATTTCACTTGTGAAAAGGATACCGCTGGTTTTAATATCATATTAAAATGTCAAATCCAAAAACTTAAATTAATGAATGGAGGGAAATCACATAAAATATGTAAAGCATATAAAACGAATTATCAAGTGATGCGAGATAATATTTTAATAGAGATGAATGTCTGAGATCATTCAGAAATGATTTTATGTTATTTCAATTGGAATTGCCGATATTGTATAAACCTAATGGATGGCCCAAGCATTTCCTCCTTGTTTGCGACCATAGTTCACAGACTCTTACCACGGTTGAGAAAAGTCATCCCTTATTAGTCATTTTTAAAGTTAATCAAATTGTAATCTCTGTGCTTTCCACATAAATATCTCAAATTATGCATCTATGATTGTTACATGAAGATGGTCCCTCGTCTTTTTAGGTGCTAGTGGATGGATATGACCTTTTTCGTGTCATTTCAATCTGATATAATTCATTTTCAGCCCGTCGCCATCAATGCCGCGAATGGATGGCAGCGAAAGCAGCTGGGGTTTATACATATACATAATTCTGGTCAAAGAACTCTATTATTGGCCCATTTGTGCAATAAAAGAAACACTTTAAATATACTAAAAATAAATAAATAAATAAGCGAATGGCCCATTAGATTTTGACATAGTGAAATGCAAATGATTGTCAACCCCTGTATCAAATACTTTTTTTTTTGGTAAGGACCCCTGTATCAAATATTTCTTCATTCTTTGTGTGAAGATTCCCTTGAATATGCTCAGAATGACATATTATATTTCGTCTCCTTGGAGCAGCTCCAGATTCCCTCCATAGAATACACCTTGTTCTTACGGGGAAACCAAAGATATTCATTAATGGTACTTGTCATGCGCAGTACATTAGGCAATACTTGTCATTTAAGGAAGCAATTCGATTGGTAGAGTCAGCAAAGTTTGACCCTTAGCCCAAGAATCCCCTCCCGTTGAGCCAAGTCTCATCATTTTTTTGTTCTTGCATATAGGCAAATGTTGTCTTGGCCATAGTATGTACTTAGAAATGAAGCGCATGTGATGCATTGGAAACATACGACTCTGAAAGTTCAGTAGAATGGTCCGTTTTATTTTCAGCTGAAGATTGCAATCACATTACAGATTATTCGATGGACAGGTAGTAATGCAAATGAAATCAATATCGTTATTATCGTTCCCAAGAAAGGTTTTTATTTTTAACAAGATTTGGTTCTTGCTCTAATATAAAGGTGATTCAATAACTCCCTAGATTGACCATTTGAGAAGAACCTAATTTTCTTTCTTATGATTCAGTGATGTTATATGGGCATAACGTTTTGTGCCATAACCTATAATCGGGTGTCAACAATATATGATTCATGATCATAATGTTAATGTCAAATTTATCTATGCGGTTAACTTAAAATATATATGTGTGTGTGTGTGTGTGTGTGTGTGTGTGTGTGTGTGTGTGTACTTACATGACCTTAAACTATCATCTTGCCATTTTTCTATCCAATTTTGTTGCCATTACATTTATCGATTAACAACATGCAAAAAAAAAAATTATCTATGAAACGGATAGATAAAATTTGTATATTAGTTGAGAATTTATTATAGCTTGACTTCTTTTTGCAAAGAATAGATATTAATTTAGTAACTCTTGTAGAGCAGGGGAAAAAATGAGGTATCCATATTGTACCCATTATATCATTGAGAAATGCTAAATGTACTAATTTTTTTAAAAGAAATTTCTTGTCTTAAGTGATTAAAAAAGCATGATTAGATGTCTAAATATAATTCAATCGCTGTGGACTAGTTTGAACAAACTACAATTTTTACACATGATTTGACATAATTTAGAAAAAAAGGTCAATATAATTTTACCTATGATTGCTGTACGTGATTTGTAAAAAAAAAAACATCAAAAGTCTCGTGATTTCCATCGTATCAAGTGAAATCAATTTAATTAAGAAGAAGGTCTCAGCTTGTACTACCACTCTTGGGGTGGAGAATATGAGGAAGATCCCCACATTTTGCATGTTTGGATTTGCTATTGTCCGGAGGAATTGATTTACCCATTGTTTTTAAGTTTTTAATTTGAGTTCAATTAAGAATGTTAACGGATTCGAACAAAAATTCTCACTTCATAATTTCCCAATTATAGTGGGAAAGACCAAAAAAAAAAAAAAAAAAATGAAAGCATATCTTGTTGCAGGTTCTCTAACGCTCCTTATACGATGATTGGTTTTACCTATTGCAATATTTTATACACTAATGGTGATATTTTTAGAAGTTCTTAAGTAGTAATGCATGCCCTAATAATGTAAGTTCCATGGATGTAGGAGGCACTCCTTCTTAGCCAAAAACCCCCCAAGAAAGGTATGATACGTGGGTTGGTAGGATGTACATAGAAGAGAATTATTTAACGGGCCATTACCAATCTATTCATTTTCAAGATTGGCTTTCAATCCATATATAACACGATGTACTTTTCCCCCTGATCGGAGGGAGCTAACCAGCTCTATTTAATAAGTGTATTATTGGGGAGTTTGATTGAGAGTTCGGATTAATAAGCAATAATATCCAAACAACATCACGGGTTGGGATTCCGGCCAAAGGGAAAATGACTCACGATAGGGCACTGTTCATTAAACAACCGGCAAATCAGTGAGCCCCACGCTGTGCTGAGGACGGTTGGGAACTGGCATTTCCTTGTCCTTCTCTTTGTTTTCTTCTTCTTCCCCGTCTAAGAACGACTCAAGCCGTATTTTATTCGTCGTCACAGTTGCCAGGGCGACTGGGGATCACAGTATTAAACAAAGGTATTCATTCGCCTATCGTTTCATCAAAGAACCATCAGATTGGATCTTAGGTAGGGGTGTGCAACCGGACCGGATATACCCAATTCCCGGACCGGTCCACCTAGAAAATAGGGTTGGGAACCAGTTCCCATTGAAACCAGTCCGGGAACCGGTTCCCAAAATTTAGAACCGGTTTAAACCGGTCCGGAAATAGGTTCAAGTGATTACCCACCCGGAAACCGGTTGTTGGACCAGTTTTGGAAGTAGAAGTCCAAAATCCTTTTTTTTTCTCCCGATTTCTATTTTTACTCTCGTAATCACAGGATATTTTTCCTCTTGGCTCTCTCAAACATGCACGGCACTCCTCCTTTGTCATTTCTCTTCCTCACTTACTTCCATCTCTCACCGGCTCCCTCTCGCACCGTCCGATGGATGGAGACGATGTTCATTGCCGCCAAATCCTTGTGTATCACATGGATTGGCTCGCCTAATTTCTCTTTTGTAGGAGGAATTATGTTTACATAAATGAGTAGCTTCATATAGTAATTGTGGGAATAAGACTAATATTAAACCCATATTTATTGATAATTCTTTGCCTTATAATTTTATTTATTATAGTTAGCCATGTGGATCCTTAATTTTTCGTTTAGTCCAAAAGTTCATGTATTTATTTATTACAAGTGCTTAATGTTTCAATACAAATTAAGAAGATTACGTTATTTTCTCGCGTATTAATATAAAATTCAAAATCGTATAGAATATCGAGAGATTGCAAAAACAGGTTATAATGAAAATAGGGTTGACCTTGGAACCGAATTGGAAAAACAAGGTGGGTCGGATACGGTCCAATACAAACAAGGTCGGGTATAGGATCTAGAAAATGGGAAACGATTATAACGGGGTCGGGTACGGGGTCCAAGTCTAGACCCAATCCACCCTGAACCCGATCACTCCTAATCCTGGGTCGATGCAACTCATGAAATCGGGCGAGTGATCAATTGGAATTTTGTTTTGATGAAGAAATGGAATTGACCATCTGAATCGGGTTGTCTCTAGGGTCCAAGTCTAGACCCAATCCACCCTGAACCCGATCACTCCTAATCCTGGATCGATGCAACTCATGAAATCGGGCGAGTGATCAATTGGAATTTTGTTTTGATGAAGAAATGGAATTGACCATTTGAATCGGGTTGTCTCTTCACCTTGTTTTAAGTACCTATCAATTGGATTCTCCCTAGTTGATTTCTGTTGTTTTAATTGCTTAACAAAAGAAAATGTTTTAGATACCTTGACCATCCTTTCTAATTGGTGTGGATAACTAAGTCACGCAAAGAAGACTTGGCAATGAGTTTGAAATCATTATACGCCTTTGCAGATCGGCCGACGGCTTTCATCACACAATCACATGAGAACCTTGTAATCAAGAAGCGAATAGCACGATTAATTAGGGAAGAATTACATAATCTAGAGTTAATTTTGCTGTCTTGACACATTAAAAGGAAAATCAAAATAGAAACCCCAAGAAAATCTGCCAGTCTTAACCTTATGAGTTATGATTGTAACCTCCTTGCACATGACAAATGAAAAGCCTAACTGCCCACCGGCTTGCAAGAACGGTTCAAGAAACATAAGGGGGCTGCATGAGGAGCTCGGGAAAAATTCTTGTACTCACTCCGATGTTGTTTCCCAAGTTACGCAGAGCAAACCACCAATTTGCTCCGGCAAACAAGAACAGTAAAATCTCGTAGAAGTTGATAGAGCAAGGCCCCTTTTAACTCTAGAAGAAGAAGAAGATCTCCTTGTACTTTCTCAAGACAACATTCTTCAGCCAACATTGATAAGACCAAGTAAACGAAAATGCTTTCTTAATCAGCAGCTCCCGCAAACTCGCCAGTTGCCCTCCACGTGGATCGTTAATTTCATGTAGCCCTGTCTCTCTCACGGGGTACGCCCATGTTAGTTCCGAGACCACCTTTTTTCACGTACGTCACGGCTCCATTGTCTTCTTCAACCCATAGAATATGCAACAGTAACGGCGACAGATTTAAGTGGGCTGTGATGGCTACGCATTGTCTGTTTCATAAGGGAATCAGCTCCCTCAATTACTTAGAAATATGTAGTGACTTGCGAATTCTTTAGTTCTGGCCTAGGGTTTTGGGGGAGAACGGCGAGTGGAGCGACCGATAGCGAGATGATGACATTTTGTTGGCTGAGGCCGTTCGATTCGGGGACATTAAGAGGGTGTTCAGGCGAGGCCATTGTCACTGCCTTTTTGGAGTAGGTACCTTTCTCCCTCAAAGTTAGTGGTACGGACTAATTTAATCTTAGCAAGAGAAGAAATAGGAAGATACTTCTTACCCTGTTCATTATTCAAAAAAGGACTGCTACGTACGTCATTGGGTATGTCACCACGGTGTCGGGACCCAAAAAAAAAAAAAAAGTTGACCGAGAATAAAGACTTATCATAATAAATAGAAAAAGAAAAGCACTAAAAATCTTAAATTATATTTATTGCGACATATTAATCATGAACTATCCTTTTTTTTATTAGATCAGCTGGAGCATGCAATTGTTGGAAGCAAACCGAATAACCCACCACTAGGGCCCCCACTTAAATTGCTAGCGCCGTGGGGATTCGAACTCTCGACCGCATCAAAGCAAGGGAGAACGAATACCAACGCGGCTGCCCACGGATGGGTATCAAAAACTATCTTTCATAATATAAAAAATCCAAAATTATACTCACCATAGCAAATTTATTCTCTTTTTTTCTACAGTTTATACCCAAGTGACACAATTATCCTTCATCAAGATTCCATTAAATAATTTTCCACATAAGCGACGTTATTTTTATATTATGTGGGCGCCATGTCAATGTCGTTTGTCTTCTATCGTCTATTGTCCATTGACGGAATTTGACGATGCAAGCACAAGTTTGGAGTTTTTCCATATCATAAAGAAAAGTTTAGGGTAAATATGTCGCAATATGCATATTTTAGGTTTTTGGATCATTTCATTTTAGTTATGGAGCGTTATTCAGGTCTTGATTAGGTTAGGCCAAATCCGTCGGATGGTCCCCCACGCTTCGCCCAAACTGACTAAGCCATCTCCTGTTAACCTGCTTTCGAAAAATTAAGTACCAAAATCGGTCGACCATACGTTGACCGGGCCCTGTCGGCATAGCCCATCGGCGCTGACTTTTCTTACTGACGTAGGTAAAATGCTGAGTGCGGCCCAAGGACGATGGTAAAGTTAGAAGATGGGCTTCAATCATGGGCTTTTAGGCCTCTTGAAATAATCCCTTTTTATTTATTTATTTTCACCTTTTCCCAACTTTATTCTTTATATAATTCTTGGAGTGTTAAGATAATATTAAGAGAATCCAGTGAAGCAATTTAACATAATCATGTATTGAAATAAGCACATAGGGTTTATTGAGAAAGGAAAAGATGCACCGCGTTGAGCAACAAGAACAAAATTTTATCAACTTGCTTTATTATTAGCTTAATGGATACTGCGAAATAACAAGTACATTGGACGTGGACTCTTCTCCAATATGTTCAACCCTCGAAAATGAAATCTAGGATCAATTTCTTATTTTAGTTATAAAATTATTCAAGACCAACACTTATTCACTTGCACTAACTGAATCAATCATTTTGAATAAGCACTCGAATTAAGTGCGACCTGTGATCACGTTACGAAGCACAATAGAGTCCAGCATAAGACCAGCCCCGTATGCAAAGAAAACTCCCCACTCTCTTCCATCACCTTGCGTCGCTGCCTTGCCTCCCTCGGTCGCCTCTTCCTCATCTCATCAAGAACAAAGAAGACGGACGAGCTCGCCATGTTCCCGAACTCACTCAACACATGCCTCATCGCCTCGAGCTTGTCGGGTTTGAGCCTAAGCTTCGTCTCGATCTCGTCGAGGGTCGCCCTGCCACCGGTATGGACCACCCAAAACAATGAGTTCCAATAGCCGGCGATCCCCAGAGGGCGAAGCGCTTCCTTCAAGTGCTCCTCCACGTTGTCGACACCAATGCTACGACGCTTCGTGAGAGGCGGATCGTGAGGCCCATCCCCGTAGAGGTCCCTCGATCACGCCCTCCGACCTAGGGACGATCGTCTCGGAGGATGAAATTACCAGAACAAGGGCCTCTCGATGGAGGCGTTTGGGTCGGCGCCAATGATCAAGGCCGCCGCTCCATCCCCGATGAACGCCCGGCTCACGAGAAATTATGGTCTGCGCTCGGAAGGGCTATTGAATGAACCGAGGGTGATCTTGGAGCACACAACGAGGACCCTCGACCTGCACTGTTCTCGGCTATGTCCTTGGCCATACGTAGGACCGTGCCGCCCACATTACATCCTTTGGTACATCATGATCCTCTTCACGGACGGCTCGAGACCGAGCAACTTCACCAAAGAAAAATCCGCACCGGGCATGTGCTATCCGGAGGTCGAATTGAATATCACGTGTGTGATCTTCGATTTCGGTTGGCCCCATTCTTCAATCGCCTTCGCGCAGCCTCCGCGCCAAGCTCCGGAACTCCAGGGACCAATATGTCTTGCCGGCCATTCAGGGATGGGACGCCATAAGTGCACATGTTGGGAGTCTGCTTGAGCATGTCCTCGGTGATGTACATGTGCCTTTTCCTTATCATTGTTTTCTCGCCTTCATGTACGAAGTTGCAATAACAAAACATTACCAAGATATGGCACCTGACATATTACGACAAGCTTGATTGATTCTTGATAGGACATGCGATGAATATATTACAGGTTTTTGCATAAGTAATTTTTTTTTTTTTCGAGAATCCAAACCGCAATGGTAAAAACTCGCTTATCTCGAAGAGCTGCAGCTTTATAAGAACCCTACCATTAACTTCCAAGCTCTTACAACAAAGAATGAAAAAGGCATGGAAAAATGAGAATGTGGAAGTAAAACCCTTAGAAAACGGGAAAATCAGCTTTGTCTTCCGTAATGAATGGGATAAGAACCGTGTATTAGAGGGAGGTCCCGGTCTTTCTCTAACCATTTACTATTATTAAAAGCTTGGGAGCCAGATACTCCTCCACATTGTTATGAATTTAAAACGTGTGCTTTCTCGATAAGAATATTCGGGCTTCCATTGGAATGGAACTCTGAAAGTATGATAAAGAAAATAGCCAACTCAATGGGAAAGGTTCTGGATGTGAAAACAGATGCTAGAGGTCCTGCTTTTCAGAAAATTGGGAAAGCAAGAGTGGAGTTAGATGTCGAGGCTGAATTGCGAGTAGGACAATTGATGTGTCATGGGAACAAAAGAGTTTGGTTGGACTTTAAGTATGAACGACTGCCCTTTTTTTGCTATTCATGTGGCAAAATTGGACATTATGCTAATTATTGTAAAGACATACCTTATGACGAAGAGAAATTCACAACTGAGCTGGGGGTGCTTTGGAGGCTGGCTGAAAGCTGAAACTTCTGACCATAGCCCATTCTGGAAAGTATTTTATAATGAAGTGTCCCCAGCAAAAAATGATGAAGAGGTTGTCCCCGAAACCCCTAAGCAACCAAGACAAACAGAAGTTATGGAAGATGATCAGCTTCGCCCTCCAATCATTACTCAGAATATTGAACAAGGAGGTCATGAACGGATGCTCGAGTCTAATTATATCAGTACACAAGAGATATCTATGTACAATGCAGGGAAAAGAGCATTAATGATCACCAGTCCGGAACACTCAAACAATCCAAATTTCTAGCCAACAACTACCTTTGATAGCATTAGGAAAAAAACCCACTCATATCCAAAAATTCCCTCTACTAAGAAACAAAGAAGAGCCAGCAATCAATCAATAACTCCAACACAAATGGTTGGATGAAACTCGGCTTCTAGACACTCCCATTCGGATGACGGAAGAAGTTGCAGCATGGGCTGGTGGCTAGCCCTAATAAGCCACCAAATGAACCATGAATATATTAAGTTGGAACTATCAAGGGTTTGGCACACCCTTGACAGTTCAGAATTGAGAGCTTTAATGGCTTAATTTAGCCCCTCTTTGGTTTTTCTAATGGAAACTAAAAATAAGAATGAGTATGTGCAAAGAGTAAAGAGAAGGCTTCATTTTTCAGAGCTGTTTAGTAGTTGATCATATGGGTACGGTGGGAGGTTTGGCTATTATGTGGGATGATCGAATTACACTGGAAGTTAACTCAATGACTGAAAGCTTAGTGAATCTGAAATGTGAAGAAGGGGTTAGGGGTAATAAAATAAGGATTACCTTTGTTCATGCTCCATATACATACCCGAAGAGGCTGCAACTTTGGGATAAATTGAGATGGATCAATTCTGAAAATTCTCTGCCTTGGGTGTGCTTGGGGGATTTTAATGAAGTGAGATTCTCTTGGGAAAAAGTGGGAAAGCGATTGGCTGAAAACTTCAGGATGACAGCTTTTTGGGATTGTTTGGATGCTTGTTCCCTAATGGACATAGACAGCAAGAGATGTGCGTTTACTTGGGCCAATAACAGGGAAGGGGAAGATTATGTGAAAGAAAGATTGGATAGAGTAGTGTGTACGATAGAATGGCGGCTAATGTACCCGGAAGCGAAGCTTTTGCCCTTCCTACGATTGGCTCGGATCATAGTCCTATCATCCTTTCCCTTCAACCTGAGCAAGTTAGAAGAAACGAGTTTTCAGATTTGAAGCCTTTTGGTTAGAGAATGATGAATGTAGGGAGGTGGTGTTAAACTCTTGGGCTTCCCCAAATCAGCACCAGGAAGGATTAGTTGGAAAGATTTACAATGTTCAAACCACACTTTCCAAATGGACCAAAAAGAAGTTTGTGAATGGAAAGAAGAAAATTAGCATGTTGAAGTAGGAACTAATGTGCTTAACTAATAATATCTCGATCCTTTAACAAGGCATACTTTAAAAAAGATACATGGTGAAATTGATTAGCTTGGGAGGCAAGAAGAAATGTACTCAGGGTTACGCTCTAGAATCAATTGGTTGAGATGGGGAGATCGAATGCAAAATACTTTCATGCAATAACTATCCGAGAGAAGACAAGAGAAATAGAATTTCCATGCTTCAAAATGCTGAAAATACATGGCTGATTCAGCAAAACCAGTTGAAGGAACATACTCGCAATTTTTCAGGAAGTTGTATGAGTCCAATGGCCCCGGAATTTCGAACCGGTGATTAACCAACTTCCCGCATTAGTAACAAATGATATGAACAGAATTTTACTTATCAAGCAACTTTAAAAGAAGTGACGAAGCATTTCAGCTTGGCGCCACTAAAGCTCCTGGTCCGGATGGTCTTAATGGACTTTTCTATCATCATCACTGGGAAGACATTAAATGGGACATGTTTATGGAGGTGGAGAACTTCTTGAACATCGGCTATCTCTCACTAGCTTTGAATAGAACAAATATCTCCTTATCCCAAAAGTTCCAAATTCCGAGAGGTTAGATCGGTATCGGCCAATTAGTTTATGCAACTTTGGCTACAAGATTATCTCAAAAGTGCCGGCGAATAGACTCAAACCCTTATTACCAACTATTATAGCACCCGAACAAAGCGCTTTTGTAGGAGGGAGGCAAATTCAAGATAACATATTTATTGTTCGGAGGTGCTGCATCAATTAAGAATCGAAGCAAAAAAGAAATTCCAAGCACTTCTTAAATTAGACATGAAGAAGGCCTATGATCAAGTGGAATGGGATCTCTTGGAGGCATGTCTACTAAAGACCGGTTTTGATGAGAAATTGGTGAAATGGGTAATGCAATGTGTTACTATGGTCACATTTAGCGTCAATTTCAATGGAAAACCTCTTCAAGTACTTTCAACCTTCCAAAGGACTCGAGCAAGGGGATCCATTATCTCCTTATCTCCTTATTATAGTGGCAAATGTTTTATCCTCATTGATGAAGCAAGCTGTGGAAAATGGTATTATCACAAGAATCATGCTAAATAGAAGATGCCCTACTCTTTCTCACTTACTATTTGCGGATGATTCGATCTTTTTTACGAAAGGCACCATTCTTGAATGTCAAAATCTGTCCATGATTCTGAATCAATATTGTCTAACAACTGGACAGGAGATTAATTTAAACAAATCGGGACTTTTCTTTAGTAAGGGATGCCCTCAATTTTTTTTTTTTTTTTTGGTAAAAGGGATGCCCTCAATCTTTGAAAGAGAATATGGCAAGGGAATTGCAGGTTTCCTATTATTGAAAAAAACTAGCAAATATCCGGGTATTCCTTCAGATTGGGAGGATCGAAAAAACAAATGTTTGCATGGGTTCTCGGGAGGATTAGCTCAAAATTGAAAAGTTGGAAGGAAAAGCTCCTATCTAAAGCCGGAAAAGAAATTCTGCTGAAAATAGTGGTTCAAGCATTACCACAATATGCAATGTCAGTTTTAAAATCCCGGTTTCTATTTGTAAGGCTATTGAACAAAAAATTGCTTCATTTTGGTGGAAGACTAATGAGAAGAAAGCGGCATTCATTGGAAGAGCTAGGATATCTTGAAGACTAGAAAAGATAAAAGTGGAATGGGTTTCGGAGATCTTTTTCTTTCAATAAAGCAATGTTAGAGAAACAGGCTTGGCGACTAGGACAAAATTCATCCTCTCTTTGGAGCAGCTTCTTTAAGGGGCTTTACTATCCTCACACGACTTTTGGCATGCGGCAAAGGGCCTTCGACCTTCATGGGGTTGGCAAAGCCTGGTCTTTGGAAGAAATTCAATAGCACCCCAAGTCATGTGGAAAGTAGGAGATAGATCTAAGATCAAAATCAGGGAGGATAAATGGTTGCAAAGAGGTATTATTGAGGATCCTATAAATGTTAATGAACCCTTTTTAGTATCGGAACTTATTGATAAAGAGGAAAGCAGATGGGATGAAATGACCATAGTGGCTCATTTTGATGAAAACTTAGCTGATGAGATTCTAACTATCCCAATTAATCCTCAAACAAACAAGATCAACTTGTGTGGAACGGTAATCAAGCGAGCAAATATACACAGAAAAGTGGGTATCGCCGCATTAAGAAGAATATGGAGAAATGTCATGTGAACCAAGCATCAACATCGTTTCAACCTCCCCCACATTCTAGCAGAATATTTGGACTTTGCATACTCCACCTAAGATAAGAATTTTCATGTGAAATTTATGCCAAAACGCTCTCCCAACAAAGGATAACATGTTCAAAGGAAAATATTACATGACCGCATATGTCCGTTATGCGATCCATGCAAGGGAAACTACTGACATCTCTTCTGCTATGTTCTTGGACATGACAAATATGGGATAACCCTGTGTTGAATATAAAAATATCTAATCAGGGCTTGACAAGGATCGAAGAATGGTTCTGCAATTTGAAAGAAAAGGTAACTCACCCTTTAAATCTAAACTCGGTGACGTGATGTTATGGAATGTTTGGAAGGCCCGAAACCAGTGCCATTTTTCAAGGTACGAACCGGTGGCTTTGGAAATCATAGATTCAGCTCAAGCGGCACTTAAAAGTTACAACCACTGGAATCCAAGGAAAAACAAGGTACGAGACAGAGCAACTGCTGATTCTAAAAGAAGAGAAGCCCGAACAGGGAACATAGCGCTAAATGCAGAGCTGAGACAGGGGAATAACGAACTGGGTGATGAGCTGCGATTTGGTAACCGAGGGCCAGGAGACGAGATAAGCGCCAGATTAGGCAGCAGATTAGAAAGAGGAGAGCTGCGAATTCAAAGTAGAGAATTGGGCCATCCCGGATTAGGCAAAAGAGATTAGAAAGAGGAGAGCTCGCGAATTCAAAGTAGAGAATTGGGCCATCCAGCAGAAGGTGGACCTAGGTGTGAAGTAGGCGGATCTGAAATAAGAGAGTTGCAACCCGATTTCAGAGCACCGAGACCCAGAGAAGATGCGGGATTGGGAAATAGAGAAGGAGATTTGAGAAGAGATCTGCACCATGGGTTGAGTTGTGAACTAAGAATAAACACTAACGAGCGGAGAGATGAAGTAAATGCCGAGGTTGGGACACCAAATGGAAAGCAAAAACCTGCGTCCTTGGCACAAAGCACCAAATGGAGGATCGAGTAGCGGAACAGGTGGGTTGAGAGGCGAGCTGTGCCTTGATCCGAGCGGAGAACCGACGCCGAACAATAGATCGTCAGGCGAGGCAACTAATGCTGGGTCGCGAAGCAAAGATGGAAGGGGAGATCTGCGAGCTCGATATAGAGCATTCAACCTTCGGAGGCCGATTGCTTGGGAGTCCATGAAAACGGAAGATCTAGAAGCTCGGGGATCTTTGAAAATGGCATTTCTGAATTTCAAGAAGCCGAAACACCTCAAAAATGGATTCCACCGCCGGAAAGAGCATATAAGATTAATATAGATGGAACATACACACTCGGTTCGTTGGGAAATTCTATAGCTTGCATCTACAGAGACTCGGGTGGAAGGATGGTGGGAGGAACGGTTGAATTGGTAAGAGCGTCTTCCCTTTGATGGCTGAAACCCTAGCTTTATGGGAGGCCATTAACTTCTTCTTTTCTAAAAGGCACGAAGAGATTATTATCGAGTCGATAACTTACAACCGGTTGAAGCTATGAACAATTCAAAAATGTTGAGTTGGGAAATTCAATCTCTTGTCGGTAAGTGCAAGGATAAAATGTGGGCCTTCCTAAATGTTCGAGATAGTCCATTGCTTTAGAGAAACCAACCTTGTTGCAGATTGGGTAGCCAAAGCCCACAAGAAAAATTACTTACCTCTAATTGGGTCTTATATCCTCCTCAAACTTTGTTGGACCTTTTATATAATGATGCCCATTTACCGAACCTCTCATCTTTGCTTAGTAAATAAAATTATTCCGTTTCTGACCAAAAAAAAAAATGAAGTAACTTGTAAGCCCCATGAGCCGATAAGTCTAGGCTTTACATAAGTAATTTAATAGCTACATCATGCGCTTTTATTATCATTTCGACAATATCTCGCGATAATGGAGATTTCTGTGAGCGATATATATATAATAAAATTTCTTTACGACTTTTTACCTCTTTTCCAATGCATTTAATTCAAAGTAAGAGTCATTTTTGTTCCATCTCTAATCGGAGAATGTGTTCTAATTTGCCAGCATTGCTCGCATGTAACGCTATCTTCGAAAAAAAAAAAACGCAACAAGCCCCTCTTCTCTTCTCCACTCCCTCTCTCTTCACCTCTTTCTCCTCTCCATCACCGCCATCATCGCCATATTGTCTCTCTGCCCCTCTGCACATCACCTAAGGTTCTATTTCCAATCATAGTCGGAGGAATATGTTACTTCCGAGTATTGGAAATTCAAATTAACAATCCCAAGTCATTCGCTTCAAGCCTAATTCTACAACACGCTCTAAAAATGAAATCACATTAATTTTGTTTGATTTAGTGCAATGCAACAAAGGCAACGATCGCGATCTGCTGGAAAGGAGCTGATGGCGGTGGTGGAACATTACTCAGAGAGAGAAAGAGATTATTGGTTAAATTTGAATGGACCTCTATGTGTAAACATGTCTATATAATTCATTGATCAGAGATGGAGATTAAGGAAATCATTATCCTCCTTTTTTATCTTTCTTAGTATAAGCAGCAGTTTCCCTTTAGGACTTACATATGCGCTTGAACTTATCTTTCCAAACGGTCATGTGCTCGCTGTATTTTGTCAGCCTGGTAGATGGTGTTGGGAGGATTTGCCGTGCCAATTGCAAGGATTGTTGCCGGACCTTGAGCTTTCTTGAGTGCCTCCTGAATTTTGTCACACGGATTCGCCATTGTTTCTTTCTCCACACCACGACAATAAGAAGATGTTTGCTCAAGAAAAGTAATGCTGCGAGAGGTGACAACCAAAGGGAACAAATGAATTGCGAAGCAAGAGAGGTTTGCAGCATGTCGTTTATAGGCGAATCGGGATTCAATTGGCATAATTAAAAGATATGCGACTTTTTAAATAAGTTTCCCTTACAAGTTATGAACACCATTCATGTGCAAATTTAGCTAATAAAGAAATGAATAAACGGATGAATGAAAGGGGTATTTATACATTTAAAAAAGATCGTCATGCTCATGCTAAGAAAAGACACAGCCATGTGATCGAATTTGAACATAGCAAATCTGACGAACGATAGGTTGTCGCGTGTCCAAAGAAAGGCTATATTTTCCTCCATCCTCAATTGGAGGTCATCTAGCCATACCTCTTCTTGACATCCAAAATTTTTCGCACAAAGGTCTCCCTTGCATTTCATTGAAATTAGGGATCGAATCTCGACAATGACCAAATTTGACTCTTAAATGAAAATATCTCTATTGCATAGTTTGCCCTTCACATTTTTGATGCATTTTTTTCGCATTTAAAATTTATGGAAATTTCATGAGAATAGCATGTCCGCAACAAACATTCAGTTAAACAAGATCTCGAAGCCTTTGTGAAATGGCCAAATGCGTGAGCTATTTCCCAACTGAATAAAGGACTGATTTCGTCTAAAACGGCATTAGTACACTTTCCCCCGTGAAGCACCCTTGAGCCCTCAAGGGTGCTTCACGGCGTCCTCATTGATCTCCATCAACCATCAAGTCCTCATTGGTTTGACTTATGGCTATTCGGCCAAACCCAAAAGAAGAAAAGTGACAAATTCGATCGCATCGTGATCGAAAGACCACAGGCGTTGCCAAGCAAGGATCAAGCACGTCAATGGGACTGCACAAATCAACCTAGCTGTAGTTCATGGAGATGGCTCATCCTATAATGCTCATCAACATGGGCATGGTAATACAAGAGAGTACAAAGGGCATCATCATCATTATGTGCATGACTTCAAAATTTCGAGCGGTGAGGGTCAGAAATTGAAGGTCGATGATATCTCGATGTGTTCATTGACACACTAAATGTAAGCATGCATTGAAGTGTGTTGCAATGGACATCTACATGTAGTCGATAGCAATAAGTTTGCTAATCATCTGCCATCGATGTTGCATTGCGAGAATTGTACCTATCAGATTTTGATGATGAGATGTCTTCCTCGTAGAGAATTAGGGGTTTTACTTATTGAGTTTCCCAAACTCACCCCTCGTCCTTTCAGTCTTGTAGGCATGGAAGTCTCACGTCAATTTTGGGAGTTGCAATCTCGCTAGGGGAGCTAAGGTTTACCCCAACCTTTTGAAGATGTGGTAGTTGTAAATATAACGGCTCGTGATAGAAAGGCTTGTAAACGTAGCTGATGTAATTGTGTGTTTGTAAGTGGTTATTTTCTTAGTTGCTTGTTGTTGTCCGAGTGTTATATGTATGCTTCCGCATGTGCTTAATGAAAAGACAAAAAAAGAAAAAAAAAGAAATGGGACGACGACACGCCTAGGATGTCACGAAAATAACCCTTGCTGCTCGTGACCCTGGGGACGGAATTGGGGTCATGATAGTGAAGGAAAATATAAAAGGAAAGTCACGCGTCCACTTTGTTTCCTATTCTGACTTGGTCACTCTTTTTATCAATTCTATTGGACTTCTCTGGTGGTGATTGATAGATACATATATTCAAAGGTTTGATATAACGCATTGTTAGTTTGCATGCGTATTGCAAATGAGGCGTGGTTGACATGAAGAGGTACCAAAGTGTCGTTATCAATCAAGCACTTGGCGTGGATTTTTTGTCTATGAAATTACACCAATAGTTTAAGTGTTGAAATCAATTAAATACTCATGGTAAGAATTTGCATATAAATCCTTCATAAGATTGAGAAATTATTTAGCGATGAATTGTGGGGCTAAACACTGTATAAATTATTGGGTGTAATTAGGGTTTAGGAAATACTAAAAGCGTTTGAGTGACCTAAGTGTGATTGTAATCTTCGTTGTATCACTTGATCTATAGTAGAATTCGTTATTACTCTACTATTGACGTAGGGGTCGCTACGACCAAATCACGTAAATCTAGTGTCTAATATATTTTCTTATAACATCTATTTTACTGTTCGATCGCTTACTTTCACAATAATTGGTACCAAAACCAAGCTTAGATGATTTGAAATGAATCG
Source organism: Eucalyptus brandiana (assembly GCA_014182725.1). Lineage (NCBI taxonomy): Eukaryota > Viridiplantae > Streptophyta > Magnoliopsida > Myrtales > Myrtaceae > Eucalyptus > Eucalyptus brandiana. The sequence goes on from CM024673.1 coordinate 49,320,409, forward strand.
ATGGCGATAGAAGAAGGAAACGTGGGAACCGATAGATTTGATAAGAAGGATTTTGATTTATGGAAGATGCAAATTGAGGAGAAGTCAAAGACAATGAAACAAGATGACTAAGAATTGTTGGATAGACGAGCTTTGGGTGTTATACAGCTGATATTGACTCGTAGCATTGCTTTTAACATCGTGAAAGAGAGGACCAAAGTGAGTTTGATGAAAGCCTTATCGCATATGTACGAAAAGCCCTCTACGGTCAACAATGTCGATTTGATGCGTCGTCTATTTAAATTAAAGATGAGCGAATGTGTGTCAAGGTAAATCATATCATTGAATTCAATGTGATTGTTAGTTAATTGAGTTTAGTTGAGATTGATTATGAAGATAAGGTACGTGCTTTGATTTTGTTATCCTTATTATCTAATAGTTGGAATACCGCAATTACTGTTGTTAATAATTCCTCTAGGTCAACAAGCTTGACATGTGATGAAGTTTGAGATTTGATTTGAGTGAATACATCCATAGAAGAGTAGCCGGCGAACATGTATCTATTGCTTTGACATGTGAAAATAGAGAAAGAGCTAATACACATGTTAGCAAAAGTAATATAAACATGAATAGACGTAGTCAGGCTAGGACTAGTGCTGTTGTTTGTTTGACTTGTGGCAAGATGAGGCATATTAGAAGCAATAGCCTTAAGCTGAGAAATGAGAAAGATAAGGGAACTATAGTTGAGTTTGTAGATGATGTTGCAGCTGTAGTTGATGACAATTTGGATAGTGCTAATTTTGTCTTGTCCGTCATATAGTGATGGATTATGGATTCTAGTTTTTCATTTCATGCTACACCAATTAGAAACTTGTTTACTACTTATCAACGCATGGACAAAAGTAGAAAAGTGCGGTTGAGGAACAATGCTGAGTGTGATGCTGTAGGTGTTGCAATGTTAGAACCAAAATACATTATGATATTGTGAGGACATTGACTAGAGTAAAGCACATTCTCGAGTTGAAGAAGAACCTATTTTTTTTAATGCTTTGAATTTAGCTAGGTGTTGATATATTTCAAAATATAGAATTTTAAAAATCTTTCAAAGTTAGTGATGATGAGAGGAATCAAGCATAGCGGCTTGTATGAGCTTCCAGGTGACAATGATAGAATTTGCCACGAAGACATTGCATGCATCTCGTTCGAGAATCTAAATTTTGGCATATGCGTTTAGGCCACATTAGCAAGAGAAGTCTGAATGTTCTAAGTGAAAGGAATCTATTATGTGGTTATGTTGCTAACAAACTAAATATATTAAGGTGCTACGATTTAGATCAATGGCGAAAAGCGCGTTTCAATACGATTGTAAAAAAAACCACAAAAATTGCAAAGTTTATTCACTTAAATGTTTGTAGGTTGCCGGGGTTTTCTTCAAGGAAGAGTGTCATATTTATGCTTATAGTTGTTGATGACTACTCAAGGAAAACATGGTTGTTTATGCTTGGGCAGAAGTTTGATATTGTTATCAAGATCAAGTTGTTGAGAGCTTTGCCCACAAAGAAAATTGATAAGACGATAAAGGGATAAGTACACTATCAATGCCAAAAGTTGTGTACGATGCTCACTTTGGTGTCAAAAGTTTCCGTCGAATCACTTAAGTGCCAAAAATTTTGAAAACGATCATTTCATAAAGTGCCAACGCCGATGAAATTGGCCGAAATCCGACGTGGCCTTTTTTAATTAATTTTGAAGCCGACGTGGCTCGTCGGAGAGTTGAGTCAACATCCAAACACCAAAACGACGCCGTTTGGCATCTTTCCCCCAACTTAGAAACCCTAATCCCCAAATTGAGAGAGAGGGAAGGCTCGTCTTCGTCTTCTTCTTCCTCGAAGACCCACACCAGCAACGGCGCCAGCACGGCACCAGCAGTAGCACCAGCAATGCACCAACAAAGAACACGAGCAACGCACCAACAGCAACAAAGACACACAATGCACCTTCGACCCATCTTCTTCCTCCTCCTCCTCCGTCATCGCCTCCGATTTTTCTTGCCACTTATTGCTTGAGCAACAATCTCGATCTCTCCTCGCTCACCTGGTCAAGCAACTACAATGGTGGCTGAGCGACGGTGGTCGAGCGACGGTGGCCAAGTGACAGCAGGCGAACAACGGTGGCTAAGCAGCAGAAACCCTAATTTCAATCCTCATGTGAGCTAAACGGCGTCGTTTCCTTGAGGCCATCCATGTAAGACGGCAAAGACGTCGTTTTCTTAAGGAGGACCGAAAAACGACGTTGTTTCAAGGCCTTGTTGATTTTTTTTTTTTTTTAAAAGCCACATAATCATTTTGGCTAGAATCTTTTTCGCCGGTGGCACAAAGTGATCGTTTTCCTCCAATTTGACACTTAAGTAATCCGACGGAAACTTTTTGGCACCAAAGTGAGCACCGTACACAAGTTTTGGCACTGATAGTATACTTATCCCGACGATAAAGTATATGCGAACCAACAATAAAAACAGAGTTCTTTAAAGCTTTTAAATGAATTTTGTATGAAGGAAGGTATGATAAGACACTGCACTAGTGCCAACGATCTACAATGGGTTACGAAGTTGATGAGCGAAACATTACTAGAGACGACCCTTAAAATATTCTTTAGTATTGGGATGACTAGGAGATTCCCGACGGATGCACTTAGTACGATGAATTACCTTGTGAATAGATCCCTACGATTATTATTGGATGTCGAATCCTAAAAGTGTGGTCAAATAACGTCACCGATTATTCTACTATTAGAATATTTGGTTGCCAATGTTATATTAAAGTTAGTGATTGTGAGCTCAATGAAAGGGCAAGAAAGTGCATGTTTCTAGATTGTGCACAAGGTAAGCGGGGTTATCGGTTGTGTTAGTGAGCACTAGTAGAGTAATCGACACGTATAATTCATGTACCGAAGTGAAACTAATAGAGCCAATAGCTACTGTAATTGCTAATATTGACAAGGCATGTATTCGATCTTCTATGCAATAATGGTTTTACTTTATCTTTGGTAGAAGAAATTATGTCAGAAAAAATCCTTACGAGATAGTTAAATGTGAATGTGGAGTTGGTGCTCTCATGAGGTCCTTGATTATGGCAAAGTTCAAGTGAGTCTTAGACTTGAAAGATGTTTGTGGCCATTGAGTCCATTGGAGACTATAGGAGAATAGCAACGAGTTCCAATTTTTAGCAAAGCTATTATGACTTGGCTCAAACATCAAGCCGAGGTGGAAATTATTAAAATATGTCTCGAGCTTGAGCCCATGAACAAAAAGCGGTCCACGACAAATTATAAGAAAATGCGGGATTGATTAAATGGAAGTCAGAAATTTAGACTTCCTCTGGACGTCCGAAATTGAGTGAAGCAAAAAAAAAAAAAAATGCTAACTTTCTATTCCAAATTGAGGTCGGCAAAGGAAAATACAAAAGGAAAGTCACATGTCCACTATGTTTCCTATTCTAACTTGGTTATTCTTCTTTTTGATCAATTTTATTAGACTTCTCCAACGGTGATTGATATAGAAATATATTCATGCGTTTGGTATAAAGTGTTGTTAGCTTGCATGCATATTGTGAAGAGGTCTTGAAGTGCCATTATCAATTGAGTGCTTGGTGTGAATTTTTTTCTGCGGAATTACACCAATAATTTTAGTGTTGAAGTCAATTAAATTATTATTGTAAGATTTTGTGTATAATTCATTTGTGCGATTAAGAGATTATTTAGTTAGAAATTATGGAGCTAAACACTACATGAATTATTGCGTGTAATTGGAGCTTGGGAAACACTAAGATTGATTATGTGACTTGATTATAATTATAATCCCCGTTGTATTGCTTGATCTATAAGGTGGACGTAGATTACTATGATCGAATCACATAAATCTGATATTTGATCTATTTTCTTATTTTGTCTATTTTATAATTCGACCATTTATTTTTTGCAGTACATTAGGCAGTACTTGTCATTTAAGGAAGCAATTCGATTGGTAGAGTCAGCAAAGTTTGCCCAAGAATCCCCCTCCCGTTGAGCCAAGTCTCATCATTTTTTGTTCTTGCATATAGGCAAATGTCGTCTTGGCCATAGTATGTACTTAGAAATGAAGCGCATGTGATCCATTGGAAACATACGACTCTGAAAGTTTAGTAGAATGGTCCGTTTTATTTTCAGCTGAAGATTGCAATCACACTACAGATTATTCGATGGACAGGCAGTAATGCAAATGAAATCAATATCGTTATTATCGTTCCCAAGAAAGGTTTTTATTTTTAACAAGATTTGGTTCTTGCTCTAATATAAAGGTGATTCAATAACTCCCTAGATTGAACATTTGAGAAGGACCTAATTTTCTTTCTTATGATTCAGTGATGTTATATGGGCATAATTTTTTGTGCCATAACATATAATCGGGTGTCAACAATATACGATTCATGATCATAATGTTAATATCAAATTTATCTACGTGGTTAACTTAAAATATGTATATGTACTTACATGACCTTTAAACTATCATCTTGCCATTTTTCTATCCAATTTTGTTGTCATTACATTTATCGATTAACAACGTGCAAAAATATATATATCTATGAAACGGATAGATAAAATTTGTATATTAGTTGAGAATTTATTATAGCTTGACTTCTTTTTTGCAAAGAATAGATATTAATTTAGTAACTCTTGTAGAGCAGGGAAAAAAATGAGGTATCCATATTGTACCCATTATATCATTGAGAAATGCTAAATGTACTAATTTTTTAAAAGAAATTTCGTGTCTTAAGTGATTAAAAAGCATGATTAGATGTCTAAATATAATTCAATCGCTGTGGGCTAGTTTGAACAAACTACAATTTTTACACATGATTTGACATAATTTAGAAAAAAGGTCAATATAATTTTACCTATGATTGCTGTACGTGATTTGTAAAAAAAAAAAACATCAAAAGTCTCGTAATTTCCATCGTATCAAGTGAAATCAATTTAATCAAGAAGAAAGTCTCAGCTTGTACTACAACTCTTGGGGTGCATGTACTAGGTGAGAATATGAGGAAGATCCCCACATTTTGCATGTTTGGATTTGCTATTGTCCGGAGGAATTGATTTACCCATTGTTTTTAAGTTTTTAATTTGAGTTCAATTAAAAATGTTAACGGATTCGAACAAAAATTTTCACTTCATAATTTCCCAATTATAGTGGAAAGACCAAAAAAAAATGAAAGCATATCTTGTTGCAGGTTCTCTAACGCTCCTTATACGATGATTGGTTTTACCTATTGCAATATTTTATACACTAATGGTGATATTTTTAGAAGTTCTTAAGTAGTAATGCATGCCCTAATAATGTAAGTTCCATGGATGTAGGAGGCACTCCGTCTTAGCCAAAAACCCCCCAAGAAAGGTATGATACGTGGGTTGGTAGGATGTACATAGAAGAGAATTATTTAACGGGCCATTACCAATCTATTCATTTTCAAGATTGTCTTTCAATCCATATATAACACGATGTACTTTTTCCCTGATCGGAGGGAGCTAACCAGCTCTATTTAATAAGTGTATTATTGGGGAGTGTGATTGAGAGTTCGGATTAATAAGCAATATCCAAACAACATCACGGGTTGGGATTCCGGCCAAAGGGAAAATGACTCACGATAGGGCACTGTTCATTAAACAACCGGCAAATCAGTGAGCCCCACGCTGTGCTGAGGACGGTTGGGAACTGGCATTTCTTGTCCTTTTCTTTGTTTTCTTCTTCTTCCCCATCTGAGAACGACTCAAGTCGTACTTTATTCGTTGTCACAGTTGCCAGAGCGACTGGGGATCACAGTATTAAACAAAGGTATTCATTCGCCTATCATTTCATCAAAGAACCATCATTTGGATCCTGGGTAGGGTGTGCAAATCGAATAT
>CM024673.1:49326424-49494572 GCA_014182725.1 Eucalyptus brandiana
TACTATTGATGTTCTAAATGGCAAACGATTAGAAACGAATGGTCAAACTAAATCAATCGTAGATGGACCTATCATCGCAGAGTATCAACGTAAAAACTTCAGTGGGATTAAGAACGAGAGCGACCAGTCAATCATCTCGCGTAGAAATCATCAAAACGAAAGCTCAGTCGGGGAAAAAGGCAAGCTTTTTAACCTCACTTCCCATGAGAATGAGCTCGACCTCCATGTCACGTACGATCCAGCTTCAAAGAGTTGAAGAAAAGCCCCCAAATTGGCTCGCTCACCTCCAACTTCGATCTTACGACCACTTCTTCGATCCGGCCGGCCCAACCGGCTCACCTCGACCTCTTCATTAGTCACCACCCACTAAGTTCGCTTTCTTTCCCTTTCGGATTACACAAGAATGTCTGCTCCTGTAGAGATATCATCACATCAGGGGCCCCACCACAAATTATATAATCAAATAGCCTAAATCTCCATACACATTTTGAATAACGTTAGATTTGCGACGATGGGGTTATACAATTGTGGTCGTCATTTCAAACATCACGCAGCTCTCCAAGGCTGGAGTCATCATATCAAAACTTAGATGTGAAAACAATACATATTTGATAATTTAGTGGCACATTGTGAAGCTCAGTTTCTTAGAAATCATGGAACATCCTACAATCCACGAATTGATTCAGAATAAATTTTGTCCTATGGGCATAGATGGTTGTGCCTAGAAGTATTAGCACAAAATTGGCGGTACGTGAACGGTAAACTCATATTCCCAAATTAGAAAGAAATTCTCCAACACCCCCGATCATCTACGTCAACCTTGGGCGGTCAACTCTAGATTACATATTTGCCTAGGTCACTCCTAATTTTTCATAAAGTTTATGCGATGTTGAGTAACGAGACACGCTTACATGCGAGCTATTTTCAGTAATTTGCTTTTGATAGTCATTTTAATTTTTAATAACTCTTACTTCTCGCATATCTAGTTTTGCATCTCTAATTTCTCATATATCTTAGGGTATCTAATTAGAATCGTTAATTCTTATACATAACTCTCTAATAGGTATAAGAAGTAATAGAATTATGCATATTTTGGTAATAAACATCTAAAAAAAAAGATTTTACTTTGAAATACTTATATATTCCATGTCTAAATAACCGTGTATGATGAGGCTTCAAATTATTTTACATTTTAGGGATACCCATCTCATATTTAACTCATATTCGACAAATAACAACATTAAGCGATGAATCTCGTATTGTACTCACACTTAACAAGTAAATTATACTAAAAATGATATTTCATAAATAATGATGTTAAAGATCAATCTCATATTTGATTAATAAATAAAATTTAAAGATCGCAGTCAAAGAAAATTATGGAACATGCCTTATAAATGTAGGCTGAGCCACTTGGCATGCTTATGTGCGAACTTACCCCTGAATATGCTTTTGATCGTCAAATCTATAATTCAACATCTGTAATTCTTATGCATAATTCCGTATCTAATTTGCATATCTAATTTTCACAAATATTTTGATAACAACCAGATTTATGAAGTAATTTGCTTTTGATGGTTTCTTTAGTAAATCTCTAATCTTTTGCAAATCCATACTTATACATCTCTAATTTTTGTACATAATTTGGTAATAAATCTCTAATTAATGTACATGAAATAACAGAATCATGCATATTTTGGTAATAAATATTCAAAATAATTGTTTTTTTTTTTCTTTTGTGTGTATGGTTCTATTTTAGAATACCTATATATTATATGGATTTAAAAGTAATTATTTCGACGAGATTTAAGAAAAATACAATTTAGGGTTACCTATCTCTTATTTGACAAATAAGGAATTTTGAACTCGTGTTTCACAAATAATGACATTAAAGGATCAATCTCATATTTGACAAAACAACAACATTGGTAGATCAATAAAATAAAAAAAACAAAAATGCATCATCACAAAGAGAATTATATAAAATGCTTCATAAATAAATGGGTATGAGAGAATTTAAATAAGGAAAGCCTACCTAAAACCTCAGACTTTCGCCCCAAAGTACACACATTTACCCCAATTTTTTTTGTGACGTGAAAAACCCCAAACTTTGAACGCACATATTTACCCAAAATTTTTGTGACAAAAACCCTAAACTTTGTTATGTGACACATTTACCCCAAAATTATAGGCATTTTGGTCTTTTCATTTTTTAAATTTTTTAAATTTTTTTTCTTCTCTCTTCCCTCCCCCGCTAGCCGTGCTGAGGGAAGCCGACGTCCGGCGAGGGCCGCTCGCCCGGCGTCTCGGCGAGGGTCACCCTCGCCGACGTCAAGCGGCCCTCACCAAGGCGTGCAGCGGGCGGGGACACCCCGCCCGGATCCGGCAAGGGCCCTCGCTGCATCTAGAGAGGACGACCCCGCCCAATTTGGTGAGGGTGCCTCGGTGCTGGGGCAAGGGTGTCCCCGCCCTCACTTGCCCTCGCACAACGCCCCGCGGGGATGCCCGCCAGTCTGGCAGGGGCCTCGCCCGACGTCTCCCTCACCCGACGCCGACGAGCGTGACCCTCGCTTAACGCGGCGAGGGCGACCCGGGCCGAAGCCGGAACTGCCTTCCGGCTCCGCCATGGCCGGCGGTGGAAGAAGAAGAAAAAGAAAAAGGAAAAATCAGAATAAAAGACAAAAATGCCTTAATGGGGTAGATGCGTCAGTTTTAAAAAGTTTTTTTCACGTCACAAAAAAAAAGTTGAGTAAATGTGTCACTGGCAAAGTCTGAGGCTTTTCACTTTTTCCCTTTAAATAATGGATAAGGACAAATAATCTCAAGTTTTAGCTTAACCTTGAGATTGAATTAAAATGTCATTTAGAGAATATAATACTGCAATCCATGCTCTGAAATGAAAAAAAAAGAGTCGAATTTGTGAAGAAACAAATAATATTCAAGCTAATATTTTCTAAATTATCAATAGTACATCGGTTTCAGTTAATTTCGAGTTGAAATTTTCAGGCCATATTTGACATGTCGATTTGACTACTGTTTTTACTTCGTTTTTCTACTATCAATGGATAAAGAACCCGGATATTATACATGTAAAAATTATTGACAACGATTATAAAAAGGAGAATAGACATAATTAAAAATTACGTTTACCTGCTATTTTTGATCTAGGTTGAAGTTAACAGATCTATATTATGCCTTTGGCGATCTCATTTTGAGCCTAACAATATCCTCAGTCGACAAATCGCTTCAGATAATTTCCACACCTAATAAAAAGTCATAATTTCTTCATGTTTCATGCCACTTTTTCTGATTTTTCCTCATCATATTCATTAGTGGAGCCAAATTTATTTATGATTTTAAAACTGATATGTTTGTTCTTTTAGGTCATACATAGTTATCATCAAACATGTAAAATATGCCTCTTTTAGTGAGCCGGAAATTCATTAGAGGTTTTTCTTTGTCTGTCCAATTACGCCAAATGTGCAACTTTCATTGTATGAATTCAGAATCATCTAGAGTAGAATTGTCCTCCTGTCATTGTATAGCTGTACGGAAAGTTTGTCTGCTTTGTGAGGTTATGTCCTTGATCTGTGTTACACACGTAGAGTCTAGCTTATATGAAAGAAATGTGTCGGAAAATATGATGGATTTAGACAATGTTCTGCAGCTTCATTAGTTGCCTACGGAGATTGAATATTCTTATCCACATGGCCTACAAAACATGACCGGACAAATTAGCAAAACAAATCTCAAACCTATTCCTCGTGTATTAATTCGAGTCTTACACCTTTCATTTGATCAAATTAGTTGTAACTTTTTGTGATATTTAATATGGTACATCCAACAATTTTAACTAGAAATTGTTGATTTGGTCACCGAGATTATGTGATACAATTAGCGTTAATGTGGACAATTTTTGCAATTTTTTTCTTTATTTTTATTGTATTTCTTTCTTTATTTCTTTCTTTCTTTTCATTCTTCCTCCACTAGTCACCGAGCCTCAACAATGGCCAATGATCGGCAACGAATCAATTTGGCTTACTCTTGCCAAATCCGGCAAAATCGCCCTTCATCGGTCATTGCCTTTGGCGCCATCGCCAAGGCGGGTGATTGGTGGAGGAAGAATGAAAAAAATTACAAAATTTTATTTATTTTTATTTTTATTTTTTCTTTCTTTTCATTCTTCCTCCGCCGATCGCCACTCCTTAGCTGGCCAACAATTGACAATGACCGACTTTTTGCCTGTAAAGTCGGCAAAATTGCTCCCCTCACCGATCATTGCCTTTGGCGGCCATCATCTTGGGCCAAGTGAGCTTAGTTGAGGAAGAATAAAAAAAAAAAAAAATAGATATGAATATAAAAAATAAGAAAAAAATAAGAAGATTAACAAAAATTGTCAACATCAATGTCACAATACCACATGGGATGATCGGTGTTCATATCAAGAATTTCCAGTCAAAGTGGATGGATAAGACTATACGCCAAATTTTTCAAACGTTTAACAATAAATTCGAATTAAAGGTTTAGGACTAAATAGCACAAAAATATAATAGCTTAAGACTTTGTTGGTAATTTCTCTAAACATGACCCAATTTTAATGGGAACCGAGTCCGCAACGAAACATACTTAAAATATATATTTCACAAGTTAAGCAAATGGCATGCCCCAAGAGATGGTATGTTCGCCCGAACGGGGTTTCCATAACCAATGTCACCACTTCTTGCGCCCACTCGGTTCATGAGTCTAACGTAACATGTTCGTTGGTTTCACATGCAAAAACACCACTCACATCAATCTTTGACGCTATATTGATACAATGAAAACATCGCAAACATAAGTTGCCCGAATGATTCTTTAGTTAAGTGTTGGGGAAATTGGCTTACTCAATCGCCACTACATACACATTCGCTGCAGATAGTCTTAGTTTTCCGATTCCACGGTGCGTGGGACTAGCTATAGGAGAGAAGAGTACTAAGTCGTGTTTGTTAAGGATGAATTTTGATTCCCGTTGACCTTCCGATGCTGATCAGGTCTCACGGTGCATCCTAATTCCTACTGGTTGATCAGTCGTGCCTTGCGCGTGTGGCGGGGACGACGACCCCAAAATAATAGAAAAATAGAGGGGAAACTGAGATTGTCTTGGTAATTTCTTATTCTTTTCTTTGGTGATCTCATTTGCCAGGAGAGAAATCTCGTTCTTAGGAAAGTCCACGAAAGACGGGGATGATAAAGGAGAAAGTCAACTCGATGGGTTAATCAGATCAAAATCCTAATTCGGTCGGCAGCGGAAGAGGTCGCACTGCTACTCGGTCAAAAAAAACGTACAGCCTGTCGACGAGGAGGGTAACTCTAGAAGCCAAGAACGGTAAAAATAGTGAGCTGTTCTTTTCCACCCTCCTTCATCTTATTCTTTTCTATCGAGCGTCCAGGTCCCGCCAGAAAAGTCCAAATACTGTCGGAAGTGATATCGAGATTGCATGCGTTAATGTATCCGGTCGGATCCACTTTTGTGTTAAAGTTTAATCTGTTGAAAATAACCTAAAACCTATGTCAACGTACCCACATAAGTCATCTGGAATCTCCACCTTCCAAAAATACGCGGCCCTCTTGAATCGACTTGTGAATACATGCCAAAGTAAGGATGCTCTATAAAATCATAACAGGAATTTTGTTAGCGTCTATCCCCATCTATGCCCAAACTATTAAAATATATTTCGAAGTTTAAGCGTGAGCAAAACCGTCCAAGACAAATTATAAGAAAACAGGATTGATTATAAGAAAGTAAAAAATTTGATTTCCTGTGGATGTCTGAAATTGAGCGAAGTAAAAAAAAAGACGTTAACTTTCTATTCCAGGTGGGGTCGGCGAAGGAATGTACAAAGGAAAATCCACTTTGTTTCCTGTTCTGACTTTGTACTCCTTTGACCAATTCTATTGGACTTCTCTGGCGATGGTTGATATACAAATATGGGCAGTACTAGCGTGACGGTACTGTTACTCCTAATGAGTAACGGTGCAATACTGGCCACCCATTTTAGTTGTTAATGAAGATGACCAGTTTCATATGTAAAGAAACGAATGGATGAAGTTCTTGAAGGAAAAAGAAAATCACAGGGATAATTGAGCTATTCCTTTTAATGATAGGCATTGGTAAAAAAAAATGATATAAATGATATACTTAAGAAAATTCATGTATAATGAAAATTAAATATCAAGTGCAAATATAATATTTTGATTCACAAACTTTCAAATTTCTCTAAGTTTGAAAAAAAAAATCATTAATCTCTTGATTTTGACGTCAGACAAACAAAAAGAAAAATCAAATTACAAGTGACAAAATAACGTTGGAAGTGGAGCAATCCCAAATGACAAATCATTTTTAAAATTTTCTAAAGAAATAAGTAAAAAGAGTTAGCGATGCAGATGCCACCGTCACTGTTGAAAGAGTAACGATCCATTACTTGATCAATTCCCTATAAATATATTCAAGGGTTTGATATAAAGCACTGTCATCTAGCATGCATATTGCAAATTATAAGAAAACTGACATTAACTCAAAGGAAAGTCAGAAATTTGGATTTCTCGTGGAAGTTTAAAAATGAGTGAAGTCAAAAAAAAAAAAAAAAAAAAACCGCTAACTTTCTATTCGAGATTGGGGTCGGTGAATGTAACATTCTCGATTTCAACTCTTATTTTGGTCTCAACCTAGGAGGCTAAGCTAGATAGGCATTAGGCTAGTCACACCTTCTAGAAAATAAATGTGAACAAGTGTGAAAAGCATTAAATAAGGATGATGAATGTAGAGGCTTATGTGTCCCTATGGCTAGCTTAGTTATAACCTAAATTAAGAACAGTTCGTTTCGCGAAAAATATCACAAGCTTTAAAACATTTTACGAAAGTCATTTTAGGAAAATGGCTACATTTAGGTGTTACCAAAATCTAAAATTTGAGTCAAAAATATTTTCAGTTAAGTTAGCTCATTTAATTGTTTGTGAAAATTTATCAAAAATTAAATTTTAATATTTTAATTGACCACAAAATTTATTTTATTTTATTTATTTATATTTTTAAATGATTTTTAATTATTTATATTTTTAAAAATCGAAATTTTATTATTTATTATTTATTATTTATTATTTATTTTTCTTTTCCTTCCTCCTTCCTCGTCCTTCTTCCTCCTCCTTCCTCCGTCTCCGCCTCCTTCCTCCTCCTTCTTCCTCCTCCTTTCGCCATTTGTCACCTCCTTCCTACTCCGACGATGGCCGGGCGCCAGCGGCCAACCAAGACCCGTGGCCAAATTCGAGAGCTCGAGGCTCGGCTAATCTCACCCAGAGCTCGTCGGATGCGCGACGAGCTCGAGCTCACTGGATCGGGAGCCGCGAGCTCGCCGCCATCCGTGAGCCGCGAGCTCCCGCCACCAGATCCGTGCTCGAGGCTCGCCGATCTCACCAGCTCGCCGGATCTGGTGACGAGCTCGAGTTCGCCGGATCGGGAGCCCGAGCTTTGCCGCTAGATCGGCGAGCCGCGAGCTCCGCCGCCGAGATCCGGCGAGCTCACGGCTCACCACCGCACAACGAGCGGCTTGGACGGCGGGCTCCCGCGAGCCTCCGGCGCCGCCGCGGTGCTCCCTCTTGAGCCGGATCCTCCCAAGCGGCCGAGCCACCGAGGAAGAGGAGCACGGCGGCGGCGGCGGCGGAGCCTCGGCGGAGCGGGCGGGTAGGAGCAAGGGGGAAGGAGGAGGTGATCCAGAAAAGAAGGACGCCGTCAAAGCCATTGCGGCGGGGAGAGCAAGAGAGAGAGAGAGAACGGGCGAAGGAAGGAAAGCGCGAGAGCTCGCCCGAAAAATGATTTCCTCTTTTCAAAAGGAAATCATTTTCCACCATGTCAGAAGGGATTTTCCGTTGACCGGAAAATGTTTTCCTTTGACCGTGTATTTCCGCCCACCCGAACACCGGAAATTTTGGAAAATATTTTCCTAGAAGTTGTTTTCCGCGAAACGAACGGAAAGCATAAGTTGGAAATCTTGGAGGCCAATAAATGGACTACACATCCATTAGAAGAAAGAGCAAGCAAGTCAAACCTTCTTAGATAGGATAATAGCATATTAAATATAGTTGGCTTCTAGTTATTTAATACTGAGATGAAGTGTCCAAGCTAACCTAGGATCTAGTTGGAAACTTGGGAGATAAGGATACCCGACAATTAATGCTTCTTGACCAAGTAGGACGCCTCATTTTCCCAACTAAGGTTGCCACTTTTCGAAATTATTGGACTGCGCTACTTGCCAATTTTACATAGATTTTTTGTGCGAATTTAAAGAAACTTCCTTCATGAAAGTTGTTCTAAACATCTTGATCTAAAACATACTTAAACTTCATTTTTTTAGGTGAAATGGTAGGGACAAAGGCCCAATCATTCACCGTTTGGAACCAGTCCCGTGTAGTAGAAACGATGACCAAGTTGCTTTCTCGAATTCTTATAAAATCTTCAATTTCAAATTTGGACATGCTTCCTTCACAAAATTTTTAAATGGCATCCATATCTACAATATATTAAAATTTCCAAAAGTGTTGTGAAGATTTGGATTTCAAAATGAGTTTCTCTCTCCAACTGTTGAATCTACTCGACGGACGAATATTTAGGTTGTGTTCAATGATTTGCTGCTCTTTCCACAAAAAAAATTTGACTTGGCTTCCTTCATGAAAAATGTCGTTTAAGGTATTCTCTAAAACATATTAAAATTTCATAAGTTTTCAATTTCGTTTGATAAAGTAAAGACACTGATTTCAGAAATTTTCTCACCCAAGAGGTATGAGTCACACCTAAGCTTGGACTAAAGTTCTTAAATGTCATGTTGAGGTGTACCTAATGATCTTTTCCTCGGCCCCGGAATCAACTTGGATGATAAACTTTTTAGATTGCCCTCTTGAGGAAGGAAAATTTGCTGTGTTAAAGAAGGAAAGGAAAGTAGAGAGACAACTTTAGATTTCCTTCATGAAGAATGTGAGGTGTCCCTTGACTTTTCAAAGGTCATGATTGCGGTCCAAAATATCTTGGATATTCTAGAAAAGTGGCATCTACATGGTCCAATTGGAGAGCAATACATGGGCCCTCATTAACGATCGAAGATTCTAGAATTTGCCAAGTTGGTAACTTTGGCATTATTATTGTCAAACTTCATTAAATGCTCATTTAATGCGGGGTATAGGTAGATCAATGGAAAAGTGAAAAGTGGGTCATCATCGATAATGCCTATGAGCTTAGGTTGCAAAGTAAGGCCTTTAGCCTTCCAACTCATCATTAGGCTTTAATTATTGGACCCATAGCCTTGCCACCCAAGGAATTTAGACGGACATTTGAAAACATTGGAATGGACCACTTAGCATGGTAATGATGGCTCCAATAAATATAAAGAGCTCTCTTCATTTTCCTCACTTGCCTTTCATTTTCTCCGCCCTCCTTCTCCTAGAACGCCCCCCCTCCTCACTCTCTCTCTCTCTCTCTCTCTCTCTCTTTCATCCTTCAAGGCAAGCCATCCATCTTGTGTAGTTCAAGCTTTAGTTCAAGGTTCGTCCAAGTAAGTAGAATCTCTAACTCTTGGCTAGGGCGATAGCCTACATCGTCGAGTTTAGTGTTGTGCTCACCCGTGTAAGCCATGTGTATGTTGTAATGTTCTTTTGTGTGTTTGCTCATGTTTGCATATTTGAGTGTGTTCACGCCCCAGGACGAGGTCAAGGTTAGCTCGGCTTGAAATCGACATCAAGTTGTGATGGCCTAAGCATGCGACCCAAGCCACGAACCAAGAATCGCTCTCGGTATATTTTATAATATGATGTTGAGGATCATGGCACAATCACTTGGATGAGCACGCCCAATGGGCTATGCATGTGTCGGCTAAGATAAAAGATGAAAAACCGGTTTGTGTGATGCACTTGTTTGTGCACTTAAAGTGAAAAACGTTCGTCACCACGGAGCGTTGGCGCGATACCTCATTCATTGAACAGGATGCCCTGGTTGAGCCGGAATGCCTAAGTTTGAGCTGGATGCCTCGATAAGCTAATCCCAAGATGCCCTAGTTGAGTCGGGATACTTGGGTTAAGCCCAAATGCAGGTGAGCTAGTGCTAGGATGTCTCAATTGAGCCGGGATGCCATGGTTGAGCGGGATGCCTAGCTTGAAGTTTGGATGACTCGGTTGAGTAGGAGGGCCTAGTTGAGCCGGGACGACGATAAATGAATTTGCATAAGTGCCGATATATGCATAAGTATGATATCTCGATGTGTTCGTTGACACGCTGAATGTAAGCATGCATTGAAGTGTGTTGCAATGGACATCTGCATGTAGTCGAGGTGTAGCAATAAGTTTGCTAATCATTTGCCATCGATGTTGCATTGCGAGTGTTGTACCTACCAGATTTTGATGATGAGATGTCTTCCTCATAGAGAATTAAGGGTTTTACTTACCGAGTTTCCCCAAAGCTCACCCCTCGTTCTTTCGAGTCTTGTAGGCATGGAAGTCTCACATCACTTTTGGGAGTTGCAATCTCACTAGAGGAGCTAAGGTTTACCCGACCTTTTGAAGATGTGGTATTTGTAAATATAACGGCCCGTGATAGAAAGACTTGTAAACGCAGTTGATGTAATTGTGTGTTTGTAAATGATTATTTTCTTAGTTGCTTGTTGTTGTCCGGGTGTTGTATGTACGCTTCTGCATGTGATTAATAAAAAGATAAAAAAAATAAAATGGGATGACGACACGACGGGACGTCGCGAAAATAACACTTATTGCTCATTACCCTGGGGATGGAATTGGGGTCATGATAATGAATGAAAATACAAAAGGAAAGTCATGCGTCCACTTTGTTTCCTATTATGACCTGGTCACTCCTTGTTTATCAATTCTATTAGACTTCTCTAGTGGTGATTCATAGATACATATATTCAAGGTTTGATATAACGCATTGTTAGTTTGCATGCGTATTGCAAATGAGCCGTGGTTGACGTGAAGAGGTACCAAAGTGTCGTTATCAATCAAGCACTTGGCGTGGATTTTTTGTCTATGAAATTACACCAATAGTTTAAGTGTTGAAATCAATTAAATACTCGTGGTAAGAATTTGTATATAAATCCTTCGTAAGATTGAGAAATTATTTAGTGATGAATTGTGGGGCTAAACACTACATAAATTATTGGGTGTAATTAGGGTTTAGGAAATACTAAAAGCGTTTGAGTGACCTAAGTGTGATTGTAATCTTTGTTATATCACTTGATCTATAGTAGAATTCGTTATTACTCTACTATTGACGTAGGTCACTACGACCGAATCACGTAAATCTAGTGTTAAATATATTTTCTTATAACATCTATTTTACTATTCGATCGCTTACTTTCACAACAATTAGTACCAAAACCAAGCTTAGATGATTTGAAATGAATCGATGGCGATAGAAGAAGGAATGTGGGAATCAACAGATTTGATGAGAAGGATTTTGATTTATAGAAGATGCAAATTGAGGATTATCTCTACTAGATGAAACTACACTTGGCCTTATTGGGGGGAGAAGTCAAGAACAATGAAACAAGATGACTAGGAATTGCTGGATAGACGAGCTTTAGGTGTTATACAATTGATATTGACTCGTAACATCGCTTTTAACATCGTGAAAGAGAAGACCAAAGTGAGTTTGATGAAAGCCTCGTTGCATACGTGCGAAAAGCCCCGCAATCAACAATGTCAATTTGATGCGTCATCTATTTAAATTAAAGATGAGCGAAGGTGTGTCGGTAGCAAATCATATCATCGAATTCAATGTGATTATTAGTTAATTGAGTTTAGTTGAGATTGATTATGAAGATAAGGTACGTGCTTTGATTTTGTTATCTTTCTTGTCTAATAGTTGGAATACTTTTGCCATTCTTGTTGTTAGTAATTCCTCTAGGTCAACAAACTTAACATTTGATGAAGTTCGAGATTTGATTTGAGTGAATACATCCATAGAAGAGTAGCCGATGAACATGTATCTATTGCTTTGACATGTGAAAATAGAGAAAGAGCTAATACACATGTTAGCAAAAGTAGTATAAACATGAACAAACGTAGTCGGGCTAGGCCTAGTCTGCTTTTTGTTTGACTTGTGGCAAGATGAGGCATATTAGAAGCAATTGCTTAAGCTGAAAAATGAGAAAGATAAAGGGAACTATAGTTGAGTTTGTAGATGATGTTGCAGCTATAGTTGATGACAATTTGGATAGTACTAATTTTGTCTTGTCTATCATTGATTATTCATCGTATAGTGATGGATTCTGGATTCTGGTTTTTCATTTCATGCTACACAATTAGAAACTTGTTTACTACTTATCTATGCATGGATAGTAGAAAAGTGCAGTTGAGGAATAGATGTTATAGGTGTTGCGATGTTAGAACCAAAATATATTATGATATTGTGAGGACATTGACTGGAGTAAAGCACATTCTAGAGTTGAAGAAAAACCTCTTTTTTTAGTGCTTTGAATTTAGCTAGGTGTTGATATATTTCAGAATATAAAATTTTGAAAATCTTTCAAAGTTAGTGATGATGAGAGAAATCAAGCATAGCGGCTTGTATGAGCTTCCATGTGACAATGATAGAATTTGCCACAAAGACATTGGATACATCTGTTCGAAAATCTAAATTGTGGCATATGCGTTTAGGCCACATTAGCAAGAAAAGTCGAAGGTTCTAAGTGAAAGGAATCTATTATGTGGTTATATTGCTAACCAACTAAATATATTTAGGCGCTATGATTTAGATCAATGGCGAAAAGCTCATTTTAGTACGGTTGTCAAAAAAACCACAAAAATTGCAAAGTTTATTCACTTAAATGTTTTTAGGTTGCCGCGGTTTCCTTCGAGGAAGAGTGTCATATTTATGCTTATAGTTGTTGATGACTACTCAAGGAAAGATGTTTGTGGCAATTGAGTCCATTGGAGACTATGAGAGAGTAGCAACAGAGTTCCAATTTTTAGCAAAGCTATTATGACTTGGCTCAATCATCAAGACAAGGTGAAAATTATTAAAATATGTCTTAAGTTTGAGCCCATGAACAAAAACTGGTCCACGACAAATTATAAGAAAATGCGGGATTGATTAAACGAAAGTCAGAAATTTAGATTTCCTCTGGACGTCGAAATTGAGTGAAGCAAAAAAAAAAAAAAATGCTAACTTTCTATTCCAAATTGAGGTCGGCAAAGGAAAATACAAAAGGAAAGTCACACGTCCACTATGTTTCCTATTCTAACTTGGTTATTCTTCTTTGATCAATTTTATTAGACTTCTCCAACGGTGATTGATATCGAAATATATTCATGGGTTTGGTATAAAGTGTTGTTAGCTTGCATGCATATTGTGAAGAGGTCTTGAAGTGCCATTATCAATTGAGTGCTTGGTGTGAATTTTTCTCTACGGAATTACACCAATAATTTTAGTGTTGAAGTCAATCAAATTATTATTGTAAGATTTTGTGTATAATTCATTCGTGAGATTAAGAGATTATTTAGTGAGAAATTATGGAGCTAAACACTGAATGAATTATTGGGTGTAATTGTAGCTTGGGAAACAATAAGATTGTTTATGTGACTTGATTATAATTATAATCCATATTGTATCACTTGATCTATAAAGTGGACGTAGATTATTATGATCGAACCACATAAATATGATATTTGATCTATTTTTCTTATTTTGTCTATTTTATAATTTGACCACTTATTTTTGCAACACAAACTATGATAATTGTTATGATATGTGAAATTCTTCCTAGAAGTATTCACCAAATATCAAATCACAGTGGAGGCCCTTCGTTTAATCATTGACTTTGATACTACTTGTTGGGGACAATAGCTTAAATCTTATGCCTTTATATGGAAAAATTGTGAACTAAACCCTTTTTTCACTCAAAAAATTATGCTAATGAATTGTGATCAGAATAGGCATATAATGTGCTACATCTCTAATTAATTGCTTGATGTGGGCTTTTTTGTTAGCACCTTCACCATGCGCCTTAACATCAATCATCACCCTAAAATAAGGATTGACAATCTATATTCGTGGGTCATGTTTGAGTCGTGTTGACATGACAATATATTACATTATAGGTCAATCGAGTATGACGCAATGAGTTAATCGTGTTGACCTAGCTCTTGAAACACAAACAGGGCATGGAAATTAGTGGGTTCACACTTCGCCATCCATGTAACACAATTACATAACGAGTATACAGGCCAACCCAATTCCACGACAAAGCATGACGCGAAATCAACTCAACAGCATAAAACTGACATGAAGTATTCTCAATCTTTCATGGTTTATTTTCAAATTACAATAACCTATTGACAAAATTTCGTGAAACTCAATTAAACGGCCCACTTAAATTCTTAATAGTGAATAACATGGGTATAATAGTTGTCCTAACCAACCGATTTTAACGGCTCTTGTAGGTCGTGTGGACGCTAACTTAAAAGGAAATATAAGTCTATTTCGTGGCAGGTTAATACGGTCATAACATTGTTACTAGTTATTTCTTGTGGGTTGACACAAAATTGATTAGCCTTAAGCCCATGCTGTTGTGTTCAAGCCATGTTGTCTTATCGTATCAAGGATTGCCACCCTTACCCAAGACCACAATGATCAACCTGATTCCTTCTTTGAGATATCCATCAACACAAAGATAAACACCGGGCCTCCAATCAACTTGGCTATACTATCTACTATTTCATCGGGACGATGCAATGAGAACTCAGTTGCCCTTTAGCATAAAGAAATCTAGTAAAGCACCCACTACCTAACTAGACTCATCCTCACTCAGATGTTTATGTTCTTAAGAGCACGAGTCAACTCGATATACTGACTCGATTCTGAAAACAAAACTATTGGGTTCGTGCCATGCACTGAGCTACTTAGTCCCTGCACATCGTGCGACGAATCATGATAAGTACCAAATTTATTCGCATGGATGTACATGTGTAGCTATAATTCGTGAACGAGAACCACGAACAATAAAAGATAATAAAGAATTAAGGTTGGCAGTTCTTGGCAGATCATATCTTCAATGAAGAAGGACTGAGAAAATGGGGACCATCATCCTTTGTTTTCTCGTTCGATTTAAATGGGAAGGCCGGCACAAAGTGAAGCGACATGGACATGTTACTGGAGCTGAAGCACCCGCGTCTGATGGAAGCAACACTCACGTCAAACCCCTTCGGCCAACCATGGATTTTGGATACATGGGATCTTCTCCAATTTAGAGGACGTAACCTTTCTTTGTTGCCATCATACAGGACGAACCATCCATTCGAAAAACTGCTTTGCAGAGTATTTTTTCCCCATAAATGTCGTGTTCATTGGCAAGTTGTTGAAAAAGGTTGAGTCCCTCGTTTTCGTAAGTAAGAAAACTAATGAACAGAAGGTCAATTTAAACCCTTTTTATATCATCGTGATGAAATTGATTAAAAATATATATATATATGCTGGGAAAAACTTTACAAAAGAGCGGCAAAGAGAACTTTGTACTAATTAGGTACCTCAAAATTAGGTTAATTATGTGATATATGTCTAAAACATTTGTAATTACAGCTGAATTAATGCAAAAGGATTGAGATCCTTAGAAAATCAAACTCAAATGTTTAAACTAATAGGTGAATGAAAACTCCATGAATATAAAAGTAATATAAGATCCATTGTTAAGTGATGTGCGATAATATTTCTTCCTTCTTATGTGCAAGTCAAGTTAAGAGCACCACATAGAATTTCACTTGTGAAAAGGATACCGCTGGTTTTAATATCATATTAAAATGTCAAATCCAAAAACTTAAATTAATGAATGGAGGGAAATCACATAAAATATGTAAAGCATATAAAACGAATTATCAGTGATGCGAGATAATATTTTAATAGAGATGAATGTCCGAGATCATTCAGAAATGATTTTATGTTATTTCAATTGGAATTGCCGATATTGTATAAACCCTAATGGATGGCCCAAGCATTTCCTCCTTGTTTGCGACCATAGTTCACAGACTCTTACCACGGTTGAGAAAAGTCATCCCTTATTAGTCATTTTTTAAAGTTAATCAAATTGTAATCTCTGTGCTTTCCACATAAATATCTCAAATTATGCATCTATGATTGTTACATGAAGATGGTCCCTCGTCTTTTTAGGTGCTAGTGGATGGATATGACCTTTTTCGTGTCATTTCAATCTGATATAATTCATTTTCAGCCCGTCGCCATCAATGCCGCGAATGGATGGCAGCGAAAGCAGCTGGGGTTTATACATATACATAATTCTGGTCAAAGAACTCTATTATTGGCCCATTTGTGCAATAAAAGAAACACTTTAAATATACTAAAAATAAATAAATAAATAAGCGAATGGCCCATTAGATTTTGACATAGTGAAATGCAAATGATTGTCAACCCCTGTATCAAATACTTTTTTTTTGGTAAGGACCCCTGTATCAAATATTTCTTCATTCTTTGTGTGAAGATTCCCTTGAATATGCTCAGAATGACATATTATATTTCGTCTCCTTGGAGCAGCTCCAGATTCCCTCCATAGAATACACCTTGTTCTTACGGGGAAACCAAAGATATTCATTAATGGTACTTGTCATGCGCAGTACATTAGGCAATACTTGTCATTTAAGGAAGCAATTCGATTGGTAGAGTCAGCAAAGTTTGACCCTTAGCCCAAGAATCCCCTCCCGTTGAGCCAAGTCTCATCATTTTTTTGTTCTTGCATATAGGCAAATGTTGTCTTGGCCATAGTATGTACTTAGAAATGAAGCGCATGTGATGCATTGGAAACATACGACTCTGAAAGTTTAGTAGAATGGTCCGTTTTATTTTCAGCTGAAGATTGCAATCACATTACAGATTATTCGATGGACAGGTAGTAATGCAAATGAAATCAATATCGTTATTATCGTTCCCAAGAAAGGTTTTTATTTTTAACAAGATTTGGTTCTTGCTCTAATATAAAGGTGATTCAATAACTCCCTAGATTGACCATTTGAGAAGAACCTAATTTTCTTTCTTATGATTCAGTGATGTTATATGGGCATAACGTTTTGTGCCATAACCTATAATCGGGTGTCAACAATATATGATTCATGATCATAATGTTAATGTCAAATTTATCTATGCGGTTAACTTAAAATATATATGTGTGTGTGTGTGTGTGTGTGTGTGTGTGTGTGTGTGTGTACTTACATGACCTTAAACTATCATCTTGCCATTTTTCTATCCAATTTTGTTGCCATTACATTTATCGATTAACAACATGCAAAAAAAAATTATCTATGAAACGGATAGATAAAATTTGTATATTAGTTGAGAATTTATTATAGCTTGACTTCTTTTTGCAAAGAATAGATATTAATTTAGTAACTCTTGTAGAGCAGGGGAAAAAATGAGGTATCCATATTGTACCCATTATATCATTGAGAAATGCTAAATGTACTAATTTTTTTAAAAGAAATTTCTTGTCTTAAGTGATTAAAAAGCATGATTAGATGTCTAAATATAATTCAATCGCTGTGGACTAGTTTGAACAAACTACAATTTTTACACATGATTTGACATAATTTAGAAAAAAAGGTCAATATAATTTTACCTATGATTGCTGTACGTGATTTGTAAAAAAAAAAAAAAAAACATCAAAAGTCTCGTGATTTCCATCGTATCAAGTGAAATCAATTTAATTAAGAAGAAGGTCTCAGCTTGTACTACCACTCTTGGGGTGGAGAATATGAGGAAGATCCCCACATTTTGCATGTTTGGATTTGCTATTGTCCGGAGGAATTGATTTACCCATTGTTTTTAAGTTTTTAATTTGAGTTCAATTAAGAATGTTAACGGATTCGAACAAAAATTCTCACTTCATAATTTCCCAATTATAGTGGGAAAGACCAAAAAAAAAAAAAAAAAAATGAAAGCATATCTTGTTGCAGGTTCTCTAACGCTCCTTATACGATGATTGGTTTTACCTATTGCAATATTTTATACACTAATGGTGATATTTTTAGAAGTTCTTAAGTAGTAATGCATGCCCTAATAATGTAAGTTCCATGGATGTAGGAGGCACTCCTTCTTAGCCAAAAACCCCCCAAGAAAGGTATGATACGTGGGTTGGTAGGATGTACATAGAAGAGAATTATTTAACGGGCCATTACCAATCTATTCATTTTCAAGATTGGCTTTCAATCCATATATAACACGATGTACTTTTCCCCCTGATCGGAGGGAGCTAACCAGCTCTATTTAATAAGTGTATTATTGGGGAGTTTGATTGAGAGTTCGGATTAATAAGCAATAATATCCAAACAACATCACGGGTTGGGATTCCGGCCAAAGGGAAAATGACTCACGATAGGGCACTGTTCATTAAACAACCGGCAAATCAGTGAGCCCCACGCTGTGCTGAGGACGGTTGGGAACTGGCATTTCCTTGTCCTTCTCTTTGTTTTCTTCTTCTTCCCCGTCTAAGAACGACTCAAGCCGTATTTTATTCGTCGTCACAGTTGCCAGGGCGACTGGGGATCACAGTATTAAACAAAGGTATTCATTCGCCTATCGTTTCATCAAAGAACCATCAGATTGGATCTTAGGTAGGGGTGTGCAACCGGACCGGATATACCCAATTCCCGGACCGGTCCACCTAGAAAATAGGGTTGGGAACCAGTTCCCATTGAAACCAGTCCGGGAACCGGTTCCCAAAATTTAGAACCGGTTTAAACCGGTCCGGAAATAGGTTCCAAGTGATTACCCACCCGGAAAGCGGTTGTTGGACCAGTTTTGGAAGTAGAAGTCCAAAATCCTTTTTTTTTCTCCCGATTTCTATTTTTACTCTCGTAATCACGAGGATATTTTTCCTCTTGGCTCTCTCAAACATGCACGGCACTCCTCCTTTGTCATTTCTCTTCCTCACTTACTTCCATCTCTCACCGGCTCCCTCTCACCGTGTCGATGGACGAGACGATGTTCATTGCCGCCAAATCCTTGTGTATCACATGGATTGGCTCGCCTAATTTCTCTTTTGTAGGAGGAATTATGTTTACATAAATGAGTAGCTTCATATAGTAATTGTGGGAATAAGACTAATATTAAACCCATATTTATTGATAATTCTTTGCCTTATAATTTTATTTATTATAGTTAGCCATGTGGATCCTTAATTTTTCGTTTAGTCCAAAAGTTCATGTATTTATTTATTACAAGTGCTTAATGTTTCAATACAAATTAAGAAGATTACGTTATTTTCTCGCGTATTAATATAAAATTCAAAATCGTATAGAATATCGAGAGATTGCAAAAAACGAGGTTATAATGAAAATAGGGTTGACCTTGGAACCGAATTGGAAAAACAAGGTGGGTCAGGTACAGGGTCCAATACAAACAAGGTCAGGTATAGGATCTAGAAAATGGGAAACGATTATAACGGGGTCGGGTACAGGGTCCAAGTCTAGACCCAATCCACCCTGAACCCGATCACTCCTAATCTGGGTCGATGCAACTCATGAAATCGGGCGAGTGATCAATTGGAATTTTGTTTTGATGAAGAAATGGAATTGACCATCTGAATCGGGTTGTCTCTAGGGTCCAAGTCTAGACCCAATCCACCCCGAACCCGATCACTCCTAATCTGGATTGATGCAACTCATGAAATCGGGCGAGTGATCAATTGGAATTTTGTTTTGATGAAGAAATGGAATTGACCATTTGAATCGGGTTGTCTCTTCACCTTGTTTTAAGTACCTATCAATTGGATTCTCCCTAGTTGATTTCTGTTGTTTTAATTGCTTAACAAAAGAAAATGTTTTAGATACCTTGACCATCCTTTCTAATTGATGTGGATAACTAAGTCACGCAAAGAAGACTTGGCAATGAGTTTGAAATCATTATACGCCTTTGCAGATCGGCCGACGGCTTTCATCACACAATCACATGAGAACCTTGTAATCAAGAAGCGAATAGCACGATTAATTAGGGAAGAATTACATAATCTAGAGTTAATTTTGCTGTCTTGACACATTAAAAGGAAAATCAAAATAGAAACCCCAAGAAAATCTGCCAGTCTTAACCTTATGAGTTATGATTGTAACCTCCTTGCACATGACAAATGAAAAGCCTAACTGCCCACCGGCTTGCAAGAACGGTTCAAGAAACATAAGGGGGCTGCATGAGGAGCTCGGGAAAAATTCTTGTACTCACTCCGATGTTGTTTCCCAAGTTACGCAGAGCAAACCACCAATTTGCTCCGGCAAACAAGAACAGTAAAATCTCGTAGAAGTTGATAGAGCAAGGCCCCTTTTAACTCTAGAAGAAGAAGAAGATCTCCTTGTACTTTCTCAAGACAACATTCTTCAGCCAACATTGATAAGACCAAGTAAACGAAAATGCTTTCTTAATCAGCAGCTCCCGCAAACTCGCCAGTTGCCCTCCACGTGGATCGTTAATTTCATGTAGCCCTGTCTCTCTCACGGGGTACGCCCATGTTAGTTCCGAGACCACCTTTTTCACGTACGTCACGGCTCCATTGTCTTCTTCAACCCATAGAATATGCAACAGTAACGGCGACAGATTTAAGTGGGCTGTGATGGCTACGCATTGTCTGTTTCATAAGGGAATCAGCTCCCTCAATTACTTAGAAATATGTAGTGACTTGCGAATTCTTTAGTTCTGGCCTAGGGTTTTGGGGAGAACGGCGAGTGGAGCGACCGATAGCGAGATGATGACATTTTGTTGACTGAGGCCGTTCGATTCGGGGACATTAAGAGGGTGTTCAGGCGAGGCCATTGTCACTGCCTTTTTGGAGTAGGTACCTTTCTCCCTCAAAGTTAGTGGTACGGACTAATTTAATCTTAGCAAGAGAAGAAATAGGAAGATACTTCTTACCCTGTTCATTATTCAAAAAAGGACTGCTACGTACGTCATTGGGTATGTCACCACGGTGTCGGGACCCAAAAAAAAAAAGTTGACCGAGAATAAAGACTTATCTTAATAAATAGAAAAAGAAAAGCACTAAAAATCTTAAATTATATTTATTGCGACATATTAATCATGAACTATCCTTTTTTTTTATTAGATCAGCTGGAGCATGCAATTGTTGGAAGCAAACCGAATAACCCACCACTAGGGCCCCCACTTAAATTGCTAGCGCCGTGGGATTCGAACTCTCGACCGCATCAAAGCAAAGGGAGAACGAATACCAACACGCCCACGGATGGGTATCAAAAACTATCTTTCATAATATAAAAATCCAAAATTATACTCACCATAGCAAATTTATTCTCTTTTTTTCTACAGTTTATACCCAAGTGACACAATTATCCTTCATCAAGATTCCATTAAATAATTTTCCACATAAGCGACGTTATTTTTATATTATGTGGGCGCCATGTCAATGTCGTTTGTCTTCTATCGTCTATTGTCCATTGACGGAATTTGACGATGCAAGCACAAGTTTGGAGTTTTTCCATATCATAAAGAAAAGTTTAGGGTAAATATGTCGCAATATGCATATTTTAGGTTTTTGGATCATTTCATTTTAGTTATGGAGCGTTATTCAGGTCTTGATTAGGTTAGGCCAAATCCGTCGGATGGTCCCCACGCTTCGCCCAAACTGACTAAGCCATCTCCTGTTAACCTGCTTTCGAAAAATTAAGTACCAAAATCGGTCGACCATACGTTGACCGGGCCCTGTCGGCATAGCCCATCGGCGCTGACTTTTCTTACTGACGTAGGTAAAATGCTGAGTGCGGCCCAAGGACGATGGTAAAGTTAGAAGATGGGCTTCAATCATGGGCTTTTAGGCCTCTTGAAATAATCCCTTTTTATTTATTTATTTTCACCTTTTCCCAACTTTATTCTTTATATAATTCTTGGAGTGTTAAGATAATATTAAGAGAATCCAGTGAAGCAATTTAACATAATCATGTATTGAAATAAGCACATAGGGTTTATTGAGAAAGGAAAAGATGCACCGCGTTGAGCAACAAGAACAAAATTTTATCAACTTGCTTTATTATTAGCTTAATGGATACTGCGAAATAACAAGTACATTGGACGTGGACTCTTCTCCAATATGTTCAACCCTCGAAAATGAAATCTAGGATCAATTTCTTATTTTAGTTATAAAATTATTCAAGACCAACACTTATTCACTTGCACTAACCGAATCAATCATTTTGAATAAGCACTCGAATTAAGTGCGACACGTGATCACGTTACGAAGCACAATAGAGTCCAGCATAAGACCAGCCCCGTATGCAAAGAAAACTCCCCACTCTCTTCCATCACCTTGCGTCGCT
Organism: Eucalyptus brandiana; assembly: GCA_014182725.1. Lineage (NCBI taxonomy): Eukaryota > Viridiplantae > Streptophyta > Magnoliopsida > Myrtales > Myrtaceae > Eucalyptus > Eucalyptus brandiana. Next base: position 49,348,772 of record CM024673.1, read on the forward strand.
GCCTTGCCTCCCTCAGTCAGTCTCTTCCTCATCTCATCAAGAACAAAGAAGACGGACGAGCTCGCCATGTTCCCGAACTCACTCAACACATGCCTCATCGCCTCGAGCTTGTCGGGTTTGAGCCTAAGCTTCGTCTCGATCTCGTCGAGGGTCGCCCGCCACCGGTATGGACCACCCAAAACAATGAGTTCCAATAGCCGGCGATCCCCAGAGGGCGAAGCGCTTCCTTCAAGTGCTCCTCCACGTTGTCAGACACCAATGCTACGACGCTTCGTGAGAGGCGGATCGTGAGGCCCATCCCCCGTAGAGGTCCCTCGATCACGCCCTCCGACCTAGGGACGATCGTCTCGGAGGATGAAATTACCAGGAACAAGGGCCTCTCGATGGAGGCGTTTGGGTCGGCGCCAATGATCAAGGCCGCCGCTCCATCCCCGATGAACGCCTGGCTCACGAGAAATTATGGGTCTGCCTCGGAAGGGCTATTGAATGAACCGAGGGTGATCTTGGAGCACACAGCGAGGACCCTCGACCCAGAATTGTTCTCGGCTATGTCCTTGGCCATACGTAGGACCGTGCCGCCCACATAACATCCTTGCTGGTACATCATGATCCTCTTCACGGACGGCTCGAGACCGAGCAACTTCACCAAAGAAAAATCCGCACCGGGCATGTGCTATCCGGAGGTCGAATTGAATATCACGTGTGTGATCTTCGATTTCGGTTGGCCCCATTCTTCAATCGCCTTCGCCGCAGCCTCCGCGCCAAGCTCCGGAACTCCAGGGACCAATATGTCTTGCCGGCCATTCAGGGATGGGACGCCATAAGTGCACATGTTGGGAGTCTGCTTGAGCATGTCCTCGGTGATGTACATGTGCCTTTTCCTTATCATTGTTTTCTCGCCTTCATGTACGAAGTTGCAATAACAAAACATTACCAAGATATGGCACCTGACATATTACGACAAGCTTGATTGATTCTTGATAGGACATGCGATGAATATATTACAGGTTTTTGCATAAGTAATTTTTTTTTTTCTTTCGAGAATCCAAACTGCAATGGTAAAAACTCAGTTATCTGAAGAGCTGCAGCTTTATAAGAACCCTACCATTAACTTCCAAGCTCTTACAACAGCAATGAAAAAGGCATGGAAAAATGAGAATGTGGAAGTAAAACCCTTAGAAAACGGGAAAATCAGCTTTGTCTTCCGTAATGAATGGGATAAGAACCGTGTATTAGAGGGAGGTCCCTGGTCTTTCTCTAACCATTTACTATTATTAAAAGCTTGGGAGCCAGATACTCCTCCACATTGTTATGAATTTAAAACGTGTGCTTTCTCGATAAGAATATTCGGGCTTCCATTGGAATGGAACTCTGAAAGTATGATAAAGAAAATAGCCAACTCAATGGGAAAGGTTCTGGATGTGAAAACAGATGCTAGAGGTCCTGCTTTTCAGAAAATTGGGAAAGCAAGAGTGGAGTTAGATGTGGAGGCTGAATTGCGAGTAGGACAATTGATGTGTCATGGGAACAAAAGAGTTTGGTTGGACTTTAAGTATGAACGACTGCCCTTTTTTTGCCATTCATGTGGCAAAATTGGACATTATGCTAATTATTGTAAAGACATACCTTATGACGAAGAGAAATTCACAAGCGAGTTGGGGGGTGCTTTGGAGGCTGGCTGAAAGCTGAAACTTCGACCATAGCCCATTCGGAAAGTATTTTATAATGAAGTGTCCCCAGCAAAAAATGATGAAGAGGTTGTCCCCGAAACCCCTAAGCAACCAAGACAAACAGAAGTTATGGAAGATGATCAGCTTCGCCCTCCAATCATTACTCAGAATATTGAACAAGGAGGTCATGAACAGATGCTACTGGAGTCTAATTATATCAGTACACAAGAGATATCTATGTACAATGCAGGGAAAAGAGCATTAATGATCACCAGTCCGGAACACTCAAACAATCCAAATTTCTAGCCAACAACTACCTTTGATAGCATTAGGAAAAAAACCCACTCATATCCAAAAATTCCCTCTACTAAGAAACAAAGAAGAGCCAGCAATCAATCAATAACTCCAACACAGGGCTGGTTGGATGAAACTCAGCTTCTAGACACTCCCATTCAGATGACGGAAGAAGTTGCAGCATGGGCTGTGGTGGCTAGCCCTAATAAGCCACCAAATGAACCATGAATATATTAAGTTGGAACTATCAAGGGTTTGGCACACCCTTGACAGTTCAGGAATTGAGAGCTTTAATGGCTTAATTTAGCCCCTCTTTGGTTTTTCTAATGGAAACTAAAAATAAGAATGAGTATGTGCAAAGAGTAAAGAGAAGGCTTCATTTTTCAGAGCTGTTTAGTAGTTGATCATATGGGTACGGTGGGAGGTTTGGCTATTATGTGGGATGATCGAATTACACTTTGGAAGTTAACTCAATGACTGAAAGCTTAGTGAATCTGAAATGTGAAGAAGGGGTTAGGGGTAATAAAATAAGGATTACCTTTGTTCATGCTCCATATACATACCCGAAGAGGCTGCAACTTTGGGATAAATTGAGATGGATCAATTCTGAAAATTCTCTGCCTTGAGTGTGCTTGGGGGATTTTAATGAAGTGAGATTCTCTTGGGAAAAAGTGGGGAAGCGATTGGCTGAAAACTTCAGGATGACAGCTTTTTGGGATTGTTTGGATGCTTGTTCCCTAATGGACATAGACAGCAAGAGATGTGCGTTTACTTGGGCCAATAACAGGGAAGGGGAAGATTATGTGAAAGAAAGATTGGATAGAGTAGTGTGTACGATAGAATGGCGGCTAATGTACCCAGAAGCTGAAGCTTTTGCCCTTCCTACAGTTGGCTCGGATCATAGTCCTATCATCCTCTCCCTTCAACCTGAGCAAGTTAGAAGAAACGAGTTTTCAGATTTGAAGCCTTTTGGTTAGAGAATGATGAATGTAGGGAGGTGGTGTTAAACTCTTGGGCTTCCCCAAATCAGCACCAGGAAGGATTAGTTGGAAAGATTTACAATGTTCAAACCACACTTTCCAAATGGACCAAAAAGAAGTTTGTGAATGGAAAGAAGAAAATTAGCATGTTGAAGTAGGAACTAATGTGCTTAACTAATAATATCTCAGATCCTTTAACAAGGCATACTTTAAAAAGATACATGGTGAAATTGATTAGCTTGGGAGGCAAGAAGAAATGTACTGGGGGTTACGCTCTAGAATCAATTGGTTGAGATGGGGAGATCAGAATGCAAAATACTTTCATGCAATAACTATCCAGAGAAGACAGAGAAATAGAATTTCCATGCTTCAAAATGCTGAAAATACATGGCTGATTCAGCAAAACCAGTTGAAGGAACATACTCTGCAATTTTTCAGGAAGTTGTATGAGTCCAATGGCCCCCGGAATTTCGAACCAGTGATTAACCAACTTCCTGCATTAGTAACAAATGATATGAACAGAATTTTACTTACTGAAGCAACTTTAAAAGAAGTGACAGAAGCAGCATTTCAGCTTGGCGCCACTAAAGCTCCTGGTCCGGATGGTCTTAATGGACTTTTCTATCATCATCACTGGGAAGACATTAAATGGGACATGTTTATGGAGGTGGAGAACTTCTTGAACATCGGCTATCTCTCACTAGCTTTGAATAGAACAAATATCTCCCTTATCCCAAAAGTTCCAAATTCTGAGAGGTTAGATCAGTATCGGCCAATTAGTTTATGCAACTTTGGCTACAAGATTATCTCAAAAGTGCTGGCGAATAGACTCAAACCCTTATTACCAACTATTATAGCACCTGAACAAAGCGCTTTTGTAGGAGGGAGGCAAATTCAAGATAACATATTTATTGTTCAGGAGGTGCTGCATCAATTAAGAATCAGAAGCAAAAAAAAGAAATTCCAAGCACTTCTTAAATTAGACATGAAGAAGGCCTATGATCAAGTGGAATGGGATCTCTTGGAGGCATGTCTACTAAAGACCGGTTTTGATGAGAAATTGGTGAAATGGGTAATGCAATGTGTTACTATGGTCACATTTAGCGTCAATTTCAATGGAAAACCTCTTCAGTACTTTCAACCTTCCAAAGGACTCGAGCAAGGGGATCCATTATCTCCTTATCTCCTTATTATAGTGGCAAATGTTTTATCCTCATTGATGAAGCAAGCTGTGGAAAATGGTATTATCACAAGAATCATGCTAAATAGAAGATGCCCTACTCTTTCTCACTTACTATTTGCGGATGATTCGATCTTTTTACGAAAGGCACCATTCTTGAATGTCAAAATCTGTCCATGATTCTGAATCAATATTGTCTAACAAGCGGACGGGGAGATTAATTTAAACAAATCGGGACTTTTCTTTAGTAAGGGATGCCCTCAATTTTTTTTTTTTTTTTGGTAAAAGGGATGCCCTCAATCTTTGAAAGAGAATATGGCAAGGGAATTGCAGGTTCCTATTATTGAAAAAACTAGCAAATATCTGGGTATTCCTTCAGATTGGGGAGGATCGAAAAAACAAATGTTTGCATGGGTTCTCGGGAGGATTAGCTCAAAATTGAAAAGTTGGAAGGAAAAGCTCCTATCTAAAGCCGGAAAAGAAATTCTGCTGAAAATAGTGGTTCAAGCATTACCACAATATGCAATGTCAGTTTTTAAAATCCCGGTTTCTATTTGTAAGGCTATTGAACAAAAAATTGCTTCATTTTGGTGGAAGACTAATGAGAAGAAAGCAGGCATTCATTGGAAGAGCTAGGATATCTTGAAGACTAGAAAAGATAAAAGTGGAATGGGTTTCAGAGATCTTTTTTCTTTCAATAAAGCAATGTTAGAGAAACAGGCTTGGCGACTAGGACAAAATTCATCCTCTCTTTGGAGCAGCTTCTTTAAGGGGCTTTACTATCCTCACACAGACTTTTGGCATGCAGCAAAGGGCCTTCGACCTTCATGGGGTTGGCAAAGCCTGGTCTTTGGAAGAAATTCAATAGCACCCCAAGTCATGTGGAAAGTAGGAGATAGATCTAAGATCAAAATCAGGGAGGATAAATGGTTGCAAAGAGGTATTATTGAGGATCCTATAAATGTTAATGAACCCTTTTTAGTATCGGAACTTATTGATAAAGAGGAAAGCAGATGGGATGAAATGACCATAGTGGCTCATTTTGATGAAAACTTAGCTGATGAGATTCTAACTATCCCAATTAATCCTCAAACAGAACAAGATCAACTTGTGTGGAACGGTAATCAAGCAGGCAAATATACAGTAAAAAGTGGGTATCGCTGCATTAAGAAGAATATGGAGAAATGTCATGTGAACCAAGCATCAACATCGTTTCAACCTCCCCCCACATTCTAGCAGAATATTTGGACTTTGCATACTCCACCTAAGATAAGAATTTTCATGTGAAATTTATGCCAAAACGCTCTCCCAACAAAGGATAACATGTTCAAAAGGAAAATATTACATGACCGCATATGTCCGTTATGCAGTCATGCAAGGGAAACGGCTGAGCATCTCTTCCTGCTATGTTCTTGGACATGACAAATATGGGATAACCCTGTGTTGAATATAAAAATATCTAATCAGGGCTTGACAAGGATCGAAGAATGGTTCTGCAATTTGAAAGAAAAGGTAACTCACCCTTTAAATCTAAACTCGGTGACTGTGATGTTATGGAATGTTTGGAAGGCCCGAAACCAGGCCATTTTTCAAGGTACAGAACCAGTGGCTTTGGAAATCATAGATTCAGCTCAAGCGGCACTTAAAAGTTACAACCACTGGAATCCAAGGAAAAACAAGGTACGAGACGAGCAACCGCGATTCTAAAAGAAGAGAAGCCCGAACAGGGGAACATAGCGCTAAATGCGGGCGAGACGGGGAATAACAAAGGCGGGTGATGAGCTGCGATTTGGTAACCGAGGGCCAGGAGACGAGATAAGCGCCAGATTAGGCAGCAGATTAGAAAGAGGAGAGCTGCGAATTCAAAGTAGAGAATTGGGCCATCCCGGATTAGGCAGCAGATTAGAAAGAGGAGAGCTGCGAATTCAAAGTAGAGAATTGGGCCATCCAGCAGAAGGTGGACCTAGGTGTGAAGTAGGCGGATCTGAAATAAGAGAGTTGCAACCCGATTTCAGAGCACCGAGACCCAGAGAAGATGCGGGATTGGGAAATAGAGAAGGAGATTTGAGAAGAGATCTGCACCATGGGTTGAGTTGTGAACTAAGAATAAACACTAACGAGCAGAGAGATGAAGTAAATGCCAGGTTGGGACACCAAATGGAAAGCAAAAACCTGCGTCCTTGGCACAAAGCACCGGCAAATGGAGGATCGAGTAGCGGAACAGGTGGGTTGAGAGGCGAGCTGTGCCTTGATCCGAGCGGAGAACCGACGCCGAACAATAGATCGTCGGGCGAGGCAACTAATCGGGTCGCGAAGCAAAGATGGAAGGGGAGATCTGCGAGCTCGATATAGAGCATTCAACCTTCGGAGGCCGATTGCTTGGGAGTCCATGAAAACGGAAGATCCGGAAGCTCGGGGATCTTTGAAAATGGCATTTCGAATTTCAAGAAGCCGAAACACCTCAAAAATGGATTCCACCGCCGGAAAGAGCATATAAGATTAATATAGATGGAACATACACACTCGGTTCGTTGGGAAATTCTATAGCTTGCATCTACAGAGACTCGGGTGGAAGGATGGTGGGAGGAACGGTTGAATTGGTAAGAGCGTCTTCCCCTTTGATGGCTGAAACCCTAGCTTTATGGGAGGCCATTAACTTCTTCTTTTCTAAAAGGCACGAAGAGATTATTATCGAGTCAGATAACTTACAACTGGTTGAAGCTATGAACAATTCAAAAATGTTGAGTTGGGAAATTCAATCTCTTGTCAGTAAGTGCAAGGATAAAATGTGGGCCTTCCTAAATGTTCAGATAGTCCATTGCTTTAGAGAAACCAACCTTGTTGCAGATTGGGTAGCCAAAGCCCACAAGAAAAATTACTTACCTCTGAATTGGGTCTTATATCCTCCTCAAACTTTGTTGGACCTTTTATATAATGATGCCCATTTACCGAACCTCTCATCTTTGCTTAGTAAATAAAATTATTCCGTTTCTGACCAAAAAAAAAAAATGAAGTAACTTGTAAGCCCCATGAGCCGATAAGTCTAGGCTTTACATAAGTAATTTAATAGTTACATCATGCGCTTTTATTATCATTTCGACAATATCTCGCGATAATGGAGATTTCTGTGAGCGATATATATATAATAAAATTTCTTTACGACTTTTTACCTCTTTTCCAATGCATTTAATTCAAAGTAAGAGTCATTTTTGTTCCATCTCTAATCGGAGAATGTGTTCTAATTTGCCAGCATTGCTCGCATGTAACGCTATCTTCGAAAAAAAAAAAAACGCAACAAGCCCCTCTTCTCTTCTCCACTCCCTCTCTCTTCACCTCTTTCTCCTCTCCATCACCGCCATCATCGCCATATTGTCTCTCTGCCCCTCTGCACATCACCTAAGGTTCTATTTCCAATCATAGTCGGAGGAATATGTTACTTCCGAGTATTGGAAATTCAAATTAACAATCCCAAGTCATTCGCTTCAAGCCTAATTCTACAACACGCTCTAAAATGAAATCACATTAATTTTGTTTGATTTAGTGCAATGCAACAAAGGCAACGATCGCGATCTGCTGGAAAGGAGCTGATGGCGGTGGTGGAACATTACTCAGAGAGAGAAAGAGATTATTGGTTAAATTTGAATGGACCTCTATGTGTAAACATGTCTATATAATTCATTGATCAGAGATGGAGATTAAGGAAATCATTATCCTCCTTTTTATCTTTCTTAGTATAAGCAGCAGTTTCCCTTTAGGACTTACATATGCGCTTGAACTTATCTTTCCAAACGGTCATGTGCTCGCTGTATTTTGTCAGCCTGGTAGATGGTGTTGGGAGGATTTGCCGTGCCAATTGCAAGGATTGTTGCCGGACCTTGAGCTTTCTTGAGTGCCTCCTGAATTTTGTCACACGGATTCGCCATTGTTTCTTTCTCCACACCACGACAATAAGAAGATGTTTGCTCAAGAAAAGTAATGCTGCGAGAGGTGACAACCAAAGGGAACAAATGAATTGCGAAGCAAGAGAGGTTTGCAGCATGTCGTTTTATAGGCGAATTCGGGATTCAATTGGCATAATTAAAAGATATGCGACTTTTTAAATAAGTTTCCCTTACAAGTTATGAACACCATTCATGTGCAAATTTAGCTAATAAAGAAATGAATAAACGGATGAATGAAAGGGGTATTTATACATTTAAAAAGATCGTCATGCTCATGCTAAGAAAAGACACAGCCATGTGATCGAATTTGAACATAGCAAATCTGACGAACGATAGGTTGTCGCGTGTCCAAAGAAAGGCTATATTTTCCTCCATCCTCAATTGGAGGTCATCTAGCCATACCTCTTCTTGACATCCAAAATTTTTCGCACAAAGGTCTCCCTTGCATTTCATTGAAATTAGGGATCGAATCCGTCGACAATGACCAAATTTGACTCTTAAATGAAAATATCTCTATTGCATAGTTTGCCCTTCACATTTTTGATGCATTTTTTCGCATTTAAAATTTATGGAAATTTCGCGAGAATAGCATGTCCGCAACAAACATTCAGTTAAACAAGATCTCGAAGCCTTTGTGAAATGGCCAAATGCGTGAGCTATTTCCCAACTGAATAAAGGACTGATTTCGTCTAAAACGGCATTAGTACACTTTCCCCCGTGAAGCACCCTTGAGCCCTCAAGGGTGCTTCACGGCGTCCTCATTGATCTCCATCAACCATCAAGTCCTCATTGGTTTGACTTATGGCTATTCGGCCAAACCCAAAAGAAGAAAAGTGACAAATTCGATCGCATCGTGATCGAAAGACCACAGGCGTTGCCAAGCAAGGATCAAGCACGTCAATGGGACTGCACAAATCAACCTAGCTGTAGTTCATGGAGATGGCTCATCCTATAATGCTCATCAACATGGGCATGGTAATACAAGAGAGTACAAAGGGCATCATCATCATTATGTGCATGACTTCAAAATTTCGAGCGGTGAGGGTCAGAAATTGAAGGTCGATGATATCTCGATGTGTTCATTGACACACTAAATGTAAGCATGCATTGAAGTGTGTTGCAATGGACATCTACATGTAGTCGATAGCAATAAGTTTGCTAATCATCTGCCATCGATGTTGCATTGCGAGAATTGCACCTATCAGATTTTGATGATGAGATGTCTTCCTCGTAGAGAATTAGGGGTTTTACTTATTGAGTTTCCCCAAACTCACCCCTCGTCCTTTCAGTCTTGTAGGCATGGAAGTCTCACGTCAATTTTGGGAGTTGCAATCTCGCTAGGGGAGCTAAGGTTTACCCCAACCTTTTGAAGATGTGGTAGTTGTAAATATAACGGCTCGTGATAGAAAGGCTTGTAAACGTAGCTGATGTAATTGTGTGTTTGTAAGTGGTTATTTTCTTAGTTGCTTGTTGTTGTCCGAGTGTTATATGTATGCTTCCGCATGTGCTTAATGAAAAGACAAAAAAGAAAAAAAGAAATGGGACGACGACACGCCTAGGATGTCACGAAAATAACCCTTGCTGCTCGTGACCCTGGGGACGGAATTGGGGTCATGATAGTGAAGGAAAATATAAAAGGAAAGTCACGCGTCCACTTTGTTTCCTATTCTGACTTGGTCACTCTTTTTTTATCAATTCTATTGGACTTCTCTGGTGGTGATTGATAGATACATATATTCAAAGGTTTGATATAACGCATTGTTAGTTTGCATGCGTATTGCAAATGAGGCGTGGTTGACATGAAGAGGTACCAAAGTCTCGTTATCAATCAAGCACTTGGCGTGGATTTTTTGTCTATGAAATTACACCAATAGTTTAAGTGTTGAAATCAATTAAATACTCATGGTAAGAATTTGCATATAAATCCTTCATAAGATTGAGAAATTATTTAGCGATGAATTGTGGGGCTAAACACTGTATAAATTATTGGGTGTAATTAGGGTTTAGGAAATACTAAAAGCGTTTGAGTGACCTAAGTGTGATTGTAATCTTCGTTGTATCACTTGATCTATAGTAGAATTCGTTATTACTCTACTATTGACGTAGGTCGCTACGACCAAATCACGTAAATCTAGTGTCTAATATATTTTCTTATAACATCTATTTTACTGTTCGATCGCTTACTTTCACAATAATTGGTACCAAAACCAAGCTTAGATGATTTGAAATGAATCGATGGCGATAGAAGAAGGAAACGTGGGAACCGATAGATTTGATAAGAAGGATTTTGATTTATGGAAGATGCAAATTGAGGAGAAGTCAAAGACAATGAAACAAGATGACTAAGAATTGTTGGATAGACGAGCTTTGGGTGTTATACAGCTGATATTGACTCGTAGCATTGCTTTTAACATCGTGAAAGAGAGGACCAAAGTGAGTTTGATGAAAGCCTTATCGCATATGTACGAAAAGCCCTCTACGGTCAACAATGTCGATTTGATGCGTCGTCTATTTAAATTAAAGATGAGCGAATGTGTGTCAGTAGCAAATCATATCATTGAATTCAATGTGATTGTTAGTTAATTGAGTTTAGTTGAGATTGATTATGAAGATAAGGTACGTGCTTTGATTTTGTTATCCTTATTATCTAATAGTTGGAATACCGCAATTACTGTTGTTAATAATTCCTCTAGGTCAACAAGCTTGACATGTGATGAAGTTTGAGATTTGATTTGAGTGAATACATCCATAGAAGAGTAGCCGGCGAACATGTATCTATTGCTTTGACATGTGAAAATAGAGAAAGAGCTAATACACATGTTAGCAAAAGTAATATAAACATGAATAGACGTAGTCAGGCTAGGACTAGTGCTGTTGTTTGTTTGACTTGTGGCAAGATGAGGCATATTAGAAGCAATAGCCTTAAGCTGAGAAATGAGAAAGATAAGGGAACTATAGTTGAGTTTGTAGATGATGTTGCAGCTGTAGTTGATGACAATTTGGATAGTGCTAATTTTGTCTTGTCCGTCATATAGTGATGGATTATGGATTCTAGTTTTTCATTTCATGCTACACCAATTAGAAACTTGTTTACTACTTATCAACGCATGGACAGTAGAAAAGTGCAGTTGAGGAACAATGCTGAGTGTGATGCTGTAGGTGTTGCAATGTTAGAACCAAAATACATTATGATATTGTGAGGACATTGACTAGAGTAAAGCACATTCTCGAGTTGAAGAAGAACCTATTTTTTTTTAATGCTTTGAATTTAGCTAGGTGTTGATATATTTCAAAATATAGAATTTTAAAAATCTTTCAAAGTTAGTGATGATGAGAGGAATCAAGCATAGCGGCTTGTATGAGCTTCCAGGTGACAATGATAGAATTTGCCACGAAGACATTGCATGCATCTGTTCGAGAATCTAAATTTTGGCATATGCGTTTAGGCCACATTAGCAAGAGAAGTCTGAATGTTCTAAGTGAAAGGAATCTATTATGTGGTTATGTTGCTAACAAACTAAATATATTAAGGTGCTACGATTTAGATCAATGGCGAAAAGCGCGTTTCAATACGATTGTAAAAAAAAAACCACAAAAATTGCAAAGTTTATTCACTTAAATGTTTGTAGGTTGCCGTGGTTTTCTTCAAGGAAGAGTGTCATATTTATGCTTATAGTTGTTGATGACTACTCAAGGAAAACATGGTTGTTTATGCTTGGGCAGAAGTTTGATATTGTTATCAAGATCAAGTTGTTGAGAGCTTTGCCCACAAAGAAAATTGATAAGACGATAAAGGGGATAAGTACACTATCAATGCCAAAAGTTGTGTACGATGCTCACTTTGGTGTCAAAAGTTTCCGTCGAATCACTTAAGTGCCAAAAATTTTGAAAAACGATCATTTCAGTGCCAACGCCGATGAAATTGGCCGAAATCCGACGTGGCCTTTTTTTAATTAATTTTTGAAGCCGACGTGGCTCGTCGGAGAGTTGAGTCAACATCCAAACACCAAAACGACGCCGTTTGGCATCTTTCCCCCAACTTAGAAACCCTAATCCCCAAATTGAGAGAGAGGGAAGGCTCGTCTTCGTCTTCTTCTTCCTCGAAGACCCACACCAGCAACGGCGCCAGCACGGCACCAGCAGTAGCACTAGCAATGCACCAACAGCAACACGAGCAACGCACCAACAGCAACAGCACACCAGCGGCACCTTCGACCCATCTTCTTCCTCCTCCTCCTCCGTCATCGCCTCCGATTTTTCTTGCCACTTATTGCTTGAGCAACAATCTCAGTCTCTCCTCGCTCACCTGGTCAAGCAACTACAATGGTGGCTGAGCGACGGTGGTCGAGCGACGGTGGCCAAGTGACGACGGGCGAACAACGGTGGCTAAGCGGCGAAACCCTAATTTCAATCCTCATGTGAGCTAAACGGCGTCGTTTCCTTGAGGCCATCCATGTAAGACGGCAAAGACGTCGTTTTCTTAAGGAGGACCGAAAACGACGTTGTTTCAAGGCCTTGTTGATTTTTTTTTTTTAAAAGCCACATAATCATTTTGGCTAGAATCTTTCGCCGGTGGCACCAAAGTGATCGTTTTTCCTCCAATTTGACACTTAAGTAATCCGACGGAAACTTTTGGCACCAAAGTGAGCACCGTACACAAGTTTTGGCACTGATAGTATACTTATCCCGACGATAAAGTATATGCGAACCAACAATAAAACAGAGTTCTTTAAAGCTTTTAAATGAATTTTGTATGAAGGAAGGTATGATAAGACACTGCACTAGTGCCAACGATCTACAATGGGTTACGAAGTTGATGAGCGAAACATTACTAGAGACGACCCTTAAAATATTCTTTAGTATTGGGATGACTAGGAGATTCCTGACAGATGCACTTAGTACGATGAATTACCTTGTGAATAGATCCCTACTGATTATTATTGGATGTCAGAATCCTAAAAAAGTGTGGTCAAATAACGTCACTGATTATTCTACTATTAGAATATTTGGTTGCCAATGTTATATTAAAGTTAGTGATTGTGAGCTCAATGAAAGGGCAAGAAAGTGCATGTTTCTAGATTGTGCACAAGGTAAGTGGGGTTATCGGTTGTGTTAGTGAGCACTAGTAGAGTAATCGACACGTATAATTCATGTACCGAAGTGAAACTAATAGAGCCAATAGCTACTGTAATTGCTAATATTGACAAGGCATGTATTCGATCTTCTATGCAATAATGGTTTTACTTTATCTTTGGTAGAAGAAATTATGTCAGAAAAAATCCTTACGAGATAGTTAAATGTGAATGTGGAGTTGGTGCTCTCATGAGGTCCTTGATTATGGCAAAGTTCAAGTGAGTCTTAGACTTGAAAGATGTTTGTGGCCATTGAGTCCATTGGAGACTATAGGAGAATAGCAACAGAGTTCCAATTTTTAGCAAAGCTATTATGACTTGGCTCAAACATCAAGCCGAGGTGGAAATTATTAAAATATGTCTCGAGCTTGAGCCCATGAACAAAAAGCGGTCCACGACAAATTATAAGAAAATGCGGGATTGATTAAATGGAAGTCAGAAATTTAGACTTCCTCTGGACGTCCGAAATTGAGTGAAGCAAAAAAAAAAAAAAAAATGCTAACTTTCTATTCCAAATTGAGGTCGGCAAAGGAAAATACAAAAGGAAAGTCACATGTCCACTATGTTTCCTATTCTAACTTGGTTATTCTTCTTTGATCAATTTTATTAGACTTCTCCAACGGTGATTGATATAGAAATATATTCATGCGTTTGGTATAAAGTGTTGTTAGCTTGCATGCATATTGTGAAGAGGTCTTGAAGTGCCATTATCAATTGAGTGCTTGGTGTGAATTTTTTCTCTGCGGAATTACACCAATAATTTTAGTGTTGAAGTCAATTAAATTATTATTGTAAGATTTTGTGTATAATTCATTTGTGCGATTAAGAGATTATTTAGTTAGAAATTATGGAGCTAAACACTACATGAATTATTGCGTGTAATTGGAGCTTGGGAAACACTAAGATTGATTATGTGACTTGATTATAATTATAATCCCTGTTGTATTGCTTGATCTATAAGGTGGACGTAGATTACTATGATCGAATCACATAAATCTGATATTTGATCTATTTTCTTATTTTGTCTATTTTATAATTCGACCATTTATTTTTGCAGTACATTAGGCAGTACTTGTCATTTAAGGAAGCAATTCGATTGGTAGAGTCAGCAAAGTTTGCCCAAGAATCCCCTCCCGTTGAGCCAAGTCTCATCATTTTTTTGTTCTTGCATATAGGCAAATGTCGTCTTGGCCATAGTATGTACTTAGAAATGAAGCGCATGTGATCCATTGGAAACATACGACTCTGAAAGTTTAGTAGAATGGTCCGTTTTATTTTCAGCTGAAGATTGCAATCACACTACAGATTATTCGATGGACAGGCAGTAATGCAAATGAAATCAATATCGTTATTATCGTTCCCAAGAAAGGTTTTTATTTTTAACAAGATTTGGTTCTTGCTCTAATATAAAGGTGATTCAATAACTCCCTAGATTGAACATTTGAGAAGGACCTAATTTTCTTTCTTATGATTCAGTGATGTTATATGGGCATAATTTTTTGTGCCATAACATATAATCGGGTGTCAACAATATACGATTCATGATCATAATGTTAATATCAAATTTATCTACGTGGTTAACTTAAAATATGTATATGTACTTACATGACCTTAAACTATCATCTTGCCATTTTTCTATCCAATTTTGTTGTCATTACATTTATCGATTAACAACGTGCAAAAAAATATATATATCTATGAAACGGATAGATAAAATTTGTATATTAGTTGAGAATTTATTATAGCTTGACTTCTTTTTGCAAAGAATAGATATTAATTTAGTAACTCTTGTAGAGCAGGGAAAAAAATGAGGTATCCATATTGTACCCATTATATCATTGAGAAATGCTAAATGTACTAATTTTTTTAAAAGAAATTTCGTGTCTTAAGTGATTAAAAAAGCATGATTAGATGTCTAAATATAATTCAATCGCTGTGGGCTAGTTTGAACAAACTACAATTTTTACACATGATTTGACATAATTTAGAAAAAAAGGTCAATATAATTTTACCTATGATTGCTGTACGTGATTTGTAAAAAAAAAAAAAAAACATCAAAAAGTCTCGTAATTTCCATCGTATCAAGTGAAATCAATTTAATCAAGAAGAAAGTCTCAGCTTGTACTACAACTCTTGGGGTGCATGTACTAGGTGAGAATATGAGGAAGATCCCCACATTTTGCATGTTTGGATTTGCTATTGTCCGGAGGAATTGATTTACCCATTGTTTTTAAGTTTTTAATTTGAGTTCAATTAAAAATGTTAACGGATTCGAACAAAAATTCTCACTTCATAATTTCCCAATTATAGTGGGAAAGACCAAAAAAAAAAAAAAATGAAAGCATATCTTGTTGCAGGTTCTCTAACGCTCCTTATACGATGATTGGTTTTACCTATTGCAATATTTTATACACTAATGGTGATATTTTTAGAAGTTCTTAAGTAGTAATGCATGCCCTAATAATGTAAGTTCCATGGATGTAGGAGGCACTCCGTCTTAGCCAAAAACCCCCCAAGAAAGGTATGATACGTGGGTTGGTAGGATGTACATAGAAGAGAATTATTTAACGGGCCATTACCAATCTATTCATTTTCAAGATTGGCTTTCAATCCATATATAACACGATGTACTTTTCCCCCTGATCGGAGGGAGCTAACCAGCTCTATTTAATAAGTGTATTATTGGGGAGTGTGATTGAGAGTTCGGATTAATAAGCAATAATATCCAAACAACATCACGGGTTGGGATTCCGGCCAAAGGGAAAATGACTCACGATAGGGCACTGTTCATTAAACAACCGGCAAATCAGTGAGCCCCACGCTGTGCTGAGGACGGTTGGGAACTGGCATTTCCTTGTCCTTTTCTTTGTTTTCTTCTTCTTCCCCCATCTGAGAACGACTCAAGTCGTACTTTATTCGTTGTCACAGTTGCCAGAGCGACTGGGGATCACAGTATTAAACAAAGGTATTCATTCGCCTATCATTTCATCAAAGAACCATCATTTGGATCCTGGGTAGGGGTGTGCAACCGGATCGAATATACCCGGTTCCCGAACCGGCCCACCCGGAAAACAGGGTCAAGAATCGGTTCCCGTTGAAACCGGTTTAGGAACTAGTTCCCAAAATTCGGAACCGGTTTAAACCGGTCTGGAAATAAGTTCCGAGTGATTACCCATCCGGAAACCCATTCTCGGACGGGTTTTGGAACCGATTCCCAGATCGGTTTTGGAAGTAGAGGTTTAAAACCTTTTTTTTTTTTCCGATTTCTATTCTTACTCTCTTAATCACAGGATATTTTTCCTCTTGGCTCTCTCAAACACGCACGGCACTCCTCTTTTGTCATTCATCTTCCTCACTTACTTCACACCCTCATCGGCTCCCTCTCGTACTATCTAATGGACGGATGATGTTCATTGTCGTATCACATGGATCGGCTCACCTAATTTCTCTTTTGTAGAAGGAGTTATGTTTGCATAAATGAGTACCTTCATATAGTAGTTGTAGGAATAAGACTAATATTAGACCCATATTTATTACTAATTCTTTACCTTATGATTTTATTTATTATAATTAGCCTTGTGGATCCTTAATTTTTTGTTTAGTCAAAAAGTTCATGTATTTATTTATTTCAAGTGCTTAATGTTTCAATACAAATTAGGATGATTGCGTTATTTTCTCGCGTATTAATATAAAATTCAAAGTCGTATAGGATATTGGGAGATTGCAAAACAAGTTCCAGTGAAAACAAGATTAACCCTGGAACCGGATTGAAAAAACAGGGTAGGTCGGGTACAAGGTCCAATACAAACAAGGTCGGGTATAGGATCCAGAAAAAAGGGAACCGATTATAACAGGGTCGGGTACAGGGTCCAGGTCTAGACCCTACCCACCCTGGACCGGATCACCCTTAATCTTGGGTTGATACAGCTTGTGAAATCGAGCGAGTGATTAATTGGAATTTTGTTTTGACGAAGAAATGGAATTGACCATCTGAATCGGGTCGTCTCTTCACCTTGTTTTAAGTACCTATCAATTGGATTCTCCCCTAGTTGATTTCTGTTGTTTTAATTGTCGTCTCTTCCACGTACGTCACGGCTCTATTGTCTTCTTCAACCCATAGAATATGCCAACAGTAACGGCGACAGATTTAAGTGGGCTGTGATGGATACGCATTGTCTGTTTCAAAAGGGAATCAGCTCGCTCAATTACATAGAAATATGTAGTGACTTGCGAATTCTTTAGTTCTGGCCTAGGGTTTTGGGGGAGAACGGCGAGTGGAGCGACCGATAGCGAGATGATGACATTTTGTTGGCAGAAGCCGTTCGATTAGGGGGACATTAAGAGGGTGTTCAGACGAGGCCATTGTCACTGCCTTTTTGGAGTAGGTACCTTTCTCCCTCAAAGTTAGCGGTACGGACTAATATAATCTTAGCAAGAGAAGAAGTAGGAAGATACTTCTTACCCTGTTCATTATTCAAAAAAGGACTGCTACGTACGTCATTGAGTATGTCACCAGTGTCGAGACCCCAAAAAAAAGAGTTGACCCAGAATAAAGACTTATCATAATAAATAGAAAAAAAAACACTAAAAATCTTAAATTATATTTATTGCGACATATTCATCATAAACTATCTTTCGTGATATAAAAAATCCAAAACTATACTCACCATAGCACATTTACCCCCTTTTTTTCTAAAGCTTATACCCAAGTGACACAATTATCCTTCATCAAGATTCCATCAAATAATTTTCCACATAAGCGACGTTATTTTTATATTACGTGGACGCCATGTCGATGTCGTTTGTCTTCTATCGTCTATTGTCCATTGATGGAATTTGACGATGCAAGCACAAGTTAGGAGTTTTTCCGTATCAAGAAAAAAAGTTTAGGGTAAATAGGTTGTAATATGCATATTTTAGGTTTTTGGTTCATTTCATTTTAGTTATGGAGCGTGATTCAGGTCTTGATTAGGTTAGGCCAAATCCGTCGGATGGTTCCCCACTCTTCGCCCAAACTGACTAAGCCATCTCCTGTTAACCTGCTTTGGAAAAAGTAAGTACCAAAGTCGGTCGACCATACGTTGACCGGGCCCTGTCGGCATAGCCCATCGGCGTTGACTTTTCTTACTGACGTAAGTGAAATGCTGAGTGCGGCCCAAGGACGACGGTAAAGTTAGAAGATGGGCTTCAATCATGGGCTTTTAGGCCTCTTGAAATAATCCCTTTTTTTATTTATTTTCACCTTTTCCCAACTTTATCCTTTCTATAATTCTTGGAGTGTTACGATAATATTAAGAGAATCCAGTGAAGCAATTTAACATAATCATGTATTGAAATAAGCATATAGGGTTTATTGAGAAAGGAAAAGATGCATCGCGTTGAGCAACAAGAACAAAATTTTATCAACTTGCTTTATTATTAGCTTAATGGATACTGCGAAATAATAAGTACATTGGATGTGGACTCTTCTCCAATATGTTCAACCCTCGAAAATGAAATCTAGGATCAATTTCTTATTTTAGTTATAAAATTATTCAAGACCGACACTTATTCACTTACACTAACTAAATCGATCATTTTGAATAAGCACTCGAATTAAGTGCGACATGTAATCACGTTACGAAGCACAATAGAGTCCAGCATAAGACCAGCCCTATATGCAAAGAGAACTCCCCACTCTCTTCCATCACCTTGCATCACCGCCTTGCCTCCTTCCATCAGTCTCTTCCTCATCTCATCAAGAACAAAGAAGACGGACGAGCTCGCCATGTTCCTGAACTCACTCAACACGTGCCTCGTCACCTCGAGCTTGTCGGATTTGAGCCTAAGAATCGTCTCGATCTCGTCGAGGGTCGCCCTGCCACCGGTATGGACCACCCAAAACAATGAGTTCCAATAGCCGGCGATCCCCAGAGGGCGAAGTGCTTCCTTCAAGTGCTCCTCCATGTTGTCAGACACCAATGCCCCAACGCTTCGTGAGAGGCGGATCGTGAGGCCCATCTACCGTAGAGGTCCCTCGATCACGCCCTCCGACCCAGGGACGATCGTCTCGGAGGATGAAATTACCTGGAACAAGGGCCTCTCGATGGAGGCGTTTGGGTCGGCCCCAATGATCAGGGCCGCCGCTCCATCCCCAATGAAAGCCTGGCTCACGAGAAATTCTGGGTCTGCCTCAGAAGGGCCATTGAATGAACCGAGGGTGATCTCGGAGCACACAGCGAGGACCCTCGACCCAGGGTTGTTCTCGGTATGTCCTTGGCCATGCGTAGGACCGTGCCGCCCACATAACATCCTTGCTGGTACATCATGATCGTCTTCACGGACGGCTCGAGACCGAGCAACTTCACCAAAGAAAAATCCGCACCGGGCATGTGCCATCCGGAGGTTGAATTGAATATCACGTGTGTGATCTTTGATTTTGGTTGGCCCCATTCTTCAATCGCCTTCACCGCAGCCTCCGCGCCAAGGTCCGGAACTCCAGGGACCAATATGTCTTGGCGGCCATTCAGGGATGGGACGCCATAAGTGCACATGTTGGGATTCTGCTTGAGCATGTCCTCGGTGATGTACTTGTGCCTTTTCCTTATCATTGTTTTCTCGCCTTCATGTACGAAGTTGCACTAACAAAACATTACCAAGATATGGCACCCGACATTTTACGACATGCTTGATTGATTCTTGATAGGATATGCGATGAATATATTACGGGTTTTTGCATAAGTATTTTTTTTTTCTTTTGAGAATCCAAACTGCAATGGTAAAAACTCAGTTATCTGAAGAGCTGCAGCTTTATAAGAACCCTACCATTAACTTCCAAGCTCTTACAACAGCAATGAAAAAGGCATGGAAAATGAGAATGTGGAAGTAAAACCCTTACAAAATGGGAAAATCAGCTTTGTCTTCCGTAATGAAGGGGATAAGAACCGTGTATTAGAGGGAGGTCCCTGGTCTTTCTCTAACCATTTACTATTATCAAAAGCTTGGGAGCCGGATACTCCTCCACATTGTTATGAATTTAAAACATGTGCTTTCTGGATAAGAATATCCGAGCTTCCATGGGAATGGAACTCTGAAAGTATGATAAAAAAAAAATAGCCAGCTCAATGGGGAAGGTTCTGGATGTGAAAACAAATGCTAGAGGTCCTGCTTTTCAAAAAATTGGGAAAGCAAGAGTGGAATTAGATGTGGAGGCTGAATTGCGAGTAGGACAATTGATGTGCCATGGGAACAAAAGAGTTTGGTTGGACTTTAAGTATGAACGACTGCCCTTTTCTGCTATTCATGTTGCAAAATTGGACATTATGCTAATTATTGTAAAGACATACCTTACGATGAAGAGAAATTCACAACTGAGCTGGGGGGTGCTTTGGAGGCTGGCTGAAAGCTAAAACTTCTGACCATAGCCCATTCTGGAAAGTATTTTATAATGAAGTGTCCCCAGCAGAAAATGATGAAGAGGTTGTCCCCGAAACCCCTGAGCAACCAAGACAAACAGAAGTTATGGAAGATGGTCAGCTTTGCCCTCCAATCATTACTCAGAATATTGAATAGGGAGGTCATGAACAGATGCTACTGGAGTCTAATTATATCAGTACACAAGAGATATCTATGTACAATGCAGGGAAAAGAGCATTAATGATCACCGCTCCAGAACACTCAAACAATCCAAATTTCCAGCTAGTAACTACCTTTGATAGCATCAGGAAAAAAACCCTCTCATATCCAAAAATTCCCTCTACTAAGAAACAAAGAAGAGCCAGCAATCAATCAACAACTCCAACACAGGGCTGGTTGGATGAAACTCAGCTTCTCGACACTCCCATTCAGATGATGGAAGAAGTTGCAGCATGGGTTGTGGTGGCTAGCCCTAATAAGCCACCAAATGAACCATGAATATATTAAGTTGGAACTGTCAAGGGTTTGGCACACCCTTAACAATTCGGGAATTGAGATCTTTAATGGCTTAATTTAGGCCCTCTTTGGTTTTTCTAATGTAAACTAAAAATAAGAATGAGTATGTGCAAAGAGTAAAGAGAAGGCTTCATTTTTCAGAGTTGTTTAGTAGTTGATCCTGTGGGTACGGTGGGAGGTTTGGCTATTATGTGGGATGATCGAATTACACTGGAAGTTGACTCAATGACTGAAAGCTTAGTGAATCTGAAATGTGAAGAAGGGGTCAAGGGTAATAAAATGAGGATTACCTTTATTCATGCTCCATATACATACCCGAAGAGGCTACAACTTTGGGAGAAATTGAGACGGATCAGTTCTGAAAATTCTCTACCTTGGGTGTGCTTTGGGGATTTTAATGAAGTGAGATTCTATTAGGAAAAAGTGGGGAAGCAATTGGCTGAAAACTTCAGGATGACAGCTTTTCGGGATTGTTTGGATGCTTGTTCCCTAATGGACATAGACAGCAAGAGATGTGCGTTTACTTGGGCCAATAACAGGGAAGGGGAAGATTATGTGAAAGAAAGATTGGATAGAGTGGTGTGTACGATAGAATGGCGGCTAATGTACCCAGAAGCTGAAGCTTTTGCCCTTCCTACAGTTGGCTCGGATCATAGTCCTATCATCCTTTCCCTTCAACTTGAGCAAGTTAGAAGAAACGAGTTTTTAGATTTGAAGCCTTTTGGTTAGAGAATGATGAATGCTGGGAGGTGGTGTTAAACTCTTGGGCTTCTCCAAATCAGCACCAGGAAGGATTAGTTGGAAAGATTTACAATGTTCAAACCGCACTTTCCAAATGGAGCAAAAAGAAGTTTGTGAATGGAAAGAAGAAAATCAGCATGTTGAAGTAGGAACTAATGTGCTCAACTAATAATATCTCAAATTCCTTTAACAAGGCATACTTTAAAAAGATACAGGGTGAATTGAAGAGCTTGGGAGGCAAGAAGAAATGTACTTGGGGTTACGCTCTAGAATCAATTGGTTGAGATGGGGAGATCTTAATACAAAATACTTTCATGCAACAACTATCAAGAGAAGAGAGAGAAATAGAATTTACATGCTTCAAAATGCTGAAAATACATGGCTGGTTGAGCAAAACCAGTTGAAGGAACATACTATGCAATTTTTCAAGAAGTTGTATGAGTCCAATGGCCCCCGGAATTTCGAACCAATGATTAACCAACTTCCTGCATTAGTAACAAATTATATGAATATAATTTTACTTGCTGAAGCAACTTTAAAAGAAGTGACAGAAGCAGCATTTCAGCTTGGCGCAACTAAAGCTCCCGGCTCGGATGGTCTTAATGGACTTTTCTATCATCATCACTGGGAAGACATTAAATGGGACATGTTTATGGAGGTGGAGAACTTCTTGAACACCAGCTATCTCTCACTAGCTTTGAATAGAACAAATATCTCCCTTATCCCAAAAGTTTCGAATCCAAAGAGGTTAGATCAGTATCGGCCAATTAATTTATGCAACTTTGACTACAAGATTATCTCAAAAGTGCTGGCGAATAGACTCAAACCCTTATTACCAGCTATTATAGCACCTGAACAAAGCGCTTTTGTAGGAGGGAGGCAAATTCAAGATAACATATTTATTGTTCAGGAAGTGCTGCATCAATTAAG
Source organism: Eucalyptus brandiana (assembly GCA_014182725.1). Classification (NCBI taxonomy): domain Eukaryota; kingdom Viridiplantae; phylum Streptophyta; class Magnoliopsida; order Myrtales; family Myrtaceae; genus Eucalyptus; species Eucalyptus brandiana. Next base: position 49,371,551 of record CM024673.1, read on the forward strand.
TATTAGAAGCAGAAAAAAGAAATTCCAAGCACTTCTTAAATTAGACATGAAGAAGGCCTATGATCGAGTGGAATGGGATTTCTTGGAGGCATGTCTACTAAAGACTAGTTTTGATGAGAAATGGGTGAAATGGGTAATGCAATGTGTTACTATGGTCACATTTAGTGTCAATTTAAATAGAGAACAACTTCAATACTTTCAACCTTCTAAAGGACTCAAGCAAGGGGATCCATTATCTCCTTATCTCGTTATTATAGTGGCAAATGTTTTATCCTCATTGATGAAGCAAGCTGTGGAAAATGGTAGTATCACAGGAATTAGGCTAAATAGAAGATGCCATACTCTTTCTCACTTGCTATTTGCAAATGATTCGATCTTTTTTATGAAAGGCACCATTCTTGAATGTCAAAATCTGTCCATGATTTTGCATCAATATTGTCTAGCTACTAGACAGGAGATTAATTTAAACAAATCGGGACTTTTCTTTAGTAAGGGATGCCCTCAATCTTTGAAAGAGAATATGGCAAGGGAATTGCGGGTTCCTATTATTGAAAAAACTGGCAAATATTTGGGTATTCCGTCAGATTGGGGAGGATCGAAAAAACAAATGTTTGCATGGGTTCTCGAGAGGATTAGCTCAAAATTGGAAAGTTGGAAGGAAAAGCTCCTATCTAAAGCCAGAAAAGAAATTCTGCTGAAATCAGTGGTTCAAGCATTACCACAATATGCAATGTCAGTTTTTAAAATCCCGGTTTCTATTTGTAAGGCTATTGAACAGAAAATTGCTTCATTTTGGTGGAAGACTAATGAGAAGAAAGCATGCATTCATTGGAAGAGCTGAGATATCTTTAAGACTAGAAAAGATAAAGGTGGAATGAGTTTCAGATATCTTCTTTCTTTCAATAAAGCAATGTTAGGGAAACAGGCTTGGCGGCTAGGACAAAATTTATCCTCTCTTTGGAGCAGCTTGTTTAAGGGGTTTTACTATCCTCACACAGACTTTTGGCATGCAGCAAAGGGCCTTCGACCTTCATGGGGTTGGCAAAGCCTAGTCTTTGGAAGAAATTCAATAGCACCCCAAGTCATGTGGAAAGTAGGAGATGGATCTAAGATCAAAATCAAGGAGGATAAATGGTTGCAAAGAGGTATTATTGAGGGTCCTATAAATGTTAATGAACCCTTTTTAGTATCGGAACTTATTGATAAAGAGGAAGGCAGATGGGATGAAATGACCATAGCGGCTCATTTTGATGAAAACTTAGCTAATGAGATTCTAACTATCCCAATTAATCCTCAAACAGAACAAGATCAACTTGTATGGAACGGTAATCAAGCAGGCAAATATACAATAAAAAGTGGGTGTCGCTACATTAAGAAGAATATGGAGAAATGTCATGTGAACCAAGCATCAACATCGTTTCAACCTCCCCCCACACTTTGGCAAAATATTTGGACTTTACATACTCCACCTAAGATAAGAATTTTCATGTGGAATTTATGCCAAAACACTCTCCCAACGAAGGATAACCTATTCAGAAGGAAAATATTACCTGACCCCATATGTCTGTTATGCAGTCATGCAAGGGAAACGGCTGAGCATCTCTTCCTGCTATGTTCTTGGACAAGACAAATATGGGATAACCTTGTGTTGAATATAAAAATATCTAGTCAGGGCTTGACAAGGATCGAAGAATGGTTCTGCAATTTGAAAGAAAAGGTAACTCACCCTTTAAATCTGAACTTGGTGGCTATGACGTTATGGAATGTTTGGAAGGCCCGAAACCAGGCCATTTTTCGAGGTAAAGAACCAGTGGCTTTGGAAATCATAGATTCAGCTCAAGCGGCACTTAAAAGTTACAGCCACTGGAATCCAAGGACAAACAAGGTATGAGACAGAGCAACTACTGATTCTAAAAGAAGAGAAGCCCGAACAAGGAACATAGCGCTAAATGCAGAGCTAAGACAAGGGAATAACGAACCAGGTGATGAGTTGCGATTTGGTAACCGAGGGCCAGGAGACGAGATAAGCGCCGGATTAGGCAGCGGATTAGAAAGAGGAGAGCTGCGAATTCAGAGTAGAGAATCAGGCCATCCAGCAGAAGGTGGATCTAGGTGTGAAGTAGGTGGATCTGGGTGTGAAGTAGGCAGATCTGAGATAAGAGAGTTGCAACCCAATTTCAGAGCACCGAGACCCAGAGAAGATGTGGGATTGGGAAGTAGAGAAGGAGATTTGAGAAGAGATCTGCACCATGGGTTGAGCTATGAACTGAGAATAAACACTAACGAGCAGAGAGATGAAGTAAATGCCGGGTTGGGACGCCAAATGGAAGGCAAAAACCTACGTCCTTGGCACAGAGCACCGGCAGATGGACGATTGAGTAGCGGAACAGGTGGGTTGAGAGGCGAGCTGTGCCTTGGGCCAAGCAGAAAACCGACACCGAACAATAGACCGCCGGGCAAGGCAGCTAATGTTGGGTCGCAAAGCAAAGATGGAAGGGGAGATCTGCAAACTCGGTACAAAGCATTCAACCTTTGGAGGGCCGATTGCTTGGGAGTCCATGAAAACGGAAGATCTGGAAGCTCAAGGATCTCTGAAAATGGCAGATCTCAACTTCAAGAAGCCGAAACACCTCAGAAATGGATTCCACCGCCGGAAAGAGCATATAAGATTAATATAGATGGAACATACGCACCCGGTTCGCTGGGAAATTCTATAGCTTGCATCTGCAAAGACTCGGGTGGAAGGATGGTGGGAGGAACGGCTGAATCAGTAAGAGCTTCTTCCCCTTTGATGGCTGAAACCCTAGCTTTATGGGAGGCCATTAACTTCTTTTATAAAAGGCACAAAGAGATTATTATCGAGTCAGATAACTGACAACTGGTTGAAGCTATGAACAGTTCAGAAGTGTTGAGTTGGGAAATTCAATCTCTTGTCAGTAAGTGCAAGGATAAAATGCGGGCCTTTCTAAATGTTCAGATAGTCCATTGCTTTAGAGAAGCCAACCTTGTTGCAGATTGGGTAGCCAAAGCCCACAAAAAAAATTACTTACCTCTGAATTGGGTCTTATATCCTCCTCAAACTTTGTTGGACCTTTTATGTAATGATGCTCATTTACCAGGTCTCTCATCTTTGCTTAGTAAATAAAATTATTCCGTTTCTGACCAAAAAAAAAAAAATTGAAGTAACTTGTAAGCCTCATGAGCCAATAAGTCTAGGCTTTACATAAGTAATTTAATAGTTACATCATGCGCTTTTATTATCATTTCGACAATATCTCGCGATAATGGAGATTTTTGTGATATATATATATCTTTACAACTTTTTACCTATTTTCCAATGCATTTAGTTCAAAGTAAGAGTCATTTTTGTTCCATCTCTAATCGGAGAATGTGTTCTAATTTGCAGAGCAAACAACCAACTTGCTCCGGCAAACAAGAACAGTAAAATCTCGTAGAAGTTGACAGAGCGAGGCCCCTTTTTAACCCTAGAAGAAGAAGAAGATCTCCTTGTACTTTCTCAAGACAACATTCTTCAGCTAACATTGATAAGACCAAGTAAATGAAAATGCCTTCTTAATCAGCAGCTCCCGCAAACTCTCCAGTTGCCCTCCACGTGGATCGTTAATTTCAAGTAGCCCAGTCTCTCTCGCGACGTACGCCCATGTTAGTTCCGAGGCCACCTTTTTTCACGTACGTCACGGCTCCATTGTCTTCTTCAACCCATAGAATATGCAACAGTAACGGCGACAGATTTAAGTGGGCTGTGATGGCTACGCATTGTCTGTTTCATAAGGGAATCAGCTCCCTCAATTACATAGAAATATGTAGTGTAGTGACTTGCGAATTCTTTAGTTCTGGCCTAGGGTTTTGGGGGAGAACGATGAGTGGAGCGACCGATAGCGAGATGATGACATTGTGTTGGCTGAAGCCGTTCGATTAGGGGGACATTATGAGGGTGTTCAGGCGAGGCCATTGTCACTGCCTTTTTGGAGTAGGTACCTTTCTCCCTCAAAGTTAGCGGTACGGACTAATTTAATCTTAGCAAGAGAAGAAGTAGGAAGATACTTCTTACCCTATTCATTATTCAAAAAATGATTGCTACATACGTCATTGAGTATGTCACCACGGTGTCGAGACCCCAAAAAAAAAAGTTGACCGAGAATAAAGACTTATCATAATAAATAGAAAAAAAAAACACTAAAAATCTTAAATTATATTTATTGCGACATATTCATCGTGAACTATCTTTCGTGATATAAAAAATCCAAAACTATACTCACCATAGCACATTTACCCTCTTTTTTTCTAAAGCTTATACCCAAGTGACACAATTATCCTTCGTCAAGATTCCATCAAATAATTTTCCACATAAGCGACGTTATTTTTATATTACGTGGACGCCATGTCGATGCCGTTTGTCTTCTATCGTCTATCAATTTGACGATGCAAGCACAAGTTTGGAGATTTTCCATATCATAAAGAAAAGTTTATGGTAAATATATCGCAATATGTATATTTTAGGTTTTCGGTTCATTTCATTTTAGTTATGGAGCGTGATTCAGGTCTTGATTAGGTCAGGCCAAATCCGTCGGATGGTTCCCCACGCTTCGCCCAAACTGACTAAGCCATCTCCTGTTAACCTGCTTTCGAAAAATTAAGTACCAAAATCGGTCGACCATACGTTGACCGGGCCCTGTCGGCATAGCCCATCGGCGTTGACTTTTCTTACTGACGTAAGTGAAATGCTGAGTGCGGCCCAAGGACGATGGTAAAGTTAGAAGATGGGCTTCTATCATAGGTTTTTAGGCCTCTTGAAATAATCCCTTTTTATTTATTTATTTTCACCTTTTCCGAACTTTATCCTTTCTATAATTCTTGGAGTGTTACGATAATATTAAGAGAATCCAGTGAAAAAATTTAACATAATCATGTATTGAAATAAGCATATAGGGTTTATTGAGAAAGGAAAAGATGCATCTTATTGAGCAACAAGAACAAAATTTTATCAACTTGCTTTATTATTAGCTTAATGGATACTGCGAAATAACAAGTACATTGGATGTAGACTCTTCTCCAATATGTTCAACCCTCAAAAATGAAATTTAGGATCAATTTCTTATTTTAGTTATAAAATTATTCAAGACCAACACCTATTCACTTGCACTAACTAAATCAATTATTTTGAATAAGCACTCGAATTAAGTACGACCTGTGATCACGTTACGAAGCACAATAGAGTCCAGCGTAAGACCAGCCCCGTATGCAAAGAGAATTCCCCACTCCCTTCCATCACCTTGCATCGCCGCCTTGCCTCCCTCCGTCAGCCTCTTCCTCATCTCATCAAGAACAAAGAAGACGGACGAGCTCGCCATGTTCCTGAACTCACTCAACACGTGCCTCATCGCCTCGAGCTTGTCGGGTTTGAGCCTAAGCTTTGTCTCGATCTCGTCGAGGGTCGCCCTGCCACCGGTATGGACCACCCAAAACAATGAGTTCCAATCGCCGGCGATCCCCAAAGGGCGAAGCGCTTCCTTCAAGTGCTCCTCCATGTTGTCAGACACCAATGCCCCGACGCTTCGTGAGAGGCGGATCGTGAGGCCCATCTCCCGTAGAGGTCCCTCAATCATGCCCTCCGACCCAGGGATGATCGTATCGGAGGATGAAATTACCTGGAACAAGGGCCTCTCGATGGAGGCGTTTGGGTCGGCGCCAATGATCAGGGCCGCCGCTCCATCCCCAATGAAAGCCTGGCTCACGAGAAATTCTGGGTCTGCCTCGGAAGGGCCATTGAATGAGCCGAGGGTGATCTCGGAGCACACAGCGAGGACCCTCGACCCAGGGTTGTTCTCGGGTATGTCCTTCGCCATGCGTAGGACCGTGCCGCCCACATAACATCCTTGCTGGTACATCATGATCCTCTTCACGGACGGCTCGAGACCGAGCAACTTCACCAAAGAAAAATCCGCTCCAGGCATGTGCCATCCGGAGGTCGAATTGAATATCACGTGCGTGATCTTCGATTTCGGTTGGCCCTATGCTTCGATTGCCTTCGCCGCAGCCTCCGCGCCAAGCTCCGGAACGCCAGGGACCAATATGTCTTGGCGGCCATTTAGGGATGGGACGCCATAAGTGCACATGTTGGGATTCTGCTTGAGCATGTCCTCAGTGATGTACATGTGCCTTTTCCTTATCATTGTTTTCTCGCCTTCATGTACGAAGTTGCGATAACAAAACATTACCAAGATATGGCACCCGACATTTTACGACATGCTTGATTGATTCTTGATAGGATATGCGATGAGTATATTACAGGTTTTTGCATAAGTAATTTTTTTTTTGTTTTGAGAATCCAAACTGCAATTGTAAAAACTCAATTATCTGAAGAGCTATTGAAGTAACTTGTAAGCCTCATGAGCCGATAAGTCTAGGCTTTACATAAGTAATTCAATAGTTACATCATGCACTTTTATTATCATTTCGACAATATCTCGCGATAATGGAGATTTTTGTGAGCGATATATATGACCTTTTACCTCTTTTCCAATGCATTTAATTCAAAGTAAGAATCATTTTTGTTCCATCTCTAGTCGGAGAATATGTTCTAGTTTGCCAGCATTGCTCGCATGTAACGCCATCTTTGAAAAAAAAAAACGCAACAAGCCCCTCTTCTCTTCTCTACTCCCTCTCTCTTCCCCTCTTTCTCCTCTCCATCACCGCCATCATCGCCATATTGTCTCTCTCCCCCTCTGCACATCACCTGAGGTTCTATTTCCAATCATAGTCGGGGGAAGATGTTTTTTCCGAGTATTGGAAATTCAGATTAACAATCCCAAGTCATTCGCTTCAAGCCTAATTCTACAACACGCTCTAAAATGAAATCACATTAATTTTGTATGATTTAGTGCAATGCAACAACGACAACAATCGCGATCTGGTGGAAAAGAGCTGACCGCGGGGGTGGAACATTACTCAGAGAGAGAAAGAGATTATTGTTTAAATTTGAATGGACCTATATGTGTAAACATGCCTATATAATTCATTGATCAGAGATGGAGATTAAGGAAATCATTATCCTCCTCTTTTATCTTTCTTAGTATAAGCAGCAGTTTCCCTTTAGGACTTACATATGCGCTTGAACTTATCTTTCCAAACGGCCATGTGCTCGCTGTTGGTGACTCGAAAATAGGAATCCGGATAATCGGCCTGGTAGATGGTGTTGGCAGGATTTGCCGTGCCAATTGCAAGGATTGTTGCCGGACCTTGAGCTTTCTTGAGTGCCTCCTGAATTTTGTCACACGGATTCGCCATTGTTTCTTTCTCGACACCGCGACAATAAGAAGATGTTTGCTCAAGAAAAGTAATGCTGCGAGAGGTGACAACCAAAGGGAACAAATGAATTGTGAAGCAAGAGAGGTTTGCAGCATGTCGTTTTATAGGTGAATTCGGGATTCAATTGGCAATAATTAAAAGATATACGACTTTTTAAATAAGTTTCCCTTACAAGTTATGAACACCATTCATGTGCAAATTTAGCTAATAAAGAAATGAATAAACGGATGAATGAAAGGGGTATTTATACATTTAAAAGGATCGTCATGCTCATGCTAAGAAAAGACATAGCCATGTGATCGAATTTGGACATAGCAAATCTGACGAACAATATAGGTTGTCGCGTGTCCAAAGAAAGGCTATATTTTCCTCCATCCTCAATTGGAGGTCATCTAGCCATACCTCTTCTTGACATCCAAAATTTTTCGCACAAAGGTCTCCCTTGCATTTCATTGAAATTAGGGATCGAATCCGTCGACAATGACCAAATTTGACTCTTAAATGAAAATATCGGTATTACATAGTTTGCCCTTCACATTCTTTGATGCATTTTTTCGCATTTAAAATATACGGAAATTTCGCGAGAATAGCATGTCCGCAACGAACATTCATTTAAACAAGATCTCGAAGCTTTTGTGAAATGGCCTAATGCGTGAGCTACTTCCCAACTGAATAAAGGACTGATTTCGTCTAAAACGGCATTAGTACACTTTTGCCCGTTAAGCCCTCAAGGGTGCTTCACGGCGTCCTCATTGATCTCCATCATCCATCAAGTCCTCATTGGTTTGACTTATGGCTATTTGGCCAAACCCAAAAGAAGAAAAGTGACAAATTCGATCGCATCGTGATCGAAAAACCACAGGCGTTGCCAAGCAAGGATCAAGCACGTCAACGGGACTGCACAAATCAACCTAGCTGTAGTTCATGGAGATGGCTCGTCCTATAATGCTAATCAACATGGACATGGTAATACAAGAGAGTACAAAGGGCATCAACATCATTATGTGCATGACTTCGAAATTTCGAGCGGTGAGGGTCAGAAATTCAAGGTCGATGATTGAGAAAGAAAATGAGCAAATCACAAGATATAAGAGGCGTGGGCGCTGGGGATAAGGCATCAGAATTTAAAGAGATGCGACAAGATAAAACCAACGCAGGGTATGGGGGCACCGACGAAAAGGAAGAGCTCGGTGGAGTGCATGGGCAGGCCTACCGACTGCGGATGAAAATGGGACAAGAAAGCATTGAGATGCACGTGTAAAATATGTCTGAAAAGTTCCATAATGGAAAATTAATACGGTGCGGAGGAGTTAATATTTAGCTCTTAACTCATTGGCTTAATATCATTTACTCTAGTATCTTTGAGAAAAGTGCCAAAAGAAGTCTTAAACCTAGTGCACTTATGCCAATTTAATACTAAACATTTCAATTATATCAATTTAGTCTCAAAAATTATAACGATTCATCAGTTTACTCCTAATTTTTTTTAATTATTTGTCAATTTATTTATTCTAACCAATTTGGCCGAAAATTACTAACAATGCGACTTAATTAGCGTGATTGTTCCAGAAGAAATGAAACAAAAGATACGGTAGAGCTAGGACAGTTATTGTATGAGGTCTACCGCTAGCCATCCTAAATGGCACGATTGGCACTAACATGGAAATTTTTGTGATTTATAGTTTTTTAATTTTATGATTTTTTTATTTTCTTATAGTTTTCTTCTTTTCCTTTTTTTTTTCAAATCTAGGCCAGCGACCCTTGCCTGGTTTGGGTGAGGATATTGTGGCCCTCGCGGCCACGGGCAAGGGCATTGAGCGGGAGAAGTGTTAAAAAAGTCCTAAACATTTTTGTGTTTATGTCAATTTAGTCCTAAACCTTTTTTTGGTGCCAATGTAGTCCTAAACATTTTTAATTAGTGCCGATTCAGTCCTTTCCGACCAATATTGGTCAGATTTTGTTGACTAGGCACTGGCCAACTAACGTTACCCGATCGATGCTAACATAGACAACTTTCAATAATATTTTAATATATTTGAATTTTTTTATTCTTTTTCTTTTTCATTTTCCTTTTCTTTTTTTTTTTTTCTTTTTTTCTTCTCTCCTTCTTCCTCTAGCCGGTCGCCAAGGTCGGAGACCGACCAAAGGCAATAGCCGGCGAGCCTCACCGGCCACCTCGCCGGCCGGCTAGAGGCCGCCCTCGAGGCCTAGGCGGCCTTAAGGCGGCCTCGCGCCGAGCTGGCGAGGGTCGAGCCTCACCCATGGCCGACAAGGCTCAACCTAGCCAAATCGTGACCTAGGCGACGCCGGCGAGGCTCGCCCTCACCAGATTTGATGAGGTCAAGCCTCACCAACCATGGGTGAGGCTCGACCCTCGCTAGCCCGGTGGGAGGCCGCCCTCAAGGCCGGGATGCCTTGAGCTGGCTTTGCGCCGGGCTAGCAAGGGTCAAGCCTCGCCCATGGCCGGCGAGGCTCAACCTCGCCGAATTGCGGCCTAGGTGGCACCGACGAGGGTGAGCCTCACTACCTAGCATGAGGCTGCCCTTGCGGCCACTAGCAAGGTGGCCAGCAAGGTTCGACGAGGTCGACCTCACCAGCCGTCACCTCTAGCTAGTGCCAAGGTCCAATGACCAGATAGAGGAAAAGGAAAAAAGAAAAATAAAATAAAATTTAAAAATATTAAAATATTATTAAAAGCTGTTCACGTCGGCACCGATCGGGCCACGTTAACCAGCTAGCATCTAGTTAGCAAAATCCGGCCAAAATTGGCCGAAAATGACTAAATTGGCACAAAATAAAAAGGTTTAGGACTAAATTAGCACAAATACAAAGGGTTTAGGACTTTTTTAACATTTCTCCTGGCATCGAGCCCTCACCTAGATTCAAGCAAGGGCGTCACAGCCCTCACTTATGGCTAGTGAGGGTTGACTAGCGACCTCATCAGTTCAAGGTTGGAAAAAAAAAAGGCAAATAAGCAAAAAAGAAAAGAAAACGAATAAAAAAAAATTATTTGCATCTCATGTCAAATAGGAGGTCAATGCTGATTAGATCGTCATGTTGGCAATTTTTGGCAAAACTTAACCAGAAGTACTAAGCCCCGTTTGGTTCAACTTTGGGAATGAGTTTTGGGACTTTAAAGTCCATTGGCCAAACGCAAACGCGTTTGGTTCGATTTTTTGCGCGATTTTGGCAAGAGGCAATTGTATCTCCAAATGACTCTAAGGGCCCATAATCCAAAGCAAGTCTAGAGGTCCTTTGGAAACTTGCATTTTTTGGAATGCAAGTTACGGTTATTGTTCATCTTCTCCTGTGGAGAAGCCGATCGGAGGCCGACAACTGCCGGCCAAGGGGTTGCACACGCTGGCAACCGCCGCTTGAGGGTCACCCGACCCCGGCAACCGTCGCCGGACCTCAAGCAACACCTAGGTCACGGACCCAAGCGACTGATGACCTGAATCGCGCGACCCAAGTGGCCGCCTAAGGTCATGCGACCTCAGGCAACGGCCACCGAGGGTCAAGCAACCCCAGGCAAACAACCGCCTAGGTCACGCATCCGCCTGGGTCGCGCGACCTAAGCGACCATCACCTCGGGTCACCCAACCCCGGCAACCATCCGGGGGCCAGATCTGGCCATCTAGCCGCGAGATCCGGCGGTCCAATGGCCGAACTTCAAAAAAAAATACAAATATTTTTTTAATTTAATAAAAATCATTTACAAATGTAAATTTTACCAAACTGTATTTTTATCAAAGTTGTTTCTCAATACAAATTTTACCGAACGTTATTTGCATTTCGAAAAACCCCTTCACCCAAAGGTATATTCCTCAAAAGCGAACCAAACGGGCCCTAAATTGACATACTATCAAAAGGTCTAGGGCTAACTTAGCATAATTGAAGGTTTATGATTAGATTAACAAATTATCAAAAGATTTAAAATCAAATTGGTATATTCAAAACTTTTTTTTTTTTGGTGATTTTCTTGATACTTCTATCATGAAAAAGTCTATCAAGCCAGCGTCTATATTGATAATGGAGAGTACTTGATGGTTCTTAATGAAAGAGCTTGTAGGGTCCATAATTCACTTCAGTAGTTGACAATAATTGTTTATCCAAAAAGTAATTAACAAAAATTGCTACTCAATTTTATTTTATTTTTTGTTAGAATTGCTACCCAATTGGCATGTGCTTAACTCATGGTTCATTGGTCTTTGTTTCTAGCGACTACAAGCATTTTGTGGCCACACAAAAAAGAGATACAAACAGTAAGCACAAGAGAGTTTTCACTTACTTCAAATAAAGAATTGGACAACGTAAAAACGTTTGGTCATCCGGATTTCTAATCGGGATAAGACTGGATAGGTTGGGATATGAAATCCTTGGATTTTTTTTTTTTTATCTTGTCCATTATTTGGTGAATAGCAGTATTAAAATCAGATATATTCACATCATATCTTACACATTTTTTTGATATAAATGGCATATCATTAAAAATAAACATAAATGTTCATAAACGGATATGGTGAAAATCTCTCGTAACACTATTCCTTAATTTATTTTTATTTTATTTTCCTCTTTTTTATATTATTTTCTTTATTATTTATTTTTCCCCTTTCATCATTCTTTAATAAAATTTTATCAAATAGTAAACTGTACTAACATACATAAAATACAAAAATACCTAAAATATATAATAAATATAAATATTTAATTTATAGATTGAATGTTTAGTATAAGATAGAATTAAAGTTGAATATATAAATTAAAATAATATTAATTAAAAATAACTTTTAATGTTTAATTTTTAATTTCTTAAATTATAATTCAAATATTATTATATTGAAATATAGTTTCAATTTTTTAATTTAATAAGTTTGCTATTCGAAAAAAATAACTTTCGTATTATGGATATTAAAAATCCTATCCATCTTTATCCCACCTCCCCCATTGGATAATTTTATCCTACCCATATCCCCCTTATATCCGACTTTATCCTATCTTGAGTGAGCACCAAACGTAGGATAGAATAAATCATATCCTATCCCGAATTTTATCATGACTACCAAACGCAACCTAAGCACCTCTAAAGCAAGATAATCCCAAAAAAAAAAAAAAAAATTAACTTTCAATCTTTTATCAAACTATTTTAGAAAAGAGGATAAAATCCACCAAATCACCTCGTAAACTCTTGAAGGAAGGAATTCATATGAGTATCAAATATTTGCTTTTACTTGAAAAATTGGGAAGTGATGATAAGAGAGCAAAGTTGGAATTTCTTTTTTAAGCTTGAAAATATAAGAAGATCTATCTATAGGCCAAGACAAAATTAAAAGTAATAATAACTTTGAGTTAAGAAGACACTCAGTAAGAATTGGAGGAGATGTGATAAAAAAATATCACACGGGACCACAATTGGATTGCTAGGACAAATAACCAGAGTTAAATTAATGATGACCTTGGGTTAAAATGCTAGGTATAAAGAGAGGGATGGTGCTTCACTCCAAAAGTTAAAAAAGGAATAAGTGTAGCCAAAAATGAGATATTTTGAGAAAAAAAATTCTTTGCCAAGTAAAGTGAATAAGTCATGAAGAGCATTAATGGGCTAAGGTTGAAATAGGTGATGTAATGTATGATATTATTGCAAGACTAAGTTCAATGTCTTTAAAAGGATGTGGGTTAAAACTACTTGCAAAAAATGAAGAGATGTGGTACAAATTAAAGAAGAACAAATGGTTCAACTATAAGGTTTCCAAGGTAGATATTTTATTAAATTATCAAAATCTCTAGTAAATCGGTATGTAAATAAGGAAACCAATGCCCATTCCAAGCACTAACAACTAGAAAAATATTTTAAACTTGGTAAAATTTATTAACAAAAGATATCGGATGCTAGGAAAATCTCAATTCAATAAATTTCAAACTTGAAAATCATCAAAAATGTAATTCAGAGCATATCAATCTCTTCCTACAACTAATATGGTGGTAAATCAATTACTCTCACTTTACACCATCAAATAAAATCTATCAATATAATCTCAAAGCATCAGCAGCTACTTCTTAAATATTATTACTGAGTATAGAAAATTCCAAATTTCATTTGTTGGCCTTCGAATTTTTCTCTTAGATTGAATTCCAATCAATCGAAAAGTCAAACTCAAGAATTTTTTTTCTGGGAGAGAAGGAATGCATTTATTCCTAGCCTTCTAAAATTGAGTAACAAATTGATCGACTGACTGTTTAGTGTAATTGTAGAGTATGGCCAAATCCAATCATCGAAACTTTAGATATTGTTTTATAATATGAACAATGAAAATGTCTTTCTATTTCTACTCAATTACACACTAAATTGTATGATAAATTAATGTACCATGTAGATGTAGTTTTTGACAAAAATAAAGAGATAATGTAACTCTTAAAAACTTGTTTGTCTCTGCTTCCTCACACTGGGCTATAAATTGAACAATTTGTTCAATGGTTGATTGTTCATTTTCACTAGTAAATATGGCAAAATTGAGCATTTTGAAACCTCTTTGAAAATGTTGATTGTCCACCCATTCAGGATATGATTTCTTATTAACGGGTATGATAACACCATTGTCTAATCTCAACTATTATCGAACTTCTTCAACAAACTATGTTGAGTTTGAATGTGGATTTAGTTAGCCATCTTGCCCATAGGCCATGATGCTAGTCTTGTTGGATTATCTATATTAATTAATATATTAGGTCTAACATAAATATTCATATTGGGTTGTACCAATGGAGTGACTGGCCTTACATTTTCAACGTTTGGCAATTGATGGGGGTGCCGCCTAGTTAAATTTGTCAAATTATTGTTACTAATTTGGTTATTTTGACCAACATTAGCCAAAAGTATGTTACCACTAATTTTTTTTGTAGTGGTTGATTGAATGATCTTCATCTCGACAAAGCATCATTTACAACATTAATAACAATCAGCTTGATCACATCAGATATATGACTCACAATGTAGTTGGTCATGTCATTCTGCTCTTTAAACATTCTTTTCATGGGGTTTGGAAATGGCTCGTGGGGTCTGGTATTCATTTTAGTAGTTGACAGTAAATTGCTGGTTAAAAAAGGTCATTGACGACAATTACCACCCAAAATTGGCACGAGGCAAGTGGTCAACATAATTCCTATAATTTCATGCCCACGGACTATAACTTTTCGTAGAGTTAAAGATTTAAATATATATATTAGTGTACAGATTCTGATAAAAATGCAATCGAAGATAGTTATCTTAATGATCTTTCGAAATCTAAATATTTTCTTTTACATTTCGGAATTTTGAGAGGAAGTATCATGGATGAAAGCAAGAGATAACTTATTAAGTTTTTCTTTTCCAAATGAGTCTGCATACACCCAGTTCGTACGATCTATTAAATTTAATCGGATCCCCATGATAAGATGACTTGCATACACTGAAATCAAGTTGGGAAATGAGCAAGAATCGATCAGAATGGGTTGATAAACAAAAAGATGTGAACAAGTAAGTGGGTTATTGATTAAGTCCAATATTTTGATAAAGAAACTTAATAGGAATGGAACGGAATGGAATGTAACAGCTCATTATATTCATCGTCTGTCAGTCCAATGATATCGATTTGTCAGACCCAAGTATAACATAGTCCTTGATTAATGGAAAGGAACGTCCCTTCAACGAGAGCCATCGGTCCTATAGAGACGGAAATATCATTCTCATCGATTGCATCGCTGACATGAAGTAAAGCTAATCAAATCACAACAGTGGTTGCACACTGAAACGCTCTGTGTACTCTAATTTACAATCCTAAGAACTTCTTATGAATTAGACAGTTTTGGAAACATATGTCGATATGATGAATCTCTTTTATCAAATGTCTGTAGACATGAAAAACCGAAGTGTCTCGTTATCATCCACTCAATTCCGGTGGGCATCTCACTGCTCTGTCATTGAAATTTTCACCAATGCCGGGATTTTCCAGCTATCTTATAAAGCCGCGACGTAGCTCTTTTACCAGATCCGAGCAGCAATTGAAGGTGGGATTTCTGCACTTCCGAATTGTTCTAATTCGACCCATAATCCGCGTGGATATTAGTCAGTACGTGCTTCTCTTCTTGCTGCCATAGAAGCGTGAAGAAATGGAGTTCGATCATCACATCTGCATTAAGCTTTTTCTTTTGGAACACATGCTAAAGTCTTCCGATACATATCACAGGTGAGAAGTAACACTCCTCGGTTTCGCTTGTAATTTGCTATCTGCTGAAACATATGCAGGGTCAAAACTCAAATCATGGTGGGTAAATGCATACTTGCATGTACATACTGGAGCCTGCCTCAAAGCACCATGGAAAAGCTCTTAGGCAGTGTAACTCGGTCGAGCTCTCTTGTCCTGTCTGTGCACAGGTCTGTTCTCCCCTTGAGTTTCTCAAGCGTCGTCCGAAGTAAAGTAGGAGGAGGCCATCTCGACATGCTTACTCATATCCTTTTATCCAAACAGGGAGATTGTATATCAGGATTCCCAAGCCAAATGAGATGGCTATTGTAGCAACCGCATATGCATAAGCTTGCCAGGGGCGTTTGCTTCGTCTCATCGCGTTGAACTCGGCCATGAACGTCGACACAGTACTCAGACAGCCTAGAAGTCCAAATTGGATGCCCGTAGCAACTGTGTCACAAGTCTTGGTACTCACCTTCAAAAAAGTATAAGATGATCAGAATACAAATCGATACACCTAGTGCTGCTGATAACTGTCACATTTAAGGTGAATCTAACAAAAGAATAAGTAAATAACGGATTCGGGAGATATTAAAGATCACCTTTGTTTCTACAATGCACATGAGAACTGGCCCTAGTTAAAGTGCGGTCGCCAAACTGTACGTTTCGTGGTAATCTGAACAAATGTCTGAGAGCTACATCTTACATGAGACAGTTGTGGAAGTAGAATTTCACTCAACAGAGTATATGTTTTTTAAGCAAATCTGGTGGGGCTTTTAAGATGTGTGAGTCCAGATATTCAGCAAATAGTGCAAGTATAATGACACCCCAATGGCAGAAGTATAAGTGCAATTTATCTAACTTGAAATTAGTCTGGGGACTTACTGCTTTCTTCGTGGTAGAGAGAGCTGCCATGACGCAAGCTGCAGAGACATTGGCAATCAGAGTCCCAAATGGAACCCATTTCAAAAGGCCACTCTTTCCTAGCCCACGTCCATTAAGTCGTGCTAGGAACCACCGGATCCAAACACCTACAGGCCCGACGGCACAACCCAACCACAGTTGAGCTCCACTGCCTCCATTTCCAAACTCATGTTTCAGCATTATCGCACTAAGAGCCCATAATGATCCCAACAACAGTGCCATCACCAAGATGATAGACAAGTGACGCTCACGGCTGTTTAGTGTCCAGCTTTTTGCAGATGTGCCATTGCTAGAATTCGCAGGGCGCTTTTCCATTAACCACCGGAAGCCCTTCGCTGTCTCAACCCCGAATTCAATGGAATAGGCTGCAAGAAATAATCCTGCAAAGAATTATAGATATAAGGTTAGTCATTCCGTGTCGATGAAATCAGAACACTCTGTACCAACAATCTACCATGATAAAGCTGATGCAACTAAATTGAAAATGTTTGCTTCTTGCGTAAACTCACATAAGTCTTCCCAAGACTACATACCAATGAGAAATCCCAGGACTGAAAACAGCCACTTGCCATGTACACTAAGGTCAAGCATCTTCTGATTCCAACCACTAAAAGTCGTAACGCTTCCCAAATAACCAGTTGACAATCCAATTGCTAGAAAATCAGAGACTTCAGATATATCTTGCTTGAATACAACACCAAACCACCCCATCAGAAAAGAACCAACCTGAAATGAAGCATTAAGTTGAAGGAAAGATAAGTACAATCAAGGATCAATTACCATGCGAAATCAAGGGACAATTTGTTGGGTATATTTCAGTTCCAATGACATAGCTCCAACATCTTGCCAAAATACTAATTAAATGAGCATGAAATAAGCCACCCAAGTAATCTCATCCTATCCTAGCACGCACCTCATGAACATGTCCCAATAAGCACGTTTCTGATCGCATGCAAACTTAATCACAAAAAGTTAGTATGCCATGTGCATGATCTCATCACATTCATGAAGTATATGCATACGGTTTTCTATTCATGTGGGGGCAGGCAACAGAGAGAGAGAGAGAGAGAGAGATGCGACCATGTTTGAAGGAAGATCGAGGTATAATATAGTTGTGTCACTTGTCACTCCAGCAACTGCAGGGCCAAATAACTTTTGAAGTAAATACCTTGTTAAGACCTGTAAGTCACGACTCATCAAATGTAAGTTCCGTCTTCTGTGAATAATTTTAAGTTGCAAGCCAAAACAGCAATATTTTACAAACAAAACCTAAGGGAACAGACATAACGGAGAGAAACCAAAAATTAGCCAAGACGTAGCTTAGAGCTCATCAGGAAGCCTCTAGAATTACTAAGCATGAAATTCTGTGGACAATACTTGTCATAAATATACTGCAAATCGGGACAAAAGGGCCAGATGACGCTCATAAATAATATAAATGCTGATACAAAATTCAAGAGGGAGAAGAAGCTTCAGAAGGTACTTACTAAAACATGTTTTCAGAATTGGTTCTGGTTCTGCTATTTAGAAAGTCAGTCTTTACAGGCTTCCCTACCAGCTTGGTGATAACTTACTAAAACTCAATGGTAAATGCTACTGCTGAGACATAATTTGTTTCAATTGCTGATATGTAACAATTTACATTAGCATCCACACTGACATCTCTTTCTCTCTCTCACAACACAGGTCAATTGAATTTCAGATCCTCAAGGGTGTATGCTGGCTTGCTGCAATGATCAACACTTCAAGAATAAAGCCCAGTCATTCCAAAGAGAAAAGTAGCCACAAACTCAAATTTATAAAAAGTGATCTTCTTGATCAAGTCATCAACTGTCAATTCAGTAATTTAGTGTAGGGTACTAGTGAGCTGGTTGATGGTAAAGAAGTATCATCCTGAAGTTAAGGACAGATCCAATACAAAATGTAGCGACGTGATCCTTGATGGAAGAGTTTATAGTTGACTAACATGGGACAGGCTTACTAAGACAATGCGTGGCACTCTCAATCCTGAAAGCACATTATCAGAGAGCTAGTGGAAGCATCATAGGATGAAGACACTCACAATATTTAGTAATACTATATTTAATTCAATCCAGCAAACAGAACAATGCATTAGGAGCTTTGGCAAATAGAGCTTTTGACAAGTGACCATCCTTAGAAGAGAGCTTTTGACAAGTCATTTTCAAGGCCGAGAGTTAGGGACTAGATCCTCTAATTCCTAAGCTAGAACTTGACTTTTTGTAATTAGATGGAAATAACATGTTTATTTATGTAAATCCCTAAGCCAATAGAAGTTCTAACATATTTTACAGTTATTGTTCAGTGCTCTTGAATGATATACTTCCGTCCAACATCAAGAACTTTAGCAGGTGACACATGAAAATTCTCCCCCAATTTTTCCTAGAAAGTACCAATTCTTCACAAGGAAACAACAGGAAGTATCATCATTGTTCACATGAAAATATGCATATCATTTGAACCGATTCAGGATAAGAATGTTCAAATATTCTTTGCTAGTCCAAAATTTCTAAAAGATAAAGCAGAACGAATTACCCCTAGAATCCCAAAAACAGCAAGATGAACAAGACAGGATATATACTCCAATGACTGAGGCAACACTTTCTCTTCATCCTGCACAACAACACATAGAAGAGCAAAATTACTTTACTAGAAAGGCCTACGAAAGATGCTAGTGTCAGGAATATAAACAGCAAGATATAAATAGATAAGCTCTTGAACTCACCTTTTTTTTGTCGACGGGCCTCAAGATTCCATCAGTTGATAGAGGAGATATGATCTCTTCCACCACAGGCGATACAGGGGAGACAGAATTCAAAGTCGATGGATCGCGAGACCAGAAACCAATCGGATGCAGCAGGGTCTCCTCTTGAGTTGGAAAAACTATTCCATTCTCTATTGCATGATCTGCAGATAAACGCATACTGCCACTTTCACTGTACCTCTTACTGCTAAGAGCCCGATCCCCAATATCGCCAGCCTCTGAAACCCTCTCACTGTCAATGTCATCATCCAGCTGATTGGGAAGCACACTTGACAAATTCAACGACCGTCGTCTCAATGAGGAACCAGTGCTGCTTGTCCTTCCGTGAGACATGCTTCGTCTAGCTTCCCGGTCATCATTCTGGAGTTCCATGCCCCCCAACAGCAGAGCCGCAGAGTATCAAATGATTTTGCAGTAGCTGCAGAATCAGCAGGACAGATATGTAACAGTCTTTCCAGAGATTTCGCAAGAAATGGACATCATAGTGTGCAGGGCTAGTCACGCTGTCCACGTCTACTTTCTAAACTAAGGATCATTCAACTGCTCCACCTTTACATAATCCAAATAAAAGGTGGCTAGACATACAAAAAAGGGAACATTTCACATTGGAAAATGGCAACCACACCATTAGACAGAGAGGAGAGGAATTTGCTAGTAGAGGTCACTTTATCTAAATAGTTCTAAAAGAAATGCATAATCAGATTGTGATACATCACTAAGTGCATAATCAGATTGTGATACATCACTAAAAGTAACGGCGTCACGTCAAAAACAGAAAGTGAATTGTTACCTACAGGAGAAATAATGGAGAAGGTAGCTTTAACACTACACATACAGAGTGAAAAGCATGAGGCGCTCGATATGGCCAATATTTAACCATGAACAAAGAGTGTAGTGCACAAAAGTGAAGTTTCCCATAGAGAAGAGACTCTGGTGTAGTCCGTGAGCTAATTCTGGCTGTTTTCTCCACTACATATACAGATATAAACTCCTTCCAGTCACAAAGTTTGGTCCCACAGTACCCACATGATTCCCGCCAAATGAACTCCTCACATGTTTAGATATGGAAGGAAGATAGATCGATCACGATCCCAGGCACGAGCTAAGCATCGTGCTTGACAATAATAATTCAAAGATGGTGATGCTCACAATCAGTTTCAGCAGATTAAACTGTTCCGCCAACGGTACAATCACCGTCCTCTTCCACCGGAAGCGTTATTAACAATTCCATTGACATCCCATATAATAAGGAAATGAGCTGACGACACTCGGAATTAAGTAAATCTCTGGATAAGTTTATTATAATCACAATCCCTGACCGGCTCTAGCTGGTTAGGTGTCGAACGAAATGGGCAGTTCGCACTCATCTCCCCACATCAACATAATTTGCTCTTATCTTAATTCGATTCAAGTGCACTGCTGATTTCCCTTCTTTTTTTTTTTCTTTTTTTCCAATGACTTCGAAAGGTGAGTAATACGAAACGAAACCGATTCGGGCGAACGCCCGGATGAAAAGGAGTAATTTTTGGGCAATCATTGAACCAAAGTTGGCGTCGCTTCTAACTGGCACCAAGATTCGCGAATTGACATCTTCGCAAGACGTCAAGAGAACGTGTCCCACCATGCTCGGCTTCTGAAGATGAGAGAAACGGGGGGATTGAATAGACTAAAGCAATTCCGGGTGCCTTTTTTATGCTGAATGATTACTGACTTTTAGCGCGCGATTGAGCATGGACAATCCACAGAAAATCTCAAAGTTCCGAAATTTCGACAAACCAACTTCTTTAACAAATTCAGACACAGTCATCAAGCGACACGAGACTGTTAGGTGATGAAGCTGCATCGATTTCGTTAGAAAGAAGGAATCTTTCCGACGTACAAAGATGTCGGCTTAACTTTTAGTGCTCTTTTCCTATTAAAAATGAAGAGAGAGAGAGAGAGAGAGAGAGCGTACCGTACGCAACAGATGACTTTCATGGGAGACGCGGATAGAGAAGCCGGTTCGAACCCTAGCGCAGAAATGCCGAACGCGGCGGCAGCGGAAGGAACGCCGACGCCGCCGTGTCCCGCACGCAACTCGTGCCGCGCGGTGCGGCCGTCCTCTTCGGGCTTTTGACCGAAAGGAAATATTCTGAAAATGGAGAACGAACCCCGGAGGGCGAAGACTCCAAGAGAGAGAGGGAGAATGCGGACAAAAAGCTTCCTTCTCGCGCTCGTTGAGATCTCGACGGGACGAAGAATCGCAGAACGAGGTTCGGTCCGGGAATTCCGAGGCGAAGAAGCGGCCCTTCCGCGACGGAGCTCCGGCGGGACCGCTTCTCCTCGGGGAAGCGGCAGCAACGTTTTGAGGGATTTCGCGGCAGCTTTTGTCGACGGAGCCGGTTGCGGGAGCTCTCTCCAGGTGCAACAATGGCGGCTCCATCTACATGCCGGCGATCATATAAATGCAGAGAGAGAAAGAGAGAGAGAGAGAGAAGAGGTTGATGTCTGCATTTTGCCACGTGGGCGGTGCCTAGTCGCCTCTCGTCCTTCGACGAGTTTTACGTTCCGAATCGTTGACTTGAAAAAGGCGGCCGCGACGAAGGGGAAGTAATTTTTGCGCACGGGTTTCGCCTTTTGACTATGAATAATTGGAAGTTAACCAAGAAATTGCCGCTCCTTGTTTTTAATTAAATAAAGCACGCGCGCGACGTTGGGTAATTACTGATTAGTAAGGTTTTCATAAACTATTTTTACTAGGTTCGTAATTCATTTAATCCTTCTATTGGATAATATTTCGTGTCTTTGATCATTCATTTACATAACTTTGTATCACAATGTCCGCATAATATTATGACGACTAATGTTACCTCTTATCATTCTTTGTCCAAATGGGGAAAAATAATTCGTTTGCATGCAATTATGGACATCCAATTGATTCAACTATTTGTTAATTGGGATTTTCGAAAGCAAATGGTGAGCGATAGATGCATAACCATTTGCGATCAACTTTGCATTTCCATCTCTAAATAACAATTTGTGGTCAACAATGCATTTTGAAATAATACAATCTATGAAGTGTTGATTGCGCATAACATAAGAACAATGTATTGAAAATCGTAAAATTTCCTTAATTGGTTATTTAACGAGTGTTTCTGGAGAACCCTAATTCTAAAAAAAAAAGGAAATCCGGCATCCTTTATGTTAATACGAGTGCCCTAGGGCATGAAAATTGTAAAACCTTTACTCATAAGTCATAAATCCCATGTTTGATTCTATTCTGATCAAAATCTCCATATGGGTAATTCATGAGGAAATAATTTTCACGTGAATTTGTTTAGTTTTGATTTGCATGATTTGCCCATGACCCATCAGATAAAAGATGTAACTAATTTCATTTTTACAAGTTAGCTCATGACATTATCTGAGCACTTGGTCAAAATCAACTGAGAAAATAAGGTGTAATAGAATTATGAGTGCTAGCGGCTGGAATACTTGAGGAAACCATGGGAGTAGTCGTCGCCCGCCGTCGGGAGTTACACGTTCGACTTCTTGAAAGTGATTTAGCTACACTTGGATTTGGATTTTATCGTCAATAATAATGCATACCCACCAACTGCAATAGTATATTGTTATTAATACATTATATGTTTGAATAAAGGATGGCACAATATAGGTTCCATTAGTTTCACGGAAAATTAACAATTTGAAAAGTATTTTCCTAAAAATCATCGTTTATAGTACTTAGAATAAAATTATTAATGAAATGTACTTTTATTATTGACAAAAGTTTATGTTTAAATATTTTCACGAATGACGAAAATGCTTTTCATTCCTTTATTTTTTTTTAATAATACAAGCGATCATTTTTTAGAAAAAAAATTTCAAATTAATTATTGTTCTCTAAACGAACAAAGTCTTATTCTCTCATTCGATGATGCATTTGGATTTGTGATATATGCAGAGCAATACCAAAGGGAGTATGGAAGAATATCAAAAAAGTTAAGGAATTAATTTTTAGCACCTATAAAAAATCATATTCAAATTAAAGCTTGATATAAAGCTTTCCATATAAATGAATTTGAAATTAACGTCTAAACAAGAAAACTTTATGCAGTTTTACAAAGATAAAATTGAAAAATGAAATGCATCAATTCATCAAAAATAAACTGTACATAAATTACAAGTGATGGAATGTTTCGCCAATGTTAAATCTAGACAGCTTGACTAGATTGATAATGAGTCTCATCTAGATTCTATCTATAGTTAAATATGCTTTTGCTGGATAAAAAAGACAATATAGTCAAAATAAAATTACGTAGATGATCTAAAAATTATGTTATTAAAATGGAAGGCAGAAGTAAACGTGAAAAAAGGAATATACATTACCCATAAATAAACTGATGATCGAGACATTACAGTAAACAGTAAATTGATGGCTAAGGTAACAATATACAATGGCGAGATTATACACTAGCATTATATAGTGGAAAACTTCGCTTTCTTTATAGATTGTTGAAAAGTCAATTACATAAGAATAAACCTCCAATATAGTTGTTTTATCTTCCACTTCACGGAAATGATAAGAGATTTCGTGATATATTTATTTATTTATTTTTCATGTAATAATTGATTGAAAGTCTACATATATGACTTGAAACGGCAATATAAAAAGGACGAAGCACGTCTACACAAATTGGTGTAACACTGCACCAAACCGTCAAAAAGACATTCCGGCAACATATGTATGTTGGAAAATTACCAAAAAAAATCATAAACCCATTATAAAGATACTCATTCAATCTTAAACTTTTCAATTTAGTCAATGCCACATTATTTTGGTCGGAATGATTATATTGGTAAATTGTCAAAAATATAAAAGTCGATTGATAAAATTGAGGAGTTTAAAACTGAATTAATATCCGTACAATAAATTTAGGGTTAATACCCTAAAAAACCACAAACTAATATACCCGTGACAAATTTACTTCAAACTAATTTTTTGACCATCAAAAACCCAAAACCGGTACACATTTGACAAATTTTGCCCCAAACTAGTACATTTGTGATAAATTTACCCTATATTAAATTCTATTAAATTCTACTATCAAATTGCTAAATTGAATGACACATAACAGTCGACTAATATATCAATTTAGGATTTTATTCTCCGTTTGTCACAATTATACAATTTTTGATTAATCCAATTTAATTGAGGATATATTTGTCACAAATACATCAGTTTAAGGTTTTTGACGATTGAACAAATTGGTTTAGCGTAAATTTGTTACAAATGTACTAATTTGAGTTTTTTTTGTAATTGTTTAGAATAAATTTGTCACGAGTATATCGATTTAAGGTAAATTTGTCGCAAATATAGTAATTGGAGATAAATTTGTCACAAGTATACCGTTTTTTAATTTTCAGTGGTTAAAAAATTAATTTATGATAAATTTATCACACGTGTTTTTTCATAGTATTGACCCGTAAATTTATTACTTTCTCTCATTGTAATTGTCCCCACGCACGTATGTACACAAACAATCGAGTGGATCTCCCCTGTCAACGTAACCTTAAGGATAAGAGACAAGAGCCCAACGTGGCATCAACCTGTGGGGGACGAAACCAAAGGTCTCATCTGGCAAAGATCGAAAGGAACGTGAGCGGTACGTGAGCATGAAGAAACTGACACCATTCTTTTTCAAGATGCCGATTTTCGTCGCCTTCATCATCGCAGAACTTTCAAACTCGTGAAGTCATTTCCAATGGCCATGATCCGATCTTTGCTCTGATTTTGACATGATCTTCCCCATCAAGGGAAATGAAAAGGATGCGGATTATGCTCTAGCTTCATGGCATGTGATTAGAAGTGGCAAAATGGACCGGATCCTAACTTTTTTTTAACTTATATTTTGCGAGCTGAACTATGCGTTTATTAGTTAAAATTTAAAAATATAGGTTTTTATCGATTAGAGTAGGAAAGCCCTACCATTTTTAATGGGTCGACAACATAACCATTTTCAATCTATATTACTCAAAATGCAGAAAACCTATGCACGACAAAAATTACCAAAAAAAAAAAGTGATAAACCTTTTGTGTGACGGTCAATTCAATTATAATCTTTTTTTTTTTTTTTGTCAATCTAATCATAAATATTTTGATGATTTGTCCTTCCATCAATTTTGGTCGAAAATATCGATGTCGACGCTAGCCATTATATATATGGCATTTGGCCAAAGCATTAACTTGGACAATTTTGCAGTTTTTTTTATCATTTTTTAATTTTTTTATTAATTTTTTGAATTCTTTTCTTTTCTTTTCTTTTTTTCACCGTGAGCCGGGGAGGGTCATCGACACCAAGTGAGGGCCCTCACTATAGTCAGCAACCTCTGCCAACCACTACTAAGGCTGCAAATCAACGGAGGGAGATAAGAAAAAGAAAATTTAAAAAAAAAAAATTAAAAAATTCTGAAAAATTGTAAAAATTGTATCGACTGATGTTCACGTTAGCAATTTATTACCAATTTTGTTCAAAACAAGTCATCAAAAATTCTAAGATTAAATTGGCTAAGTTGAAAAAATCATGATTGAATTGGCTCAATAGGATGAGGACTTCTTTTTGTGTTATCCCCCCGTGCACAAGCGTTGCCATGCCTGACCTAAGGTCCTAAGCGCTCGATCCTGAAAGTTCGTTGAACGGTTGAGGCCCATTTGTAGGGTCCAAAACAAAAAAGGTCTTTTTAAAGGGATACTTATTAGAAGATGCGGTGGATTTTGAAACCTGTCGGCGCAGTAGAACGAGGGGACCAAATCCATGGGGGGTTGGACGAATATGGTTTTCCTAGGAATGGAAAAGCGGATGCCCTTCACATAATAATATGCCATATGTGAAAATTATAGAATGTAAAGAAGGGAAAAAGACATCTTTGCTTTTGCGACAAAAGAGGCAGAAGCCAAACGCAACTTAGATACCTAAACAGAGTTGCTGCTGCTTTATCACCTAATCGAACACGAATCAATTCCGGAGGAGGAAAAGGAGTAGGAGCTTCGGATTTAGATCCGATTTCGCGGCGGTTCATGTGCTTGTCGTCACCACCAATGGCTTCATTCAAAGTTTCCGCCACGCTCTTGGAATCCAAATCAACGATGCATTAGTCGGGCCATACTGAAGCGACGAAAGTCCACTCAGATGGAAGTGCAAAATTCTCATAAAAATGTGTCATCGCGACGCATGTATACATTTACATGTCTTTATAAGTTTTTTCCAATTTATAGATTTTCTTTACGTTGGTTTTTTTTTTTTTTTTTTTTTTTTTTTTACGTTATCTGCTAACATGTTTTTATCTTGTTAATTTTACTTTTTTATTATGATATAATTTTATCCAAGTAACTAATTCACAAGAAAAGCTTAAACTAGGTTAAATGGGTGATATGTTTTAATAATATGTTTTAATAACATGAATTGAGTCGGTTATGAATTAGATTCGAGTAAGACGATTGGATCGGGTATAAGTCGCAAGAATTGTATTGAATCAAAATGGGTCGATTTTGGTCGGATCCAATTTCAATCCCGACCCATATGTTCAATGAGTCTATGATGCAATATGCATTTGTCACGGGTCAATAGTTTCCTTAGCCGTTGATTAACTCGTACGGTGCACAGCGAACGGAATTCACCAGACCAGCTTTCTTTCTATAATTGTTCTAATGAACAATAGGTGAATAGCACTTTTATACGAGATCGTACCACGCCCAATTTGACTCGAGTGTCTAGTCCATCGAGCGAGATAGCAACCTTCTTTAGGCTCAACAACTAATTTCGACCTACCTTGACCTCATCATGAGAACGACATTAGCTCCTGACCAATTTATGCATGAGAGGCCAATCCCGCCTTTAGAACTCCTAAGTAATATTATCCTTATATCCTAGAACTCCTAAGACCAACCGTCCCGACACCACTCCCCTAGACAAGTTGTGTTCATCATCTCTGCGCCCTCGCTCTTCACTCGATAACCCCAAGCTTCACTCCCAAGGATTCACGGGTACGGGAGAATCACAAACCGTGCCAAACTCCCCCACTCAATTCCGCAACGCCCTTGTTGCGGGCTATTCTGTAGCTTCCCTGCGTTTCCGTAACCATCAATGCCACTCCCTAGGACTTACATAGATGGCAACACTCGTCTAACAGAACAAGTCACTCCACTCCATTGCTTGCTTCCCCCAATCAAAGCCGTTCACGAATCTCCAGTCACTTATGCTTCACGACAAGTGTGGCACCCCTAGCCAACTACACCCCTATGGCAGCACCTTCTTTTACCAACTAAGCTCATCTTAATCTCAACAAGCCAATAGAGGGTCCCCTTGGTGGAAACACGATCGCAGTCGCAGACCTCCATTCGCACATTGATTCGGGAACGTTATCCCCATTTAGCAAGCAATTCGATTCCTTCCTATGCCCCCATTGTCATCCCAGAATTTAGACGAGAGCCACACGTTGTCCGAGCCCCTTTGGCCTCGGCGATCACTCCGCACTCATAGAATCAAGAAGACCAGGCTTTTCCCCAAATCACCCACCTACTGAAGAGATTCCCACTCTAATACCATTTGTCACGAGTCGATAATTTCCTTGGCCGCAGATTAACCCGTGTGACGCCTAGTGAATGGAATTCGCCAGATCAGTCTTCCTTCTATAGTTGTTCCAATGAACAATAGGTGAATAGCTCTTTTATACAATATCATACCACACCCAGTTTGGCTCGAAGACAACATGTGGCACCCCTCGACGGCCCCCGATCCGCTAGGGTCACCACAGTTCGCTTTTCCTTTTTCTTTCCCAAATAATATGTCACTCTGATACCATTCTTAGTTGCAGCGGGTCCATACAACCATGGGGGTTTACATCTTTTATTAACGGTCCCTTGCGCAATTTACATAACGGAAGCATATCCAACAATTTCCTTCCCTACATTCAGAAATCGATGCACACCTACTAAACATTTATAAGTAAAAGCCATACACTTTTATTCCCGTATCCCAGATGGACATCATTCATCGGTACATCAAAATGCCGCAGTCTTCTATACTCGGCTATACTCCAAAAGATGACCGACATCTCCTCCCACAATCGTATGCTTAAGGTCCATCAACCAGTGTCGGCGTCCAAAGGTTCCCTCCTTAGCTATTCTTCTCCTTGCGGTCATATCCAACCGCTTAAACCATCTACTAATCTGAAATGTTATTCCCCAAAAGGGGTGAGTACAACCACTCAGCAGGTAAAGGAATCCAATAACCACTCAATGTATCATACAAGTCATACATGCATTGCAGGCATTACTTACCTTGAAGCCATGCGCATACTATCATGCATCACCATACTATAAATGTCATCATCATCATGGCATCATTATATCATACATGTCATCATCATCTTGACATCATCACATTACTCATGTCATCATGCCATATCATATATCATCATCATGCCTATCATCAGGCATATCATGCCATGGGTGATCATCATTATTTCACATCACATCATCATCATCATCATCATCATCATCATCATCATCATCATCATCATCATGCATATCATTATGCATATCATGCCATGGGTGATCATCATTATTTCACATCACATATCATCATCATCATCATCATGCATATCATCATGCATATCATCATGCATATCATGCCATTGGTGATCATCATTATTTCACATCACATATCATCATCATCATGATGCATATCATCATGCATATCATCATGCATATCATGCCATGGGTTTAATTTCCACTTTTAGCTTTCAATTTGATCACCACATCACCCATTTCTTAAATCATCAATTTCATCATCCCCTCGGGCAAAGACCTCCGAGGCTTAGGCATTCGGCCATCCCATGGCCACAGGGCATCCGGCCCCCACATTCCGGGCATCTCGCATCCCAACCGGCATCACGAGGCATTCCCTTCGGGCAGAAACCTCCAACAGGGCTTCCGGCATTTACACTCCCTGGCCGGGCATCTCGCACCCCAATCCTGGCATCGCGAGGCATTCCCTTCGGGCAGAAACCTCCGACAGGGCTCCGGCCCCCCCACATTCCGGACTTCTCGTATCCAATCTGGCATCACGAGGCATTCCCTTCGGGCAGAAACCTCCGACAGGGCTTCCGGCATTTACACTCCCTGACCGGGCATCCTGAAACTCCCAGGGCCATCCGGCAATGTATCTCTATACATTCCGGGATTCATCCTCCACCACCACAATCTCCTCATTTAACATTATCCATGTTTACCATTATTTTAATCTCAATTTAACATGGCATATGGCGTGACATCAAACAAGTCATACTTGGCATGGATTCGCACATGCACCTCAATTCAATGTCATACATGCACTAAGACTTCACCACATATGCAACATAATAAATAAATTCAATGGAATTAATGGCCAATAAAATAACCTCTTTTATTTATTTATTTATTTATTTATTTAATATCTATAAATTCCCAAAATTATGAAAATTCAAGCAATTATTAAACAAACCAATAGGATGATAATTACAAGCAAAATTCATGGCCAAATTGAATTTTTACAAAATCTCACAATTTTCACAAAACATCCTATGATTCTCGGATGAAACCAGAATGCACGGTTTCCGAATAAATTCAATTAAAATACCCATATGGCCTCCAAAAATTATGAAATTTTACTGGGATATAGCCAAGACATTTTCGTACAACTTTCATGAAGAACTCCAAGCCATATTATTTTTAGATTATTTTATACGACCTCACGAAGCTTCTGGATTCGTTACCACATCGTCCAGTGTACACACCTCCGAAATATTGAGATTTCACCTACCTATTCTCTTTCGTTTTCTCTGAAATTTAGGTATGTTATACATCAAGATATCCTCTACAATTTTCATGAAGAGATCTAGGTCAAATAACCAGAGTATAGTAATCATCTAGGTCCTTGAATTCTCGGGTGTCTCGGAACACATCACCAGAATCATCATCTTCAAGATCTAGTCGATTTACTAGGCTATACTTGTTCATTTCTCTTCAAATTTGAGTATGTTGTATTTTAAGATATCCCCTACAACTTTCATGAATGTTGTATTTTAAGATATCCCCTACAACTTTCATGAAGACATCGAAGTGAGATCTTCAACAAAAACCAACATGCAATCAAGAATCCGGCAAGAGGTCAGTAAAAACTTCACAGATCTGGGGTCTCCGTAAGATAGGACTTTAACCCCTCAAATCTCCATCATTTTCCACGAAATTTTAGTATGTTTTAGTACAAGATGTTAGCTACAACTTCCATGAGAAATCGAAACCAAAATCGGACTCTAAACACACATGCAAGCTCAAACAAGTTACTGACTCACACGATCCGAGCAAGAACAGTCATGCGATTTAAGAACAAGCCAACCATACCTCGGTTTTTCTCACTTAAACACTCAAAGATTCAACATGCCAACGACACACGAACATGCAAGAGAAGCTAGAGGACTCCCACTTGCCTCTAGACCGGACGGACGATGGCGTAGGGCGGCGAACACGGCGGCACATGGCGGACAAACGGCGGTTCCTTCCTCTCTCGGCCTCCCTCTCTCGGCTGCACCCTCTTCCTCTCTCTCTCGCACGGTTCTCTCTCTCTCTCCCTTTCTCTCTTGGCCAAATGGCTAACCAGCCATTCTCTCTCCTTTCCTTCCCTTTTATACCCCCAATTCCTCATGATTACTTGCCTACAAACCAGCCAATGCATGGCCTTCTTCCCTAAGCCAATGCATGAGAGTCTTGTGCCACTTGTCCTATTGGATTTTTGAATTTGGGCTTGGGCTTCTTGTGGCCGGTCGACCACCTCCTCTTGGGCCTCTATTGGGCCGGCTAACTTGGCCCATTAAGCTTAGGCCAATGGGCCTAAGGCCCATTCCAAAAATTAACCTTTCCCCCCTTTTTTTTTTTTTTGAATTTCTTCTATAAATATTTTTAAATTTCAATTTTCATCTTGGTCAAAGTCTTGGGGCATCTTGTTTATTGAAATTCACTTTATAAAGTACATGGCCAAGCATAAATTATTAATCTATCAAATTTAAATTTTCACAATCATATGCACAAATCATCTAATTAAAAGACTAATGGCTAAAGCATAAGCCATGGAAATTTTTATCACCTAATTAGGAACTTTAACACACCTTATGGCTTGACTTGAATTTTGGGATGCCACACAACAACCCTCTTTAGGCTCATCAACTGGTTTCAACTTGCCTTGGCCTCATTAAGAGAGCAGCATCAGCTCTCAATCAGTTTGTGCACGGGAGGCCAACCCCGCCTTCAAATATCCTAAGTAATATTATCCTTCTATCCTAGAACTCCTAGTACCAACCATTCTGACACCACTCCCTCGGACCAATTGTGTTTATCCTCTCTATGCCCTCACTCTTCACTTGATAACCCCAAGCTTCACTTCCAAGGGTTCACGGGCATGAGAGAATCACAGACCGTGTCACATTGCTCTAATATCACTATACAATTGCATCTTGAGGCATTGTACACCTGATCAGGGGCCGACAAGTCCGCCCAACTCATCGTATGAGCACGCTCGGGCAACAATTTTGAGCCCTCAAAGCTCAATAATCGCATTAGATAAGCGAAATTGGCTCGAGAACCCCGCTTCTAGGGCCCAACCCGCTCATGTCCATTCAATTTTCCAAAGGAAGCTCGATCAATGTGGTATCTGTAGCATTATCACGAATGCAATCAAAATGAACCAGTCCAAGCCATGACATGTTGAGATGTGGCCCATGCGAAAAATAGTGACATGTTGAGCAGAGGAAGAGAGAGCCCTAAGCTCGAGAAGGATTCGATGTATTTAATATGCTCAACTATATTATTGATTATGAGTTGGGGTATGCAAAACGAAGCGTCCGAATTGAAAACTGCCCAAGCCAGTTGGGTCCAATTCTCGGGAGTGTCCGTTCAATTCAAAGTTCCTAAAAGTAGAACCAATGTTTGAGCGGTCTAGTTCCCAATTCTTGATTTGAAGGGGAATCGGACCAACTAAATATACTTCTTTTTATTATTTCTTCAAAAAAATAGTAAAATATAAACTAAACACCATCTCGTCCAATGGCACCACAAATTGTGGCACAATGATTGTTCACTCATTATTACTTCTGTTAATATCTTAAGATTTGTCCCCCCTCGTCACGCATGGACACTCTTTAGTAGGGACAAAAAAAAAGTGACCAATCCTGTTGAACCAAACCGAAGTTCTCGGTCCTAGGGCCAATCGATCCGATTCTCATGTCCATCTTGAAATTAGATCAAACTGGAAACCAATCATCTCTTATTATGAGTCTCATCTAATTTCTATCTATAGTTAAATATGCTTTTGATGAATAAAGAAGACGTATAATCAAAATAAATTTTCATAGATGATATCAAAATTATGTTATTAAAACGGAAGCCAAAAGTAAGCGCAATAAAAAGAGAAACATCGATGAGTAGGATGCTATCGATGTATGATACGAATTAACGAAATTATTATCCTTAAATTACGTTACATTAGGCAAGATATTGTGTTAAAAGTCCATTTTCTGACGAAATCTTCAAATTTACAGTAAACAGGACGATGATTGATGGGTAAGGAGAAAAAGTATGCCATCGGGAGATAATACATTAGCAGTATACAGTGGAAAAATTCACTGTCTTTATCGGTCGTGAAAAATCATTTATTTAAAAATAAACCTCCGATGTAGTAGTCCTATCTTGCACTTCACGGAAATTGATTAGAGATCTCGCGATATATATAAAATAATTGAAAGTCAACGGGTATGGTTTGAAACAGCAATATAAAAGAGAAGAAGCATGACTGAACATGTAGGTGTGACATTGCACGAAATCGTCGCAAAGAAGCTAGGGCAGCACGTATATGTGTTTAGGTAACAAATTGAGACAAGTCAACCTGGTACACACAATCTAGGGATAATTATAAAAGTGAAAAAAAAATATATGGTACACACAATCTCGGGATAATTATAAAAATATATATAAATGTATTATACGACCATCATTTTAGTCCAAAATTTTTCAGTAATTTATCAATATAATCATTTCAACCAATTTTGACCGAAAATCACTCACATAATAATCCAATCGGCTTCAACCAACGCCATGTGGAAGTCCTTTGCAACTTTGTTTGGAAAAAAATTAAAATTTTCTTCTTTTATTTTTGGTGACCCAGGATTCTTTTCTTTCTTTGTTGCTTCCTTCTTCCTCCACCAATCGTTGAGCCTCCACGAGAGTTCACTGGAGAGGCCTCAAGCAAAACTCAACCTTACCATGGCTATGCCACATAGGATGATCAGCATCCACGTTAGTAATCGGGTTAAAATTAGTTAAAAGAATTACATTAGCAAATTATCAAGAGGTTTAGCATTATATTGGCCAAATTAAAAAGTTAAAAGACTGAATTGGCATCGTATAGTAAATTTATGAATTTTTTGATAATTTTTTCTATAATCAAGTAGATTCCCTTGTCATCTTGAGAATGAGAGACAAGGCGCCAACGTCGCGTGAACTTGCGGGTGGAGGAACCAGAACTCTTTCCGAAACTTGCCGGCAACGATTGAAAGGAAAGCGAGTGGTGCATGAGAATGAAGAAACCGGAATCATTCTTTTCAAAATGCTGATTCTGTCCTTTTCATTATCATGGAACTTTCAAACTTGTCAAGCCATTGCCAATCGCCATTCTACCGTGATTTTAACAAGATCTTCACCATCAAGGAAATTGAAGAGTGATGATTTGGCCAATCGCTACGGGCACCGATGACTTTTTAAAATCAGACCGTCCCGGAAAGTTACACATTATGCTTTGACCTTATGATGTGACTCGAGGTGGCAAAATGAGCTAAATACCCATTTCCAACTTATATTTAGCTAGCATGCTAAAATAGTAAATATATATATATATATATATATATATTTTTTTGTCGGTTAGAGTAGGAAAGCCCGAGTATTTTAATGGGTCTATAAAATGACCATTTTTGATCCATGTTACTTTAAGTGTTGTTATGCCCTCAGCGCTAGATCCTGAAAGTTCATAGAATTGTTGTAACTCCGTTTCGAAGTCGATATGCTGTGGCTCAATGGAATATGCTTATATGAGATTGTAGAACGTATATAAAGGGAAAGATGTCTTTGCTTTTGCAATGGAAGAGGCTAAAGCCAAACACAACTCAAATACCTAAACCGAGTCGTCGTCGGTGCTTGATCACCCAATAAAAGTGCACACTTCTTTTGTCTCTTTATAAGTTATCCAAACCTTAAGGGTTCTTTTACCGGTTCTTTTACCTTTTTTATTATATTTGCTAACATCGTTTTATTTTGTTAATTTATATTTTGAATTTGATACGAAACTTCATCCAAGTAACAAATTCACGCGAAGAGCTTGAAATGAGTTAACTATCATACCCAAAAAAAGAAAGAGTAGGTTAAATGGGTGACTCTGTTTTTTTAATTTGTTGGATTAAATATCGATGTATTCTAGTAAATATGGATTTAGTTATATAAGGATTAGGTCAGGGATATAAGTCGCCAGAAATATGGGTCGATTTTGGTCGCATCCAATTTCGACCCGATCCATCCGTTCGACGATTCTATAAATGCGACTTTCGTTGTTCTCAAATCACTCTGCAATTGCATCCGGGGGAATTGTACACCTGATCATGGGCCCACAAGCCCGCCCAAGTCATTGTACGAGTTCACTCAAACAATGAATTTGGGCCCACCGAGCCCGATAATGTCGGGCGACCATGCTTCTATGGCCCGACCCGCTCATGTCCGGTCAATTTTCTAAAGAAGGCTCGATCGATGTGGCATCTGTTGCACTATTGCAAATGCATTCAAAATGAACCAGTCCAAGCCACGACATTTCAAGATGTGGCCCATGAAGAGAGAACCTTCAGCTGGAGAAGGATTCGAGTAGTAAGGCCAGGCTTGGCTCAACCGGTCTTTGGATTGCTGGGCTCGTGTTCTCGTGATTGATCTGCATTTAGCCTTCTTATGCTTGCTTGTAGTGGAGTTCAATTGGGCCAGGTAGCATCCCCAGCCTTGGATTTCATTCAAATTCAGGAAGATAAAGGAATTCTATTTCTGTAAATAAAGCTTAAGATGTTAATTTGTCGGTTTAATTCGGTGTATGATAGTGACGAATACCAACTTAAGATGCCTGTTTATAGAAGGGGGAAAGTTACTTACACAACTTGCGCTCCTGTTTGTTGTTTTAAAATTTGAAAACGAAAAAGGATTTACGACAAAGAATGCACACGGTTCTCCTTATTGATATGTATTTTGAACTACACTTTGGATACATCGTGTGCACGTGAGCCAGAATCTACAAAAGTTGTAACGACACGCCCCTTATGTGCCATCAAAATGAATCTTCTGAGTAACACCACACAAGGTGATATGATTGTTTGAGGGTGAATGTCAACTAATAAATCACTCGATAGGATCTTTTCTAACTGATGTGAGACTTAGAATGTCACGAACCCAATAAATTAAAAGTAATAATTTCTTTGAACGACTAAATGAAGCCAGTGTAGCCTTCAATTGATTATAGCGAGTGCGACATAAATCATTACTAAATTTTAGTTCAATATGTAATGTAATTATTGGACTTTTAATGTTCAATATGATTCATGAACAATTGGTAAATATTTAGTCTAATTCCTAAATTATATAAATTAATTTAAGTTAATGGAATTTGTAGAAGTGGCTTCCAATTAGTTAAGTTCGAACTATGAACAACAAGAAAAGTTATAGGTGAATTATCCAAATAATAACCACTGGGATTCGCCCCAGTGGCCACCCTTCCAACATGGAAGGGGGAGGTGAGGGGTTCAAATCCCCACCTTCTCAAGGGGAATGGGGTGGGAACGCGTAAGTTTCAGGAGTAGGTTTCGACTCCCATGCCTAGGAATAGAGTAGGATTGACAAAAAAAAAATAATAATAATAATAAAATAAAAAATTATCCAAATAATATACTCATCTCAAAATAGGATATGATAATTCATGTCATCAAGTAACAATGAACATGTTAATGCCCTAATTTTTTTCTCCTCTTCTAAAGTAGATGGCAAAAAGACAAACATGTTGACTAAAGTTCATGATTTAATTATATTATACCGCAACAATGTTCCTCACAAGGAGGTCACTACTTAGAAGTAGGGGTATGCATGGTCCGAGCGGACGGTTCCCAACCTAAAACCGGGAACAGCCCGTTAAGGACCATGTCACGCCCCGAACCCCGAGCGCGCGCACATCCCACTGCGGTCGATCAAATATGCGACATTCCCAGGTAGTGTCGCCGACCCCATTCATTTATTAATGCGCAAGCGAACGTAATATAAAACCCCGACAATAAAATACGGGATAGAAAAGCGAGGAAGCAAAACCACAACATAACACTTTCATAAATCGACGTAATTACAAACAAGCCTACTGCCAAAAGTCTACAAAAGACCGGCTCTTAAAAAGGAATCGTCCTACGACCTACAAGTCGGACACATTCTCCATTCCTTATGATTTCACCTCGCAACTCCTCAAAGCCAACCAAAAGCTATCGGTCGCTCCGTCCACTGGGGACCTGAAATTTTAATCCCACAACCGGGATGAGACGATGTCTCAAGTTCAACCCCCTAAACCCCTATTAGAAAGAAAATACGCCCCGGGTGGCCTAGCCACATCACACAGAAGACTTACCTCGTCTCGGTTCCTTCCTGCAGGTTAGCACAATTCAAAAATCACCCAATCACAGATAGTAATAGGAACTCAAACAATTGGAACGCCATCACTTTCATATAATCACAATCGTACTTAGCACGCATTCCAATTATTATTCACTGCCACACAAGGGCATAGCCTACTCGCTGTTCGACTATCTACTGGCATATAGCCAGGCATCGCCTCCCCACCTTGGAGCGCGGCTTCGTCACAAGCACGTCGACGGCGTTCCCGAAGGAGCATGGGCCCGTAATCAAGCTGCGACCCGCATCCACCGCGTGGGCATCCCATATAGGGGCAAGTCCGGCTCAACAGCCCGGGACAATTCCTCTTAGTTATCACACAGCCCAAATCATACTTCGGCCTCGGGACACTTTATATTTCAATCGAAGTTTCCACTTAAAATAGTGATCCCGGCCAATTTTCTTCATATTAAAAATATTCAGAAATTATTCACGTGTGTAGGGACACGCTAATTTCGAATCAAAAAGCCAATATCTCACTTTTTCAAAGCCCACTATTTAATATAATCATTAAAATCCAATTTTTGCATCAAAACCTGACACTTGGGTTTTTATGAATAAAATTCCTATTTATCACAATCAACACTCAATTTGCCATATCCATTCATCAAATTCAAATTCTAAATGCACAGCAAAGAATCGAAGCACGAAATTCGAGAGTTTAGGGTCCCGACAAAATTTTCGGAATTTATTAATTAATTAAATTTATTCCGAAAATAATTAAATAATAATATTCATATTTTTCACGATCCACACTCAATTTATAACATCCAATCATCAATTTCAAAATCCGACTACACAGCGGCGATCGGCACGAAATTCGAGCAACCTAGGGGTCAAAAATAATTTTTCCGTCTTTTTTTTTTTTTTTAAATAATAATATTTTAATAATTTCGGAATTAATATAATATTATAAATTTCCAGAATTTCGAAACTTTTAAATAAATCAAAAATAAAACCTATTATGTCACATCAAGGCTTTATATTAAAAATAAACATACTTAACTTTAAACCAAACACAATTTAACTTAATTAAACACCATAATCTAATCATCAACCAAATAAACTAATCTAACCACCTAAACTTACTTAACTTAGACTAAGCACACTTAGGGCATCATTAACCCTCTAATCAAGATTTAGTGAGTTAAACTCACCGGATTAGCGAGCCGAGCGAACCAAAACGACGGGGACGACGCGAGGATCGACTTTCCTCAAAGCGGGCCGAGCATCCGGGCTCGGGAATGCGGCCAAAACGGGCCAAACATCCGCTGCATACCCATTTTCTTACAAAGCCGGCTGTTCACGGCGGAGGAGGGCGATCCGGCGGTGGTTCGGGCGGCCAAGGGCGCGGAGGCAAGGCGAAGCTCCGGCGGGCTAAGGCGGGGGCGCACGGCGGCTCACGGTGGCGGAGGGAGCTCCGGTGAAGGCCCGAGCCTGCTGAACGCTGGCCGGGTGCGGACGAGGGCGACGAATAGGCGAGCTAATCGGCGGAGCGGCGTGCGGACGGCGGGGGCGGCGGCGACGAGCGGACGGCGAAGCTGGCGGCTTCCAACGATCTTCGGCTTGCTTGCCGGCCGCTCCGGTGTATTCCCGGATCTCGCGGGCACGAACAGCCACCAAAGAAGGAGGAGAGAGGGCGACGGTGGCACGGCCGGTGAGCAGCTTGGCGGCGGTCACGACGAGCTTCGGCGACGGGCGACGAGCGGCGAAGGAGGCGGACGGCGAGGGGGCTGCCCGGCTTCTTCCTCTGCAATTTTTCTGATCTTTCGCACCAAGAAGATGGAGGAACCGCACGGTTGGGAGGAAGAAGAGAGGGAGGAGAGAGAAGGAGGAGAGAGAGAGAGATGGGACCATTTTTCTTTTCTTTTCCTTTTTTCTTTAATCCCACAAATGGCCCACCATGACATCATCCCATGTCATCTTCCACTATCTCTTCTCCCACAACATTCTTCAATAGGTGCAATTTATTTTTCATAGGGGCATAAAATCTTGTACATTTAATTCAATCATTTCTCAATCAATTCCATCCAATTGAAGCTCAATTAAATTAACCCAATGTCACCACGCTTCAATTCACATCTTCATTTGTCCGTAGAACCAACTTAAGCCCCAAAAGCGCGACTAAAAGCGGCTTACTAATTTCTCGAGTCAAATTAGCCATTTCTTGATTATTTTGCTGAAAAGCTTGGCTTTCATGAAAAATCTTCCAAATATGATTCAATGATCTTGAAATGATTTGTGACACACCCAGACTTCCAATTTCTGAATTCGATCTCAATTCCACGGTTAATTTCACTTTGACACGATACTAGCGTGGCCCAACCTACCGGGTAGTCTTTAGAAATTTTCATGCATTCGACCTGTGGTTGATCATCTCAAGCCACAATGTACATCTTTGAAACATTGGCGACTTTCGGTTGTCGAGGTAATCTCAAGATTTCAAATACGAACACATGGTACCCAATCGATAGAAAAGTCGGTCAGTGCCGATCGACAAGAATTGTGCGATCGGTGGAATCACCCACACTCGATCACATGCCTTTGTCGAGTCGACCTATCTCCGGTCTCTAATCGATTTTAATCGTGCCGTAATGACCCTTGCAGATTAGCTCGGTCGAAAGGTCGTTTCGGTCAAATTCTCGAGTCGATGCATTGGAAACTCTTAACGGCTTCACCGATAGACTAGTTTCCACATGAGTGGCCGACTCAAGGAAAAGAATTATATGCGTGCCAACGAAATGCCCATCTCAATTTATTGAATATAAAATTGGAAAATCGGGATGTCACAACTCTTCCTCTTATAAAAATTTCGTCCTCGAAATTTAAACCTTTACCAATTCTTAACAAAAGGGGGGGGTAAATGTCGTCTCATATAATCTTCTCTTTCTCATGTTGCTCCTTCTGCACAAATACTGCCAAATCACTGCTATCTTGCTCAAACAACTTTCGGTTTCAAAAATACTAAACACTTGCCCACTTAAAATTCCAAAGGTCTTCGATACAAAATGCAAAGCTAAAGCTGGCGATTACGGGACGGTCTCTAAACTGTCTCGATAAAGCGTGACCGAATCACCGATTTCTAACCCATCCCGGACTCGCGATTTTTCGATCTCGATCTTATCTCAATCGATCGAAATCCCGTACACTCGCTCTACACCGATTAAAAAGAAACTAATTGACTGATTGGCGAAACCGGGAACCTCGGTCAAGATCGATATAACTTTGACACCGATCTCGGCAACTGCAATCACTGACCACTGTACTGACCCTGGCTTGTGATCTTTCTTTCCCTGACATCATCTCAGCAATCGAAATTCCACACTCTCTGATGTGCACTGCTTAAGAAAGAACCATTTGAAAGCTCTGCCAACTTGGAACATCTGATCTAGATTTGAAATACAATTCATCCCCGGCACTCCATGCCGGCGAATTATCTGATGCACACACTTCGGTATACCCACTTTGTGACAAGATAGAATCTCCAATTTCTGAAATCGAACTTAGATTGGCGGTTAATTTCACTCCGATACGCTTTTGGTGTGACCTAGACTACTTTGGGTAGTTTTCGGAGCTTTTTAGGACAAATGACCCGTGGTCGATTTTCTTCGAGCCACGATGAACTCTCTTGACACATTGGCGACTCTCAAGTGTCGTGAAAATCTCAATGATTCAAGTACGGACACAGGGTACCAAAACGACAGTAAAATCAAATTAGTATCAGTCGACGAGAGTTTTCCAATTTAGTGGAGTCACCCACGATCGGTCATTCATCTCAGTCGAACCGACCTAACTCTAATCTTAATTCGATTTTTAACTGTGCCGTAATGATCTCTAAAGATGAGCACGATCGAGAAGTCGATTTCTGGTCGAATTCTCAAGTCTATTTGCCTTAAAGCCCTTGATAACTCACCTAACTAGTCTAGTTATCTCGTAAGTGGCCAACTCAGAGAAAAACACTGTAATCGCGTCGATGAAATGCCCAATTTAACCAATCGAAATCGAGTTTGAAAATCGGGATGTCACACACTCAAAACAAAGATCTATTCGTATTAAATGTCCTGGACAACGCTGACATTGCTATGATGATTTTCCCATAAGATGTCTTCTTTAATCTCTGCATTATCAACTACACACAATCATCCTCAGAACCTTAGCGTTCTGTCTTCAGGAATCTGAAAATCAACCTCTCTCTCATCTGCATTCTCTTATAGAGTCTTCTGAATTTCTGAATCTGTCCACTGAAGCGCTTTGATTATGATATGTACTCTCGGTTCAATTCTGAGGATAGTCATAAGATTCAAAAGGTGGCCTACCTTAGATTTGAAAACCGAATTTCGAACTTTCTCAAATAAGATCCAATCCTTGAGTACCAACTGTGCAACTAGGGACTCTCGGCTTAGTGCATCTACGACTTTGCTCACCTTTCCAGAGTGATACAAAATATCATAGTCATAATCCTTAATGAGTTCCATCCAGCGACACTGTTTCATAATCAACTCATGAGGTCTCAACTAACGAGACACATATACAACAATCCTATCTTGCTGCATCAACAAGCAACCAAATCCTTTAAACAATGCATCATTGCAGATCTCATAACTTTCGGGACCAGATGGAACGATCAACATAGTACGGTAGTCAGCCTCTTCTTAGGCCTTTGAAAACTACTCTCGCACTTATCTGTCCACACGAACTTTTCTTACTTCCTCAGTAGTCGAATTAACTACAACGCTGACGCTGAAAACCCTTCCATAAAACTTACGTAATATCCTGCTAATCCCCAAAAACTTCTACTCTCTGTCACTGTAGTCAATCTCGGCTAATTGTTCACTGCTTTAATCTTGGACGGGGTCTACGGAGATTTCTTCGCCTGAAATCACGTGACTTAGGAGCGCAATACGAGTCATCCAAAACTCGCACTTGCTAAACTTAACATAAGATTCAAGAGTCCTCAAAGTCTGAAATATCATCTTCTAATGTCTCTTGCGCTCCTCAGCACTCTTTGAACACCCCATGATAACTTCACCGAGCACGATCACCACCGATTCAAGTACTCTTAAACATTCTCGCTCATTAGATCCAAACAACCAGCTAAGGTGTCCATCACACCACTCGGTATTACAAAGCGAACTCACAACCGCCGTATCAAGTGCAAGATACTAACTTCGGTATGTCTTTCTTCCCGATTCTCAATTGATGATATCCCGACCTCAAGTCAATCTTGAAGAATATCGATGTACAACCACAACGAACCACATTTCTCCTTCATGTACGTAAGGCGGTGCTCCCCAAGGTTATGCACTGGAAAGTATGACTCCCCTATTCAACACTTCCTGCATCTACACCTTCAGTCCTTTTAACTCGGGCAACACCATCCGGTAAGGAGCCTTAGGGACTGGCTCGGTTCCGGGTGTTAATTCAATCACGAACTCTATTTCTTTTTCTGATAGCAAACTTGACAATTCTTCAGAAAATACCTTAGAAAACTTATGTACCACGATTATATCCTCCATATTCGGCTCCTCAACTGACGCATTCATTACAGTTGCCATGTAGATTCAATAACCAACAATCCTGAACCAAATCATCTTCAGTGACGAATAACAAGGATCGAAGTTCCTCTTCGACTTTCAGTAATTCAAATCATTCATACGTCAACTGAACAAACTGAATTATATCACTGCCACGATTCATAACAGTAGAGAGCTCCTCGAGCCAAACATTTTCATAAATGACTTCCAAGTCATACATAAGCAAACTCATCAGGTACGACTATAGTCAGAGACTCATCTTCCTATTACTTTATTACCACAACGAAAACTCTACAACCTTCTTTGAAAATTCTGCTGCATTACTCGCATAAAACATCTCATAAACATTCTTCTTCCGATTGATGCATGGT
Source organism: Eucalyptus brandiana (assembly GCA_014182725.1). NCBI lineage: Eukaryota > Viridiplantae > Streptophyta > Magnoliopsida > Myrtales > Myrtaceae > Eucalyptus > Eucalyptus brandiana. The sequence continues at coordinate 49,414,510 of CM024673.1, forward strand.
CGATCCCTTCATGCTCCTCTAGCCATCCTAGTGGCGTCCTATCTGCGAATAACAGTGCTTACGCTCTCCCGAACTTACACGGACAATTCGACCGACGGCCGTGCTTGGCCACATTCACGGCATGCTCCCCTTTTTACTCGACACCAGCCGACTCATGCCTCCTTTCCACTATCTCGACACATAATCGAAGAGTCATTTACCTCCCATCAAGTGACATCATGCATCCATCCTTGCACCGAGGTCCATTCCAAGTACCCCACTAAATGTCCCGAAGCATGATTCATGTTTCTATTTTATCAACGGCGGCGACGAGAAAACATTTGCGGTTCCATCTCGCCTATATGGGCAATCTTTGATTAAATGACTTTTTTGGCGACACTGTAACAAGTTCTTTCCCTTTTACAAAGGGACGGATCCATGTCCTTTCTGATAGACACGACACCCATCAATCAAGTTGAACACTGACTTTCCAACTCTGCTCTTCCGGTTAGGTGAAATAGGGCACCTTTCCTCTGACATCGGCCTTTCTCCCCAATCGATTTCCATCTCTGTCTAAACTGAACTTTGACTCAGATACAGCGGCTTGATCCTCGATCACCACTCCAGATTAGGCCTTAACAGGCACGGCAACAACAACGGTCACAACACTGGCAGCGGTAGAAACAATAGCAACATCAACGGCTCAGTCTTGAACTTACTGACCCAATAAGCTTCCAAGGAACACTAGCGCTTGAATGATCCCACCAAACCTAGGATCATTCGGTGCTACTACACTCTAAGTACCGACTTACGGCGGTACTCTCACACACACGCTGGACTAAGCCTGCGCTCTACCTCAGGTACTGACTCTCGTCAGCATCCTACCCTGAGGTATAGGTCCTACCGACCTCTTCCAAGGAGTTCTCCGCTCCTGGTCACTCATCCTACAGGTTCTTTATAGACACCTGTTTTCCGATTCCAACATTAGGTTGAAATTTGAGCGACCCCACAAACAAGCTACCAAACAGCTATCAACCACATGCATCAGCATATTAAAAGCCTTTCCTACTAACTATCCCATGACTCATCGCACCTTATCACTCCATATACAGACCATTGCTCTGATACCACTTAAACGGGGATGTCACGCCCCGAACCCCGAGCGCGCGCACATCCCACTGCGGTCGATCAAATATGCGACATTCCCAGGTAGTGTCGCCGACCCCATTCATTTATTAATGCGCAAGCGGAACGTAATATAAAACCCCTGACAATAAAATACGGGATAGAAAAGCAGGAAGCAAAACCACAACATAACACTTTCATAAATCGACTTAATTACAAATGAAGCCTACGGCCAAAAGTCTACAAAAGATCGGCTCTTAAAAAGGAATCGTCCTACGACCTACGGGAAGGACACATTCTCCATTCCTTATGACTTCACTCGCAACTTCTCAAAGCCAACCAAAAGCTATCGGTCGCTCCGTCCACTGGGACCTGAAATTTTAATCCCACAAGGGATGAGACGATGTCAGCAAGTTCAACCCCTAAACCCCTATTAGAAAGAAAATACGCCCCGGGTGGCCTAGCCACATCACACAGAAGACTTACCTCGTCTCAGTTCCTTCCTGCAGGTTAGCACAATTCAAAAATCACCCAATCACAAATAATAATAGGAACTCAAACAATTGGAACGCCATCACTTTCATATAATCACAATCGTACTTAGCACGCATTCCAATTATTATTCACTGCCACACAAGGGCATAGCCTACTACATTTGTTCGGCTATCTACGGCATATAGCCGGGCATCGCCTCCCCACCTTGGAGCGCGGCTTCGTCAAGACGTCGACGGCGTTCCCGAAGGAGCATGGGCAGAATCAATCTGCGACCCGCATCCACCGCGTGGGCATCCCATATAGGGGCAAGTCAGGCTCAACAGCCCGGGACAATTCCTCTTAGTTATCACACAGCCAAATCATACTCGGCCTCGGGACACTTTATATTTCAATCGAAGTTTCCACTTAAAATAGTGATCCCGCCAATTTTCTTCATATTAAAAATATTCCAGAAATTATTCACGTGTGTAGGGACACGCTAATTTCGAATCAAAAAGCCAATATCTCACTTTTTCAAAGCCCACTATTTAATATAATCATTAAAATCCAATTTTGCATCAAAACCCGACACTTGGGTTTTTATGAATAAAATTCCTATTTATCACAATCAACACTCAATTTGCCATATCCATTCATCAAATTCAAATTCTAAATGCACAAAGAAGAATCAGACGAAATTCCGAGAGTTTAGGGTCGACAAAATTTTCGGAATTTATTAATTAATTAAATTTATTCCGAAAATAATTAAATAATAATATTCATATTTTTCACGATCCACACTCAATTTATAACATCCAATCATCAATTTCAAAATCCGACTACACAGCGGCGATCGGCACGAAATTCGAGAACCGGGGTCAAAAATAATTTTTCCGTCTTTTTTTTTTTTTTTTAAATAATAATATTTTAATAATTTCGGAATTAATATAATATTATAAATTTCCAGAATTTCGAAACTTTTAAATAAATCAAAAATAAAACCTATTATGTCACATCAAGGCTTTATATTAAAAATAAACATACTTAACTTTAAACCAAACACAATTTAACTTAATTAAACACCATAATCTAATCATCAACCAAATAAACTAATCTAACCACCTAAACTTACTTAACTTAGACTAAGCACACTTAGGGCATCATTAACCCTCTAATCAAGATTTAGTGAGTTAAACTCATCGGATTAGCGAGCCGAGCGAACCAAAACGACGGGGACGACGCGAGGATCGACTTTCCTCAAAGCGGGCCGAGCATCCGGGCTCGGGAAGGCGGCCAAAACGGGCCAAACATCCGCTGCATACCCATTTTCTTACAGCTGCTGTTCGCGGCGGAGGAGGGCTGATCCGGCGGTGGTTCGGGCGGCCAAGGGCCGCGGAGGCAAGGCGAAGCTCCGGCGGGCTAAGGCGGGGGCGCACGGCGGCTCACGGTGGCCGGAGGGAGCTCCGGTGAAGGCCCGAGCTGCTGGAACGCGGGCTGGTGCGGACGAGGGCGACGAATAGGCGAGCTAATCGGCGGAGCGGCGTGCGGACGGCGCGGGGCGGCGGCGACGAGCGGACGGCGAAGCTGCTGGCTTCCAACGATCTTCGGCTTGCTGGCTGCTCCGGTGTATTCCCAGATCTGCTGGGCGCGAACAGCCACCAGAGAAGGAGGAGAGAGGGCGACGGTGGCACGGCCGGTGAGCAGCTTGGCGGCGGTCACGACGAGCTTCGGCGACGGGCGACGAGCGGCGAAGGAGGCGGACGGCGAGGGGCTGCTTCGGCTTCTTCCTCTGCAATTTTTCTGATCTTTCGCACCAAGAAGATGGAGGAACCGCACGGTTGGGAGGAAGAAGAGAGGGAGGAGAGAGAAGGAGGAGAGAGAGAGAGATGGGACCATTTTTCTTTTCTTTTCCTTTTTTTCTTTAATCCCACAAATGGCCCACCATGACATCATCCCATGTCATCTTCCACTATCTCTTCTCCCACAACATTCTTCAATAGGTGCAATTTATTTTTCACGGGGCATAAAATCTTGTACATTTAATTCAATCATTTCTCAATCAATTCCATCCAATTGAAGCTCAATTAAATTAACCCAATGTCACCACGCTTCAATTCACATCTTCATTTGTCCGTAGAACCAACTTAAGCCCCAAAAGCGCGACTAAAAGCGGCTTACTAATTTCTCGAGTCAAATTAGCCATTTCTTGATTATTTTTTGAAAAGCTTGGCTTTCATGAAAAATCTTCCAAATATGATTCAATGATCTTGAAATGATTTGTGACACACCCAGACTTCCAATTTCTGAATTCGATCTCAATTCCACGGTTAATTTCACTTTGACACGATACTAGCGTGGCCCAACCTACCGGGTAGCCTTTAGAAATTTTCATGCATTCGACCTGTGGTTGATCATCTCAAGCCACAATGTACATCTTTGAAACATTGGCGACTTTCGGTTGTCGAGGTAATCTCAAGATTTCAAATACGAACACACGTAGTACCCAATCGATAGAAAAGTCGGTCCAGTGTCGATCGACAAGAATTGTGCGATCGGTGGAATCACCCACACTCGATCACATGCCTTTGTCGAGTCGACCTATCTCCGGTCTCTAATCGATTTTAATCGTGCCGTAATGACCCTGCAGATTAGCTCGGTCGAAAGGTCGCTTTCCGGTCAAATTCTCGAGTCGATGCATTGGAAACTCTTAACGGCTTCACCGATGACTAGTTTCCACATGAATGGCCGACTCAAGGAAAAGAACTATGCGTCGTGCCAACGAAATGCCCGTCTCAATTTATTGAATATAAAATTGGAAAATCGGGATGTCGCATCAGGACCGTTAGAAAAATTGGGCAGGATTCACTGTTAGTTGCGATAGATCCATTCAGGAACTCGACCGCCGGTCCGGTTAAAGGTGAATCCATGAAACTGGTCTCATTATTATCATTTTCTCGAAAGCTCCGATCTTGACAGGAAACAACTTTGGTTTTCAACCAAAGTTGCTCGTTCTCCACCGCTTGACCTATTCTTCTTCTCCTTCTCCTATAGCCTTGCTTCTTCACGTGCTTGCTTTTTGCCCACCAATTACTCAACGTTTTGTCAAGGTGCACTTTGGACTTTTAAGCTTCAGCACCTCTCCATTTGGTTTGACTGGAGATCGGCGTCTCTCCATTTGGTGTGCCTTGGACTTTTTTCCCACTTTAATTAATTTTTTAAATTATTTAATTTGGATTTGTTAATTTGTAATTTCATTTTTTTAATATTAAAAATTAATATATTATTTCAATATAATCGGTCAAATTCAAGTGGGTGGGTGGATGGATCCACCTATGGAACCGAGAACTGGACCGATATCCACCAATTCTCATAAATTGGAACCGGAAACCGGATCAATTCCCTCAAGAACCATTTCGGGCGGTTAGGTGCCCTGGTTACAGGCGATTCTAACAGTCAGGTTTTTCAGACACCACTACTTAGAAGTAGAGTCTTTTTTTATGCACGACTTAATAGCCTTTCGCTCTCCAATAAGAGACTTTGGGAAATTGTGTCTATACTAAAGTTAACAAAAAAGAATCCCCACATAAATAGTCTATAAATTTTAAATCAATATGAAACATCATCTCTAACTTTTTAATTTATCTAATATAATTTTCAAATTATTGACAAATGTTCAACGTCTTTCTTAAATCATATGGAAAATGTTTAAAAATTCATTAGCCATATAAATAGCGGAAATTTTTTTACAGATTATATTAAATAAATTAAAATTTTAACTACGGTACAGACAAGTGTACTAGATTAAAAGCTGGGACACCCTTCGTCTCAATTTTCCACACAAAAAATGGCCCTCGGGGGGGCGGCCGCTAACGTGGAAGCGACGCGGTCTCGGTCGTGAAAGACACGAAGTCGTCGCTCCAGCACCCGCGGGCGAAGGCATCTTTCTTCAAACCTTCCCTGGCGGGCGCTCCTCGTCAACAGGCGAAACCGTACGGTCTCTCCGCGTGTCCCCACCTCTCAGGCCCCCACACGTGTCGCTTTCCTGGAAGCCTGCGCGCCCTATCTTACCCGTACGCACGGCCGCAGGCGATCCCGTCCTCCAACGACCGCCCCGAATCCGATCCCTCCTCCTCCCTTACACATTCGCGACATTCCCAAAATACAAGAGAGACCCCAAAAATAAAAAGAAAAAAAAACACGAAAAATTCAACCGCCGTTCCCTCCGCCGCGGTATTCCTCTCCCTCCGCCGCAATCCACCGCTTCCGTCTTTCTCGACGCCACCTCTTCCAATCACCAACCGATTCCTCTCTCTCTCTCTCTCTACATATATAGCTTCGTTTCTCCGGATTTGAACATCCAATCGCACGCAAATCTCGGAAATACCGCTCCCTTTCCCTCTCTCTCTCTCTCTCTTTCTCTCTCTCTCTCTAGATGATCCTTCCTCTGTCCAGTTCCTCTGTCCCCGCCGGCTCCGGCACCCCGCCGACGATCTGACCCGACTCTCGGGATAAGTTCTTCCCCACATGCATCCTTTCTGCTGCGTCACCACGGTCTCCGATCAGCAAGGCCCGGCCGCCCTGCCCTCTCACTTCCCCATGGCCGCCGGCGCCGGCGCCGGCCCAGGCCAGGCCAGGCCCGATCCGCCCGCGCGATCCGCCGACCACGCCCGCGTCGATAACCGCCCCAACGGCGAGCACCGGGCGGGTCACCGGCCGAGCGTGGCCCCGCCGCCGCCGCCGCCGGGGCGGCCGACGCGGCGGCCGCGGCGCCGGCGGCGGTGGCGGTGGCGGTGGCGCGGGCGGCGTCCGCGAGGGAGCAGCCTGCGGTGGACGTGAAGATACACGACATCGTGGGGAACGGGATATCGGGGATACTGTACAAGTGGGTGAATTACGGCAAGGGATGGAGGAAGAGGTGGTTTGTGCTGCAAGACGGCGTGTTGTCGTATTATAAGATCCATGGACCTGATAAGATCGTCGTTAATCAAGAGACCGAGAAAGGATCGAAAGTTATTGGTGAGGAATCCTTGAGGAGGATCTCTCGACCGTCGACGGCGGGGCCATCGCAGCTTCTGCGCAAGCCCGTCGGTGAAGTCCATCTCAAGGTATTGATTTTTATTCCCGGGTATTAATACTTTTTTTCTTTTTCCTCTTTCATATTCTTTTGGATTTATTTTTAAAAATTCTTTGTTGGTTACAATCCAGTTCAACGTAGGGTCGGGTTCATGATTAGATATAGCAATAATGATGCCACTTGCAAGAAAGGCATAAGCTTTGAACTTTCCATTACGACCTGATACGCTTCTACCTTGTCTGTTGATATGAAGAGCGTTATGAAGGTCTTGGGGTTGTTCAATCTGTCGTGGATTTTAATTGTTTGTTTAACTAGTCCTAGTACGAGATTCTTTCCCTCCCTCTACGCCGCCCGTGTCAATTTTTTGTTCTTTTGGTTGGTTTTCTTACAGACATTTGTCAATGCATTCGCTTTAGCTCTGGTGGTTGGTGATTTCATTTTGCTCCATATCAGCATTTCCTACTTGAAATGCATTTTCTTTATATGTTCATGGCTATACTCTCCATTTTCCAATGTTCTTGGCACACTGGAGTTTCTAACAATTCTATTCTTCTTTGTAACTTTGGTCAGTACATAAGCCGTAGCTTCATGCTTAAATTTTTCACTCGAATAAAAAATCTTTTGTCATATGCATGATCCTTATTGTTACAATTTGAGATGGTCTGTAGATTACAAATCAATGGCTTATTTACATGTCAACTAATTCTGGCACAACGTGGCCCGAAACCAAAAACTCAATTCCCATGGAAGATTAAGCGAAGTTTCTTTATGTAGCTAACAAATTGATGGCTGGATGCATATCGAGTTACAGTATGTGACTTAAGGCCATCTCTAGCGTAGATACACTTATTGTACATCTTTGTGCATCCTCTTTGACCTTTTTTCGGATTATGGACTTTATGATGATGTTGGAGACAATGCATAGTGTTTTCATGGATGACCTGATAGTAAGATCTAAGTCATAATGTTTATCCTTTTCAAGTGAAATGTTTGGTGAACTGTTTGTTGCACGAACTAGCTGATTTAGTTCTAGGCTTGACTCGTCATGTGCAGGTCTCATCCATCCGTGAAAGCAGATCAGATGACAGGAGGTTTTCAATATTTACTGGAACAAAGAGGCTACATTTAAGAGCAGAGACTCGAGAAGATCGACTTGCTTGGATGGAAGCACTGCAGGCTGTCAAGGACATGTTCCCTCGAATGTCTAACAGTGAGCTCATGGCCCCGATGGATAATGCAATTGTTTCCACAGAAAAGTTGAGACAACATCTTCAGGAAGAGGGTGTTCGTGAAGATTTAATCCAGGAATGTGAACAGATCATGAGGAACGAAGCTGCAGCTATGCAGAATCAGGTGTTGCTTCTCAAGCAGAAGCAGTGGCTACTAATTGACACTCTCCGGCAGTTAGAGGTACATGTTATGCAACTTAGAAAACGTCGTGCCAGTCGGAATTCTTCTTCAGTTAGTCCAACTACTCCTCAGAATACTGCACATTCAACCAAATTTTGATTCTTTGCATAAATTTCCTCGATGCAGGCTCTCTGTCTGCTCTTCTTTGTATCTGGTCCATTTGTAATCAATTCTTTTATATACTATAGACACGTTTTCTCTGAATGCTCATGAATTCTCTTATTTAATGCCATTACATATTGGTTGTTTTGTTTAAGTTTAAAGTAATATTGTTCAGTGGAGGAGCCATAGTATTGCGATCAATTGCTTCGGGCGTGCCCCTTCTCTTTCTTTTCTTACCTTTTAGTTCGGGAGTCTGGGTGGTTTGCCAACGTCTGTGCTCTATTTAGCTGTGAATCAACTGTCAGGCTGCTACTAAGAAACTTTGGATAGTAGATTAGTATTTCCTTTGGATCTCTTGATATGATCTAAGCTATGACTAATCTTTCAGGCTGCGCCTTATTCTTTTCTGGGTCTGATGGGAGCCATTTAATGCGACCTTTTCTTTTTTAATGTAACATGGGGGCTTGGATATTTGTACATGCTATTACTTGGATTTCGTATATTGATGGATTAATTGTGCGCTATGTGCGAGAGGCTTGTACCATGGTATATGTGAGTCATCACAATCATAAATCAAATTTCTTCGAATCGAATTTATGTGTCCATTCCTATTTTTTGAAACTCTCTGAGAAGTGAGATCTGTTGAAGTTTTTTCATGTGCTTGTTAATGTATTTAGTCATTTTGAGTAATGCCATTTGCCACTAGCTTGCTGGTGGATATTCTTTTTGAGGGAGAGGACCCATGAGGAACCAATGGGGTGAGACCTCCACCGGTAGCATATCCCCTTTTCTTTTATTTGATACTGATAGATAGCTATATTTTCTTTAAATTTTATAGCATTTAAGCAGTTGAATGTAGTTTTGGGTTTTCCATTTTCTAAGAAGGTTTCACAAAGTGAGTCATTGTGGTACTCTTGGAAGGGTAGGAGGGGTCGACAGATAATGGTCATGCAGAAAAGGGAAGTTTGTGACCTTGGAAGTACATTCTTGGCTGTAGTGGCATTGGCATCACCGGATAGTGGCCACTTGGAAAATAATGATAGTATGTGGCATTAGCAGGGTTGAGTTGACTTAATTATTCTGTAACATAAGTCTGAAACACTATTTTGAAACTATATGATTTTACATATGTAATATCAACCTGATGTTCGTAATAGCTATTACTCTTTCTGACAGTTTGCTTAGTCATTGCAAGCTTTTTCTCCCTATTAGTCAGAAATAAACTCTATTGGTGGTAAGGCTTTAGTACGTGGGGAATATAGGAAAACTGAAAGTTAAATAAATGGTAGTTGCATTCTGCTCCTTTTATATCGGATATGTTAGGACCTGGCATAATTGACGTAAATGTACCCTTGCTATTTGAAGAACTTTCTGTAGCAAGGCTTTTATATCTTGTGTATAGCTGATGAAAGTGATCAAAATGTGCTCAGCTGGATAATGCTTTGTTCTTTCTGCAGCTTCAACACAAACCACTTTGTTCATTCCTTATTGTTTGTTGGGTTCTATTTTCCCATTATTTTGATTTCTCCCTTGCAAATGAGCAGTGTGTTATCAGAGTAAGGAGGATAAATTCCATAGGTTTTATCCACTATCTTCGCTAATATGCATGCCGTTCTGGTCATTCCTAACTTTGTTGGCTTCCATATTCCCCCGTTCTTTGCTTTCTCTATTGTAAATGGGCTCTGATACTATTCAACAGGGGGGGGATAAACTTTAAGTGATGCTATCCACTATCTCCACCTTATACTAGGCATGCAAGATCATTGTGTTATCAGTGAATTTATTTTTCTGGCATTAGCCACATTTTCTAGCTGGGGCAACATCATTATTATAATTCATTGACCTGTTTGGAGGTTCAATTGGCAGAGAGAGTCTCCTAGCAAAGTCTGAGATTGTCCAGCCTTCAGTGATGTTCATCTTGTTGGGTGGGTTTAGGAGGCTGATTGTGTCCTTTGGATAGAAGAAGGAAGAGGAGACAGGAGGGGAGGAACTTTATTTTTCCCCCTCTTTTTGCTGTTTTTTTGGGGGGGGTGAGGAGCTCGTTATTGGGTGAGATAAGCAGCATGTGTATCCTTAATGGTTCTATTGACAACCTTCTTCTTGAAACATCTCTTTATTAGTCAGTAATAAATGTTGTTTTACTTATTGATGAAAGAGGAGGAGGTGAAGTGTTTTGAAAGGTCTTATTGTGCTTGAGACTTTGTTTCTGCGTGTAAAGTAAGCTTCTTTTTTCCGTTCTACAATAGGGATTTTGCATTCTCTTTTTTTCTTTCTCCAAGGTATAACAGCCTTTTGATTCTCCACTTACAATAAACAAGTTGCAAATGTTAGTATTTTTCACTTTAACTTTTGCCTTTTCTTCTTAAAGAATTTATTACTTGCAATGAAGTTATTAAGCATAGAACATCAGAAAGTTATTTTTTCTCTAACCCCCAAGATAGACATCAGTAGTGGCTCATCTGTAAATAAACTCATTTTCTTGTATTCTCATGAATGTTGCTATCACATTTTAATAAATTTGATCTGGCTGCAAGTGCTTAACAAGCCAGTTTTCCGATGTTTTAATCCAGTTAAAAGTATATTATCCTGGTTGTGGGCTTTATTCCTTGTTTTCTGATGTTAAAATAAGAAACTGGAATGATGTTGTGGTTTTTGTAGACAGAAAAAGTTGATCTGGAGAACACAGTCGTTGATGAGAGCCAAAGACAGTGGAATGGTCATGAGGCTTCTTCTTTGAGGCAAAATAATTCCAGTGGTGAGCTTATGCGATACAAATACATTCCTAAGCTAATTCTGTTGTATCTGCATTGCAACAAAGCAAAATTCCTGTGCTGATAGTTTTGGTTTAGTTAGTTCATGTTTTTGTTAGACTCTTATGGACCTGCAGAATACCTGTTGTGATATAATGACTTCTGGACTGGATAGGCTAGGAAGGATGCGTTCATCCTTATATCTTGCTGGAACAGAAATTGCTTATTTTTCTAATTATAATAGGCAAAATTTCCATTTTCTTTATTCTAGAGGTTGTCTTTGTATGTGTTGATGATGTGACTCTTCAATGCCTTTTGCATTTTCTTCTAGCAATAGCATTCTAATACTTGTTTTTGTCATCTTTAAAAGCAGAGGCAAGTGCAAGCGAATCTGATGATGATAATGAAAGAGCAGATGCTGCAGAAGAAGAAACAGAGGATGAGGACAATGCCTTCTTTGATACTCGGGATTTTTTGTCATCTAGTTCTTTCAAGAGTAGTGAGTCTGATTTGCGCAGATCGTCTTCTTCAGATGAAGGCCCCTGCATTGCTGAATCTGAAGATGATATCGATCCTTCTATAAGATCAGCCGGGTCGAATTTTCCATATGTCAAGCGACGCAAGAAATTGCCTGATCCTGCTGAGACAGAGAAGGGTGTCAGTCTTTGGTCTATGATAAAGGATAACATAGGGAAGGACCTCACGAAAGTCTGTCTTCCCGTTTACTTCAATGAGCCTCTTTCTTCTTTACAGAAATGCTGTGAGGATTTGGAATATTCTTATCTCATTGACCGGGCAAATGAATGGGGGAAGAAGGTATGCAGTTTGATGATGCTTTCTGTTCTGTTTGGTCTAGAGCCCATGAAAGTTATTGGCATTCTACCGATGCCATAAATGTGTTAAGATGATTACTCTCTCTTGTCTTTTAGTCCAAGTTTCTCCTCTACTTATGGAAACAAGAAAGATCCTTCTCTCTATTTGCTGCATGAAATACATCTGCTCAGTGTATAGTACGGAAATGTTAACTCTTCAGCCATCTGTTCTTTGTTTACTACTAATGACTTTGCTCTTTCTATAATTGTCTTACACTCAATCATCTTATGAGCTTAAATTCTTTCATTAGAAACTTTTGATGACTGGGTTTCTCATATTCTTCATCTTTCGTCCTTGTATGGTGGATGATTTTTCTTATAATATTTCTTTACGTGGATATAAAGGATCCTTTACATTAAATGCAGACAAGCACACCACTGATTAATTGAACTGGAGTGACTAAAAGTATGGAAAATGATTTTATCTCTATCATAAGATAAATTACTTTTACAATTGCAATTTTTCCCTGTGGTTTGTTTATTGACTTTTTTGCTCATAACCATTGTTCCAAATTTTCAGTATTCCTTATATCTGTTGTTTCTTGCAAAATTCAGGGTAACAGCCTTATGAGGATTCTTAATGTGGCTGCTTTTGCCGTATCTGGATATTCTTCAACTGAAGGAAGAATTTGCAAGCCGTTTAACCCATTATTAGGGGAAACATATGAGGCTGAGTATCTAGATAAAGGCTTTCGTTTCTTCTCAGAGAAGGTAACTCCTGAAAAACTTCAAATCCCATCAATTATGATACAATGTCTCCTTTTTGGGGATGAGTTATAATTTAATTGTAGATATAGCTTTGGTAGCCTTTTTCTGGGATAAGTAACAGCCACTTGAACCTTGATGCTGGACTGAACTAGCTTCTTGTTTCCGTGAGATTGCTCTAGTTGTCATGAGGTTATATGTTATCTTTTCTACCAGTTTCAAGAAAATGCATGCCCTCCATCTCTTTGATCATTGTTGAGATATTATCTTCTCCATGCCAAAACGCTTACAATCAGGGGATTAGTGGAGACCAATTATTTGCTATTGAATATTGTTGTGGCAGCTAAGTGGAAGAATAGTATCGCTTGTCACGCTTCATTGTATAGAATGAACCTGAAACCACCAACCATTAGGACTATAAAGAACAGCAGTGTGTCACCGTAATTTTCTTTATGCCAGCCACATTTCTTTTTGACATCTATTCAGATGAATTCCCATTTTACTTTATGAAATGGCTTATCTACAGATCTTTCTGGAAGTCAGTGGGTGTGCTAACTTTTTAACATCTAAATTTACAAATTTCGTGTCAGGTCAGCCATCATCCCATGATTGTCGCATGTCACTGTGAGGGTACTGGCTGGAAATTCTGGGGAGATAGTAATTTGAAAAGTAAATTCTGGGGTCGTTCAATACAGGTTGATCCCGATGGTGTTTTGACCTTGCAATTTGATGACGGTGAAGTTTTCCAGTGGAGTAAGGTAAAAATTTTGATCATTTAGATGATAACCATAGTGTTTAAGGTTCGTGTTATTGAGATTACTTTATCTTGCAGGTGACAACATCCATATACAATCTCATATTGGGAAAACTTTATTGTGACCATTATGGAACTATGCGCATACAAGGCAATCATGACTATTCATGTAAGTTGAAATTCAAGGAGCAGTCGATCATCGACAGAAATCCTCACCAGGTTCTCTCTCTCTCTCTCTCTCTCTCTCTCACACACACACACACACAATTACTCCCATCTATGCTTACCCCTTGGGCGCAAGCTATGGCATAGAAGCATCTTATAACTTCAATGGCATTTTTTTGGTTAGTGAATGGTCTAAAACCTCATTTGCGTTTTCATGGGTTGTTAGGCTTGCATAGAATCTGATGAACTTGAGCATGGAAAAGCTTCGGTATTGAATGTCGATATCGAAAGGCCAATGTTGTGATAATGATCAGTATTGTGAAAAAAATCTTTTACCCCTTCCCTTTAATTAACTGATCTGAAAAATTTGAAGAACAAATGGTAGTTTTATTGCTCAAGTAGTTCTTTGTTCAGTGCAAAGAGAAGAGTACAGTGTATTCAAGATGATGCGGTGGCTCATGTGTGACCAGATACTGATTGGTTGCATTTGGATTTGCAATTTTTATGGATGTCAATTTTAACCGACAGCACCCTCATATGTGATCCTTGTGCTTTTAAATGGACCTCTTTGCTTCAGACCGAAAAAATTATCTCATTTTTTCGTTCATAGCCTCTGTGGAGTTAAATAGTTGACATTATTTGAAGTGGGTCATAACTTGGTAGGCCTTAGGTGAAACTGATGGAGGATGAGGTTTTCCTGAGGAATCAGAAACGTTTGTGCTGTTGATTTTGTGACTTGCTCTGTACTCATGACTGATTCAGAGTTTCATTCCATAGATAATATCAGCTGATTCATCAAATAAATTTTCATAGTATATCAGCTATTTAACATATTTATCTCTTGTGGATAACTTATCTATGATGGAGAAAAATGTTCGAGATGTATTGTGTTTTCCTTCTGCAGTGCAGCAATTCAGCTTCATGAGGAAGAAATGCATTCTTTCTTTACAGGTACATGGTATAGTTCAAGATAAGAGTGGGAAGACGGTGGCAACTTTATTTGGAAAATGGGATGAAAGCATGCATTATGTAATTGGAGACTGCTCTAGGATGGGGAAAGGATCTGACTCATTATCTGAAGCACGCCTACTATGGAAACGTAGCAAGCCTCCTAAATATCCTACAAGATACAACTTAACGCGCTTTGCCATAACACTGAATGAGCTTACCCCTGGGCTCAAGGTGATGTCTGAATTCCCGAGCTCTCCCTTCTGCCAATATAATAACAGAAGCAAAAATTGCAGAGTGTGTGTCTGAGTGAGTGAGAGAGAGAGAGAGAGAGAGAGTGAGGATGATTCTTGGAATATGAGACTGTCCATTAAAGATAGCTTGGGCCTACCCTTGCTGGACTACTTTTAGATTTCTATGAGACTTCAATATTTGTTAACCTTCAACTTAATTGGTTCTCTTTTATTTCTTTAAAGACTAAAATCGTACAAAAGAATACTAATGAAAATGTAGATGTAAATGCACTATACATAGGACTTTCTTGTGTCTGTCTGAAATTTATTGTCTTCATAAATTACAGCTAATCTTTCCAAAGTACTTATCATTTAATTTAGTCGTCAGATTTGTGTACTTCATTTCTGCTATGTATACTGCTGCTAACTTGATTATTCTTGGGTGTTCTTTCTTTGAGACATTTGTATTTAACAAAATATGTTTGCAGGAGAAGTTGCCACCTACTGACTCGAGGCTTAGACCTGATCAGAGATATTTGGAGAATGGGGAGTATGAAATGGCAAATTCAGAGAAGTTGAGGCTTGAGCAGCGTCAACGGCAGGTAAATAGAGTGTCCCATTGTATCCTGAGTCAATTTCCTGTGGAATTTTTTTTTCTTCTTATTCTGATTATGGGTTTTCTATTTTTTTTTTTTTTTTTTTTTTTGTGGTTTTTGGTTGAGGGTGGGTGTGAGGGTAGGGTGCAGGCATGTTTATGTTATGAAATGTTTCTCTACTGAGTCTAGGAGACTTCAAATTAGATATTCACATAAGAGAGGGATTACCTAAGTTAGCAATGGCCTATGGTCTGTTCAACTAAACAGGAGGTATTCATCAGCTTATTTAAGGCTGAAGTGACTATGATCTCAGAGTCTGCTTAGTGTATGATTTCCTATATAAATATAGTAGTGGTTGTAGGAAAAAATGTAATTTCCTATATACGGTTGGACATACTAGGTGGGTGAACATAAGTGCTTTCAACATGGACTTTTCAGTTTGGAAGGCATATACCCAATTGTCAACCACACTGAAAAAGAGAAGTAAAAAAAAAAAAGAAGACGCGCCACAACTAATTGAGGCCACCGGTCAACAAGTGTTTATAAACCCAACAGGATAGCATTGAGAAGAGGAGAATTTTGTGCACTATTTGCCAGAGTTCTATTGCTGTTTAAAATGAAGAAGTGGTGGAATCATGATTGTTCAGTCTGTAGAATGAGTGTTGCACCTAAGTCATGAGCTTTAGGAATTTATTGGGCACCAAAATGTGCCTGACAGGATGTAACAACCTTGAGAGAGGGAAAGGGTGCAGACCTGCTTTCATTTCAAATAGGGGTCAATCCATATTTGCATCTACTATGATGATGTTATTGACGAAGTATGAACACCGTGCTTCTTGAAAATGGAGATGCCTGTTGAAAAATGTGCATTAGGTGCCAAATTCTTCTAAGATATTTAATTATATGACAATTGGGTGCTTGTCCAAGCTTGAGCATCGATGAACTTCTACACAGTTACTATTGAGGTTAATTGTCTAGACAAGGGAAAGTTAAGATAAGAAAGGTTTTATCAATTTGTTCAGTTTCAGTGCGCTGGTTGGTGCTCCTTGGCCTTGGAAAGCAAGTAATGCAGATTGGCATGTGAGATAACTGTCGAAGAGCTTAGCATGGAATTCTTTTTTCGCTTTAAAATTACCTAGCTCTTATGAATAGCTCGGATACATGTTTGCCTATTGTCATGACTAGTAATTAACAATGAGACAAACTGAAATCAGGCTCGGAAGATGCAAGAGAGGGGCTGGAAACCACAGTGGTTTGCGAAGGACAAGGCAACTGATACCTACAAGTACATTGGTGGGTATTGGGAGGCGAGAGAGCGTGGAAATTGGGAATCGTGTCTCGATATCTTTGGCCAAGTTCCTTCAGAGCAACAAGAATAAGAGCTCGCTCCCGCCACCCCCCCTCCTCTCTTCTTCAAGTCGTTGATTCTTTCTCAAGTTTTCTCAATGGCTGTCAATTGACAACTCTGAACAACAGTTTTGTGGCCCATGTGAGTGCATGAGGTTAGAAGCTAACAAAAGAAAGCAGCGAAGACTATATATTATGCCGATAATCGTGCACCTGGAGCGGTGAGCTGCTTCTAGCATAGTGATTTTTACCATGCCAAGAAAGAAGCTCTTGATTTTTAGTTTGAGATTGTATCAAGCCTCTGCTAGTTGATTGGTTGCTCAACGTCCATTCGATGCCCTTCCAACTAATGTTTGCCTTTGGAGTTGTCCATTGTAACTCCTCCGTTTCTTTCTTCTTTTTTTCTTTTCTCCTTGTTACTGTTTTTCATGTAAAGTGCGACCTTTTCTCTCCCCA
Organism: Eucalyptus brandiana; assembly: GCA_014182725.1. Taxonomy (NCBI): domain Eukaryota; kingdom Viridiplantae; phylum Streptophyta; class Magnoliopsida; order Myrtales; family Myrtaceae; genus Eucalyptus; species Eucalyptus brandiana. The sequence continues at coordinate 49,431,500 of CM024673.1, forward strand.
TCGGTTTCCTCAATTCATATCGCTGCTATGTATGTACGATTTTTTCTACAAATAGTACTATACAAAGAGAGAGGAACAAGGATAGGTTTATTGGTGGATGTCAACTTGAAAAATACAGCATTTTGTTTACTATTTTGGGTCAATGGACCATGTCTCGGGAAGATTTTCTCCTTTAAAACTACGGGCAAGATGCGGTGGAGAAAGCACGAGAAAGAAAACATGTGACTGAAGATCTACACTACAAATGCGGTACCAAGTGGCTACACCAATACAAAGTGTTTTGTGTTGGTAGATCGACCATAGGGACATATTGAACACATTTTCCATTAAAAAATTGTATCAACTAAGAGGAATATCATTAAAAAAAGTGTCCAAGAAGTTCTAAATTTATTACGTAGCCCGTCAATTTAATCCTAACCAGATTGTCGATTATCGATTGTGCCTAGCCCGTCAATTTAATCCTAACATCATATTGTCAATTGTGCCGTCGATTGTGCCACATAAGAAGGCTGTTGCGCAACTACAATTTCCAACCAGAATTAGCTTGATATATTACATTGACAAATCATCTCAAGATTTAGCACTACATTGGTCAAAATGGAAGGTTTATAACCGAATTAGTGGTCAAACATTAGGTTTAGAATTCTTTAGAACAATTTTTTTGAATAGTACTCCTCGAAAGCATTATCCTCTACGAAATTGTATTCATCCAGAGAAAAGGTATGCACCCCCGAGAAACTCCATCCCTACCATTCTCACTCAGGTTCTTACAGGGATAGAAGGCAGGACACATCCCTGTGACATGCCGTCTCCATTTCATACGGTCGTTCCTACTTTGTATAAGCACATTTCAGCAAACCTCGTGTCCAAAGTAAAGCAACGTTCGATTGCAGGAAAAGGAACACCAAAGTCTACCGGCTCAGCTTATTTGCCACTGTTTACACCGTCACATTTCAATCGTGATTAGCAGAGTATAATGATGAAAAGACAACCACCTCAAGCGGGAAAAGTTCCACCATAATCAGTAAATAAGAATTTGAACCTTACTGGTCAGAGCAAACCAACTCTTGTAATTTCTTTTTCTTCAGCTCGACAAAAACTCAACTCCGTTACCTAAGTATTCGGACTTCAGGACAGTTCCCTAATGAATGCAAGCAAACCAGTTCATCTCCAGCTCTGGTACACCTCCAGACTACCTATGGGAAGTCATCTTAAATGCAGCAAAAGGAGTTCCCCTGTTCTTCCTGGTATGGGCATTCGTTCTTGTACGCTGCCCTCTGCACGGCAAGCCATCTATGTGCCTGATTCCCCTGTAGCTTTTTATGTCAACCAGTCTCTTAATGCAACTGGCATTCTCTTTGTCCTGCAACAACCCGAGGCAGTTACAAACCTAGGCTTTTATACCTCCTGTGCTTGAATAAGGAGCCGTTCAGCTTCTGCTATGACATGGGACGAGTAGAGAGGTGAGAACGGGGACAGATTCAAAGAGGTATATCAGAGAATCACCACATTGCTGCGGTCTCCACAGAGGAAGGACACCTAATTCCCACATGTTGGCTCTACCGAAATTCGATTGATTGAGAAACTGACTAGACCAGTGTTAAGACCCAAAACAAAATTTACCCATATTCAGTTTCATTGCCTGAGAGGCTCCAAGCAACAAAGTTAGCAACATGGAAGTAGCAAAAACATGAGAACTGTCTTCCCTAAGTCGTGATCTCATACCGATGATTGTAACACCGAAACCTCGACATAAAGTCAAGAACAACAGAGAGCAGTACCAAATTATGTCCGATGTCGTAGTTGAGGACCTCGCTGCGAAGCGACTCGAGCTCTATCCCCGACAATTCCCCGGTCGGCTTGTTCTCAATCTGGAGCTCACACAGTATTTGGCGAGCGGTGGAGCGGCCAATGCCCTTGATACGCTGGAGAGAATACGTCAGCCTCTTATCATCAGGAATCTCCGTGTTCCCGATACGAATTCCCCGCACCCCCTGCTCGCGAAGCGGCAAAACGCATCAGACTCCCCACGACACAACAGGCAATCATTCCTCAATCGAGTGATCAGGGTCACCACCCAACACCATCAGTCTTTCAAAAAAATCCAAACTTTAATTCAAAGAAAACCGAGTCCCGCGATTCCGACAACACCCTTTGGGAGAGAACCGGATTTGAGGTGATGGGAAGTCATCCAATATCGAACCTTAAACCCTAATCGAATCCCTCACAGTCGCACAATCAAGAATCGAGATCACCGTTCAGCGAAAGCAGGAGAAAATGAGAATTGCTTCGGGACGAGCAAGAATCACCTGCGTGTTTCGGAGGAGCTGCCGACCGGCATCGGCGGATCTTCGAGCTGAAGCGCGCAGCGCGAACATCGCCGGGGAATGCTGCGGCCGAGCGCGGCGAAGTTCCCTTCTTCTTCGTTGCAGTCACTAGGACAGGGCTTCTTACAGGACAAGAAAATCACACAAATCACCCCTCAATTTTGACCCGGCATATAATATCATCCCCAAATTTTTAATATATTCAATACGATACCTAAATTTTAATTTAATTTTCAATATTATCTCTAAAACTTTAATTAATTTAATGTAATCTTCAAATTATCAGTACAAACTCGATTTACAAAAATTTCGGAGGGTATATTAAACAAATAGCTAAAAATATGAAAATATTTAATATTGTCTTTTTATTAATTCAAATCGAAGACAACCTAGAACTTGTACAAAAATTTCGGAGGGTATATTAAACAAATAGCTAAAATCTATTGAAGAAATAGAAAGTTTAGAGCCAATATTGTGCATTAACCTCGCCGGGGGCGGCGACGCTCCGAGTGAGTTCAAGAAGAAAAGAAAAATAGGAGAAAAAGGAAAAAATGAAAAGAAAAAATGAAAAAGAAAAGGAAAAAAAGGAAAAAAGGTAAAAAAAAAAAAAGTAGAATCATTTGTGTAATTATTCACTGACCTGATGAGTCGTAGGTTTAGCTCTAGCCATCGATAGCTCTAGCTGAAGCATTGTAAAGATCTATACCTAAATAAATATACAATAATATTATTACGTTTTAGTACAATATAATTATATTATAACATAATAAAAACCAAGCATTGCCTCTGATGTTTTCTTTAATCTATCATTCTTTTCAATAATAAAAACCACGTATTCCTCTATTCCTCTCCAAGCATACATTCGGTTCATTTTCCTCACTAATATTCCATTACACAATATCAAGCTTGTAGAGATTCAAAGCTTTCTTTTTTTGTTTTTATTTTTGAAAATACTATGGATGGACTCAAGCTTTTAAAAACTAGAAATTCGAATATAGAACCGGGGAAATTGTCTGTCGCCATATATGCATCTCAGTGTTATTTAAACCCTTTACGGTTTTTGCAAAAATACACTCTCCAGTAATTAAAGATTTTTATTTTAGCTGTGCCTTTCTGTAATTTCTTCTTAACAAATCAGTGTTTGTGATGACATTCTTATTTTTTTTTACATAAAAAAAAAAAAAAAATTAGGGAGCTGAGTAATCTTGATTGCTTTGTTTAGAAGTGAGTTCCAGAGAATTACGTGATCATTTTATTGTTCAATTCTTTTGTGGGTTTTTTTATAAAATCAATACTTTTAGGAGCCAAACAATAAGAATAATTTCCAATTAAAAGAAACTAAATCCCATATATACTTTGTTATCTTATTCCATAAGTTGTCAAATCTACATAATAATATTTCACGCCTAAACATTTGGCAATTTGAGCTAATCGTTCATAAAATTTTAGGAGAAAATGATACCATACTAAATTCTTTTTATTTTATGAAAAATCGATGATTTAGAAAATATTCTTCTAAAATTGATAACTCATATTTCTCAAAGTAATTAGTCAACAAAATATATTTTTATTATTAATAACAAAAAGTCGTCTAAACATTTTCATAAATAATAAAAATATTTTTATTTTTAGTTCGTTCATTTTCATACGCAATATAAGGGATTATTTTTTAAAATATATTTTTAAAATTATTCATTTTTCGCAAAATAAATGAAGCCTGAACATTACCATTTGAAATTAATTGTTAGGCATACAAGAAACACCACTCTAAGCGAATCCGACCCCTTAGTGCACACACGATACAAACACATCTATTTGCTCGTATAAATGAACGTCTAGACTCTTGATCACATCCATCGCGCTCACTGGATTTCGTCATGAACTCGATGTGGAAGCAATTGCTCCGCCGCCGGAAAACAGCGAAGCGGCGCCTGCGTCGACAAACCAAACAAGCTTGCCGTCGATGGGGCGAATCATTTGGGCGGGGCTCGACGCGAGGGGCCTCCGGTCCGCCATGGCCTCGCAGAAGGCGCGAGCCACGTCGCTCCCGGAGGCCACGATCACCACATTGGCCGCGGCATTGATCACGGGGAGCGTGAAGGTCAGGCGCTCCCTTTGCGAGCCGGGCACCGAGACGGGGGCCACCCACTGGGAGGCCTCTCGGAGGACGGGGTGGTTGGGATGGAGGGAGGACACCTGAGAGCAGGGCCCAAGGCTCAGGAGGACGAGGTCGAATCGGGGGCAGTCGCAGGCCGGAGACGCCGGGACCATCCGGTTCTTGACCTGCTGGCGGATGGAGAACTCGTAGGCATCAGCGGCCGCCTCGCCCGGCATCTCGTGGCCCGCCGGGACGACGTGGGCCGGCGGTATGGGAACCTGATTCCAAAGAGCGCGACAAAAAGTGAGTAATGACAGTAAAGTCGTTGGCCGGTCGGTCCAAGCTTAATGGAACGAAAAAGAGGTCAGCTTTTCCGTCTTCGGGAATACATGACGTATCATCAGCACTGTCAATAAAGAAACCGATGAGCAAAAAAAGGGGGCAAATGCTTTTTCCGATCGCTCCCTCGACCGAAAGACTTTGTCAAGATCGCTATCGATCAGCTGCTGAACATGCTAGAGATACGAATGTCATGATCGTTTTTCGTCGAGAATAAGGCGATTGTTTACGAGAGAATCGCTAAAATATATCTCCTAAGTTGTTAATTCGCGAAGTGTCGTATTCCAATCACCCGTGTTGCGTAAGGAAAAGGGACATTTGCATAGAGAACAAGGTCAAACGGGGGAATCTAGAAGCTAAAAACATAAGATAATTCCACACGCCAGTTCACGTCGACGTTCAGATGAGTTCAGACCCTGTCATCGCCAGTTCATTTTCTCTTCCTTCCTATTCACATCCACATCGTAGAGAAGTTCAGTCAAAGACTCCAAACCAGCCTGCTAGGGCTAGCTACCCCGCTTGCCGCTATATCCACGTTTTAGACCGGTAAGAAAGATCATACGAACACGATGCCTCCCGGAAACGAAAGAATCGGGAGGCGGTAGGTCGAGTTCTTCACGTGGGTTGAACACAGTCGATTTCTATAATGGCCGAAAACTCCGACACGACATGAAGGTCTCTCGTCTATGGCGGACTCATGCACCAAATGCGCATGATTGAGAGAGAGAGAGAGAGAGAGAGAGGACCTTGGAGATAAAGTATTGCTTGGCTTGCATGTAGAAGCTATCGGGGTGTCGCTTGGGGACGACGTTCTCTTCGGCCCAGAACAGATGCCATTTCGACCAATCCACCGTCCTCAAGTACGGCAGGCCCGCCAGCTTCCTGCATTCAACCGCGACAAGAGCGCGCAGATAAGTAGAGACGACGGGTCAAAGGAGAGAGACGGGGGAGAGCATATCGGAATACCCTAAGCGCTCGGGAATGTCTCCTCCGGAAAGCGCGAGGGAGAAGGAAGATCTCTCCCTCACGGCGTATTCCGAGACGTGGTGCACGTAGTCGGCCAGCCCCGTGGACAGCTCCTCGCTGCTCTCGAAGAACCTCACCTCCGCCTCCGCGTCTGATCTCTTCTTCTCCATCTTGTCTGATCTTTCTCTGTCGATTTCGGTTTCTACCTCTCTCTCTCTCTCTCTCTCTCTCTCTCTAACAATTGCTAATTTATTCAGTTGCCCAAGAGCCTTCGACACACTTTTTGTCTTCACATGTAGAGGGAGAGAGAGAGAGAGAGAGAGAGAGAGAGAGGCTTGAGAAATTAGGAGAGAAAAGACAAAGCGAGTAAGAACAAGAGAAACGGCCAAGATACCAAGGCAAGGAGTACGAGAAGTACCATGGCTGGGTTGCTCAAATCTCTCGGATGATAATCTAAAATACTAAAATCCTTAGAACAAAGAAAATACATTAACTACGAATTTTGAAACCTATCACGTCTCGCTTATCGAGATGCTTATGACGATCATCATGATCTCGGCCGCTTCTGTTAGGTCATTGAGTTTAGAGCTATGTACTCATGCTAGTTTGAATATCATCTTGATCATGCCTAACTTGCTGAGTCAGCTGGCCCTAATCAACGAATTATTGCACAGAGAAGGTATATGTATAATGCATATGCTAAAATGGTCTATTCCGGGTAAAATACAACTGCATCGTATTGATATCGGTGAGATAAATCTTTTGTTATTAAACACGACTTTCAAAGCGTCACATGTAATAAAAGAAATATTATGAGAAGACGGGACGTCTAAAAAACTTCTCGAAACATCTCGTGTGGCGCAATCCCATCACCATGTGGCCCACGACGAGTCTGTACCACAAGAGCACCATAATTAGAATCCATACCTACCAAACGGTGCTATCATTCAAACGAGAAAATGTTCTGATTTTCGTCATACGATGTTTATCACCTCAAGATATATAATTTGTACCTTACCATCCCGATATCTCATCGTTAGCTATGTTAACAAGTACACCCAACACCCATTAACAGAATCTCCTCAGAAACGTGTTCTATTTTTACTGCGTCCTAAATGTAATTAGACTTGGTCAAAGCACGATTAAAATACCCCTTACCAAACTGCAAATTCTTTTTCTTTTTCTCTTTTGGCATCTTCCTCCTGATGATGAGCGATTTAAAGTCCAAATCCAAAGGACGAAAGGGGGCTTTGGGGCCAAAAAGCTGCTGCAGAGTCCCCCAGTCCAGTCCTGAGGCGTTATCCTCCTCTCCTCTCGATGCAGTGAACCGGGAGACGTGGTCTCACGTGGAGCGGGGGGAGGTGTGAGCGTGTCGGGCATCGTCGCGTGGGGACGATCCGCAGGTTTTCCAGTCATCCGGGGCACTCCTCGAATCCCAAAAAAAAACACGAGTCTGCCCGCATTGTTGAAAGCAGAGCTGCCTTGAAAGCAGAGCTGCGGCAGCGTCTAGACAAGTCCCCTACTAAAGTCTTCTCTGCTGTTCTCCACCGTCCACGTCCTTTTCGCCCCCAACTAGAACGAGAACCGGCCCATCGAATCATTTACGACCTAAACTCAGCTGTCTTTCACTATCGTCTTTCTTATCTCTTCTTTCATCCTTTTCACGTTTTGCAGCTGGGGTGGGATTCTGTCAAGAACTCCTTGTCATCTTTTTGGCCTATCTTAAGCTCAGCGCGAAGTCTAACCACGCCTTGAGTTGGAATTTTCCCTTTTTCTGTTCATGATTGAATCTGACCTTTGAGTTGCTTCTTCTTCTTCTTCTCTTTTTTTAGCGAAATGGGATCCTTCACATTTCCATAGAAACACCTTAGCTGTATCCTTTTACTAAGACTTCTAATGCTGGTGGGGTTAGCTGATATGGACATCAGACATTTAATTTTGTTGTCGGTTTTAAAATCGACATTGCCTCTACCCTCAAAATGATTGTCCTAGTTAGTTTTTGCATACCTCAATTAGTCTACCGTCATGGAAAATCTTAAGGGTGCACTCTTCCATATTGGCTTGATGCATTCGGAATTTTACTCTTAAAGTGCTCCCAACAAAACTTCAATATAAAATCACGACAACTTTTTTACCATTTAAGCCGATTCGTTACGTGAATATCTCCCTTCTCTTTTTTTTTTTGGTGGATTTTCATCGTCTAGCCATTTAGGGAGGAGCCGTACTTCTTGCCACTTGCCATTTTCCTAGTGGGATGGACCAGAGTCTTTGTGAAAGGAATTATATCATTCCAAATTGCATATGATCCCGGGTTCATCAAGAAGTTGTTCCCTGGGGCTATTTCCAACCAATGAGTCCATTAGAGAAACTATGCAACAAGCTTTCGAAAAGTCCAAGATGAATTTGATTCGATACGCGAAAGCGATTGGTTGATAAATCGATCGAGAACTTTGCCCCAGAGGAAACATAATTCTTAATGTATACTCCCAACATGGTGTGATCTCATGACACTTGTTCATGAAGGAAGTAATCCCTCGACATCTCTACAGCGTCTCTGTCCCTTAATCAAACCTTATTTTTGGACACGAAATGTCGATGTAAGGCTTAGGCAAATAGAATCAAGCGTGTAACCCTAAAATCCATTATTCATTATCATTGCCATCAAGGATGTTATTATTATCATCACCTATTCAGTATTCACCACATACAACACTTCACTTTGAGCTATTCCCTCATGTCCCTTGAACGCCTAAGTCTAGGATATACCCTATTGAGCTCGCATGGCTATTTGCTTCTTCCACAGGTTTTTCCAGAGCTCATTCCTGTGTCTGAAGGAGGGACTGGACTATCAACCTCAAGTCCTCGACATCGACGGCAACGTCCATGTCCACGCCATGCAGGGAAGTGATCGTCGCGGTCTCGAGGAAGCTCGCGAGCTCCCCGAGATCCATATCCTTGGTGTTCATCTCCAAGAACTCGCCCACGCTCAGCAGCCCGTCCCTGTTGGCATCCGCCTCTCGCATCATCGCATCGACCTCTTGTGCGGAGACATTGTAGCCCAGTGACCTCATGATCCCGCCGAGCTCGGTGCTGGTAATTTGCCCATCGTCGTCGCTGTCGAATGCTCTGAAAGCCTCGACGAGTGCAAGGACTTGGGCTAGAGTCTCGTTCTCCGATTGAGCCATTCAACTTTAGAGGTACGAACTTGTACTTGCCGAACCCGGCGTCACGTCCGCATATATATATTGAGGCAAAAAGGTAGGTCGGTTTGGTTGATTCCTTTCTGCTGTCATAAAGCAAGAAGAAGATGAAGGTAAGATTCTCGATTCTCGTTTATCCCTATGCCCATCAGCAGCATAAAGAACATATGCGAGCCCAGCAAAACTAGCGACGCTCGGTTCTTCCCGCGGGTCGATGCCTTCAGTCTTTTTCTTGCAAATCTGAGGTAGCTACTTGAACGAATCGAATCTAATCGCCTTTGCACTCGGCCAGTTTATATGCTTACTGCTTTGAACTCTGGTCCCGCCTCAAGATTCTCCAGCTCCAGTGGAGGATAATCGTGAGGGGCGTATTCATAAGTAAGCTTCTTCTAGTTTTCTTCAGACACCAAATTTAGTACGCCATCTTCTCCAAATTTAGGCTGTGGTGTCTCTGTAACGACTCCCTCTTCATCAATACCGTAGCCATGTCTTCCCTCTATTTCAAAGTAAACATTCGTCACCTGAAAACTCTGAGGTCGCACACAATTTCCTCTTCGAAATCTCATGTTGTTTTACTGACGTAATGAGATAGATGAATTTGGAGTTGAGAGTTCTGTGTCACGATCGCTAAGCATTAAAAGACAACTGAGAGACAAAAGATGATTTCCTAAAATAGTCGAATTCCTCGACTAGGAAAGATGCAACAAAGTAAATGCAAAGGCTATACATTTTGTAGTCTCGCTCGAAGTCAGTTTCACTCGATACGTGCCTCCTCTGCTTCACCACCAATTGATCCTTTACATCATACTTCATTTTTACCAAATTCGGCTGCATGATGAACTGGATTATCATCGGCAGTGGTGGCCTACCAGCCAACGCAAGGGCGTCGTCTGATTATTCAGGGATGCAACTCCTGAGAACACTCTCGCTCACAAACCCTATATTATATTGACACAATTAAAAAGTTTAAAACTGAATTACAAATCATCAAAAAATTTGGAATTATTAAAAAGTTTAAGATTAAATTGGTCAATTGAAAGGTTTATAATCGAATTAATACAATTACAATAGGTTTATGATTTTTTTTTATAACTTTCTTGGAAACATGCACGTGGGACTAAGCTGTGGACTAGTTCATGAGTTAACGACTTGCTTGCACTTTGCAGATTTGGTTTAGGTTTCTTACTTATGCGGAAAAAAACAAAGATCAGGAGAATCTCAGTACCTGCAACATGCGATTGGATTTTGTCTCTAGGAGTACCTAGTTCGCTAGAGAAACTTCCATGGGAACAAAGCGAAGGGGCAAGACCTAGCGCAGCCAAGAAAAATTAAAAGGAAAAAAAGAAAAGAAATATTTTAGGAAAATGCAAGTTTGGGTCGCTACATTTAAAAATTTAATCATCAGTGCACTGCGATGCTCTTGCCACTGATTTCCTTGAAATACGATTTGGGCATCGATTCAAGAATGAAATGAAAGGATTGAGAAGTTTAGGCCCTCTTTGTTTAAAATTGTTTTTGTTCCCCAGAATAAAAATTTCTATTCTTTTGTTCCGGAAAAAAAAAAAAACACTTTGGTAAAACTTTTGTTTCCGGGAACAAAAATTTATTTTTGTTTCCGAAAACAAATTTAGAAAGAAACAAGAAGTAGAAAAATGTTGATTCTTGTTTTTGGGAACAATTTCGATAAACACTTCTTTTTTTCTTTTTTCTTTTCTTTCTTTTTTATTTTCTTCTTCTTCTTTTTGGTCGGTTGTCGGCCATCGGCTATGGCCAGCGATCGGCCGACGAGAGCTAACAACCTTGCCGGAGCCTCGCCGTGGCTAGGCGAGGCCGAGCATGCCCAGCCACCGGCGAGGCTCGACCTCATCGGGCCACCACCGGGTCGACGTCGCCCGGCGGTGGCCTGACGAGGCTCGGCCTTGCCCAGGCGATGCAAGGTTGGCCTCGTGAGGCCAAGCTCGCCTAGCCACCGGCGAGGCTTGGCCTCGCCAGGCCACCGCCGGGCAACGCCAACTTGGCAGTGGCTCGGCGACGCTTCGGCAAGGTCGCCAGCCATGGCCAAGGCCGGTGACTGGCCAAAAGGAAAAATATAATAAAAATATTTTAAAATTAAAAAAATAACAAAATTATACAAGTTTACCAAACGCATTTATATTCATAGAATATAAATTTTTTACAATTATCAAGCGCGTTCTTATGCTCATAAATTATTCACCGGAATAGAAATAGAAAAAACTATTTCTATTCAAAAATTATTCCTTGGAACGGAAATGTTACCGAATACGCCCTTAGCTTTCTCAAGAAATTACCAACATCATCTAAAATCGACATTATATGAGGTGCAAATTTGTCAGGAAGAACACTCGTTTTTCTCTTTAAGTATATCAGGAAGCCAAATGCGGTGCATACGTTCATCCATGGACTATCTTACATAATGACTTTCAGACAGATAGAGAGAGATAAATGGCGTCCGATGTTGGAAGCGTCCCAGGGGGGACTCCACTGGCCAAGAGAGAAACAGGCGGGCGGTTCTGAGTTCAGTTGAGAGAGAAGGAAGACGCCCAAAAACCAAGACCACTCCCTGCTTCTCCTAGAGGCCATTGTCTCCTCTCTTTTCCTATTCGCCACCGCCCATGCCGTGAACTGTGTGACCCTCTCTCTCTAGAAATCCAGATTGCAGGAGAATCAAGCCTGTGTCAAGTGCCTGAAGGGAGCTGCAAACGTTACTCTACCATAGGTCAACCCATATCCTTTCAAAGTCCAGGACAAAAAGGGTTCTTTCCCAAAGCAACAACTGAAGTCTCACAGATTTAGGGGGCAACTTAGACTGCGTTTGTTTTCATTTCTTTTTTTTTTATTTCTAAACAATTTTTTTTTTTTTTTTGTTCCTGAGGAACAAAAAAATGAAATGTAAACACGCGTTTGTTTACGTTTTTGTCCAAAACTATTTTTTTGTTAAACACATCTTGAACAAAAACAAGAAAAAAAAAAATTGTTTATTTTACGGAACAAAATTTAGAAACACTTCTCTCTTTTTTTCTTTCTTTTTCTTTGGCCGGTTCCGGCCTCAACCATAGCCGACGACCGGCCGTCGAGGGTTGGCGACACCGTCGAGGGCTGGCGACCTCGCCGGAGCGTCGCCGGCCTCACCTTGGATGGGCGAGCTCGAGCTCGCCCAGATCCGGCGAGGCCGACCTCGCGCCGGGCTAGGCGAGCTCGATCTAGCCCAGATCCAGTGAGGCTGAGCTCGCCCGGCGGCCGGCAACACCGAGCCTCGCCCGGCTACGACAAGCCTCGCCGTGGCTAGGCGAGGCCGCCGCCCTCGTCGGCCGGTCGCCGGCCATGGCCGAGGCGGCGGCTGGCCAAAGAAGAAAAAAAAAAAAAAAAGAAAAATAAGAAAGAAAATAAATAAAAATATTTAAAATTTTAAAATTTTAAAATTTTAAAAAAAAAAAAATTATACAAATTTACCAAACGTGTTTATTCATTTTTTATTCCCTAAAGTTTACCAAAAGTTTTTTTGTTCAAAATTGTTAGGAAGAAACACTTTTTTCTATTTTCGTTTCGGAACAATTTTTAAACGAAATATTACCAAACGTCCCCTAGCCTATCACTTCTTCCGGTCAAAATACAAGACTATATAATGGTGTGAGATTTGCTCCAAAACGTTATGGATTTATAGATAAACAACTGATTCCAGACGATGCCAGTCCCACCTAAATAGCAGAGAAGCTGCTAGCCTCTCTCTTCCAATCCTTGCTGGGGAACCTTACTTTGGACAAAAGCCAGATTTCAAGTCGGCCCTCATGAAGATTTTTGGAGCTGTGGCTTCTTGTTCTGAGGACCACTAGATGTGCCCATGTGAGTAGCATTCACTCATGTCGTTCTGGCAGTTACTCTGATCCTGTCCGGTCAAGAGTATACATGAGAACCGTGAATGTACAATACTCACTTAAAGTGTGTAGTGATAGTGATTGGTGAGACCACTAGTCATATAGAACGCTAGTTAATCAATGTTTGTATAGCTTTAAGTGCATGAAATAGCTCGCATACCTGATTTAGACAAATTGCAAAGGTAGAGATAATTAAACTTTAAATACACCCATCAATCTTACCATAACAAACTGATCCGATAGCATGTTGGAAGCCACACCACCAATGCCACCAATAGACCAACTGTATAACATGGAGAAAGCCTAACAATCTATACTAACAACAAAACGTGAGTCAAAAGGCTCCGAGAACAGACAAGACCAATGTGAAACTAGTGCAACGAAAACAAGCTCTATCTTCTGTTTGCCTAACAATCTGCACCGCGATTGGTTGTATCTATTCGGCTCCGTATAGAGATGAGAAATCTCCCGACCTTTTGTTTGCACAAATTCTTGTCACACATGCTGTTGCAGTGGAACCTGAATGAAGCCTGGCTCAAACAGCAACAGGTAGGCAAACAATGAAGAAAGTACTTCAGATCACATGATAGATGGCCATTTCTCCAGTTTTTTTTTTTTTTCCATCAACTATCCTAGTAAAGTGACCGAGGATGGATCTTAAAGGAACCGTGCAGTTCCTGTTGAGAGTCAAATCACTGGTTCACTACCCCAAAGAAAAACAAGCTACACGAGCTCTTCCTATGGATAATGCAATAATCAGCTTTCCTATTGCGACTCGATTGCTTCCTTTTACAGAAAATGAGAATTAAGAAGCCATATGTATGAACCAGCCCAATCAAAGAACAAGAAAAAAAAAAACGAAACTTAAATCCAAGCTTGACTACTAGCAACTCTCCACATCTGCCGAAAACACTTGATCCATTCCGGCAATTAGGGATGACGACTAAACACTTACAAAAGGCAATGAGGCTTCGCGCTTCAACGTGCAATGTAACCAACAAAATTTCGTCATGGATTATAAACAGCCACTCATCTAAGTACAACTGTTGAAACCCGTCAGATCATGGCGGTTTTAAATGCAGAAAGGTACCATACCCCACTAGAAGTAACATATGACTATAAGAAAATGCCCCGAGGTTGTTTTTGGCATAATAAATTACCAGCATGGACCCTACTCTCTTGGTATACAGAATGAGTCCGCATTCAAGAGTTAGTCTTACAAGTCACAATCATATGAATAGAATTGCCAATCATATGCTTTCCCTGCCCAATGTCTCTTCTGATTGACTCAGACAAAGATCATCGCAAGTACAATGTCAATATCAATCTCTAAAACAAACTCGAAGCTGTAAAATATTCAAGTCCATGCACCAAAAAGAAATAGATTAATGCGAAAGATCCTTTGTGAATCCAAGGACCACCTCAATAAATGACCATATAACATAAATGACCAGAACAGTAGTAGCCATCTAGCAGATCTGGGTTCCAGGCAGAAATAATTACAGCCTGTTAGTTGGCCACGGACTATGCAAATGAACAAGCACCACACAAATATCCTTCAGATAAAAAATGGTTTTCTCCTTCAGATAAAAAAATGGTTTTCTTGGCTGCCCATCTATCCAATAATATGAACAAAATGATCCAGTAATACCAAAATGAATAAAACCCTATCCAATGGCGCAAAAAAGCATTTGCAGTAAGGAAGTAACTAGAGAAAAGCTTAGATCATGCCACTTCTCACCACTCTACTCTAATATACTTCATCAACTTCAGTTAAAAAATTCTATTTCTTCGGTGCCTTCTTGATCTACTAGTCAATGATACCCTGCGGTAGCTACGACCAGACCGAAAGGAAGGACAAGAACCGATATCGTTCCCCCTCAATGAGTCATAATCATTCCCTCTCAATGAGTCATAATCATTCCGATACATTCTTCGAGCCTGCGAGATATAATTTCTTCCAAAAGACTCCAAAGGAAACATATCACTATCTGAATATTCTTCTGAATCATAATCAGAAAAAGAGTCCCGATGGTTTGGCTCCAGCACATAATCCCCAAGCATTACTGCACCCGGTGTTGATGACATAATTGTACTAATCACATCGCTCCTCTCTCTTTGCTGCTCAAGCATCTTCCACTTCTCCTTGAGTGAAGGGTCCACAGCCCGTGGTCGTGCTGATGGATGCTCCTTTTTTACATGCTTACATAGTTGCTTATAGCTGCCACTAAACGTGCACTTATCTTGCATGCAGGTCCTCTTCTTTGTGTTAAGATACTTGCGTGCCTGTTCCACCACTGTCCAGCCTTTCACCTGTCCCCGGCAAAGTGGGCACAAAAGCTCAGAGATTTCTATCTTTTCACTGGTCTGCCCACAATTGAAACTAGCACATGGGGTTGATCCATTTCCCTCATGGGTGCTTGGTACTTCTGTCACTTTTGTGTAAGCCTTCTTGTATTGCTCAAGACAATTCGAATAGCGACGCCCAGTTGCACACATGTATGGTCGACAACCTTTGTCATAGGAAGAACATAGCAGTAGTACAGCATTGTGAGGGTACTCCATACACACTGAGCAGGAAGCTTGGTCCCACTCCTTCTTTTCAAATGCATTGCAATGCTTGCTCCTCTTCTTCTTAGATTGTCCAATTTTGGATGCTTTTAATGTGCCAGATCCCAATGTGCACAAGGAATCCTGGGTAGCTGGGAGCTGGATTCCCTCTACAGTCTTCTTGATTCTTGCCATTTTAAACCTGGACAAAAAGGCCAAGAGAGCACGGCCAATTAATTGATAGCTTTCTCAAGTAAAAATGGAGCAAGTTTTATGGAATTAAGATTATATCAAAAGCGAAAAAAGAATCCACTCCTACTAGACCATAACCAGCAGCAGAGATGCACCCTTAGGGAAGAAAAGTTCGACTCAATGGGTATTTTAACAAGTAGCCTTATACAAGGAGGTTCCTTAAGGTCCTGTTTCAGGTAAGAGAATAATGACGAAATCTGTGAGCGAAGACAAGGCTAAACAGTCAAGGAGCTTCTCCCATCAGGGGCAATTAAGGGGGTAACCAGGAGTAATTACGTCGAAACTACTAAGGAACCATAAAAGCAAGAATAGAAAAGAACAGGATTCTAGTCAAGATCCTTTAACGTCTTGAAAGACAGGGAAAGAGCGACTGAGGATTGCAGGACGTAAGGTACAGATACGCCAAATTATCGCCCAATCATGATATTCACTATTTTGAATAACTACCCATATATTAACCTTAAGAAACAATAAAGATAGCTCCTTGTCCCCGGTCCTCTTCTCAAACATCATAAAAGTTCGACCTTTCACCCATCTAAAACAAGAAGACATACACTCGAGCTTAAAAACAGAGAGAGATCAACCAAAGATGCCAGGGTACATCGTCGGAACCCTTGCGTAACGGATCCAAGCAACCTGATTGCACCCTAATCTAACACCTCAGCACAAAAAAAAATTGCATTTTGATCACGTTCCACACCCGATACTCAGCAGAGATAAAGCTTTCGAGCAGCAAACCAAGGATCGCCCTCCACCAAAAATCGAACCTTCGTCCGGGAAATCACGGGGAAGAGATCGGATTCCAAAGAAAAATAAAAACCCAGAACGGATAACCCCAACAGAGAAAATGCGCGCGGAATGAGCCTCGACGATGAAAGTGAAGTGCCGCCGACGCTCGCGATCAACATCAATCGCAATCGCAAGGCGAGACGACAGGTCGAAACTCGAGCGCTCGAACGTAAAACAAGCAATGGCGGCAAACGAGGACGAGGAGGAAGGAGGAGAGAAACTCACGGATGGATCGGGAATTTGATCGGGACAGTGCGGGAGAAGATGGGGAGAGATCGAATCAAGCGCTCGAGTGGGGCCCACCTCCAGAATTCGAAATTTTCTCCACCCAAAAAAGGAGCGGAGCAGAGCAGAGCAGCGAGAGCGAATCTTGACTTTTGTGCCCTAGCTTTCTTCAACTTTTTAAGCAGGGAGGAGGAGGAGGAGGAGGAGGAGGAGGAACAAGAGCTCTTCGGTTTCTCCACCTGGTGGAATTTCATGGGCTTTTTGGGGAGATCTTGGGCCTAATTTCTTGAGATTAGATCAATCACATACTTAAATACAATTACATATTATGCCTTGATTATCAATATTGAACTTACTAATAGATTACATTTGATCAGAGTGGAATTTATTCAGTTAATGGCATGAGCTATGCTTGGAACTATAATTTAATTACTATAAATGATATGATTATAATTTTCGGAAAAATCAGTTCGCCTGATATATTGAACTATATACCACTACACATAGTCAATCTAAAGCAAAATTTATTGATGCAATGGGTTAGGCTGTGATCAAAATTACAAATTGTAGAATTATTAGCGAGGCATTTTTTCCTATTTGTGTAAGTTATCCAAATTACAGATTCAAATGACAAAGATGTCTTTCTAAGTGGGCCATTGTAATTTAAAATTGAATGGATTTCCTTAATTTTACTAGTGTAGTGCTTTCAAAATAAGTTATGCTGCTTGAAAATATATTTCTTTATCTATTTTTAAACTCAACCATTGAAATTGTAGATAAAAAGGGACAGCAATTGTATTACAATTCATGAGCTTTCTCTTTAGCTTGTTCCACTGTTATTGAGTTTTTATAGAGCCATTCTCTTTAATATTTTAAAATTTTCAGCGTAATTTTTCTTTTCTTGGTTAAAGAGATTGTGTTGTATTTAATAATAACATTATTCAAGTCAAAACTATATCATTCAAGAATATGTTTGAGAAATTATATTCAAAATACATGTTATCAATTAAGAATATATATTTGAAGATACTTGCACATAATTTATCCAATTTTCTTTCAAGTTTGAACTGGAAAAAGAGATAAAATCTGAATATACTTTATCTCTGTCCATCATCTGCAATTTTAACATCATGTCATGTCTAACCATTATCTTATCAAATATTATTCTATTTAAAAAAAAAAAAACCATGACGATAAGCCACGTCGATAGAATTTGTTTCAGATGAACTTGCTTTATAATTATTAATATCTACCAAGAATCTATTTCTCATATTGTGTTCATCGCTTTGTAATTATTAATATCTACTAAGGATCTATTTCTCCTATTGTGTTCATTACCAGTAACCAATCAAAACATGAAGACACCTAAAATATTTGTAAGTATATAAGTATCAACTTTCCAAATCAAATACATATCACGTGAGATAAATTAGGGATGAGCAAGACTGACCAATCGGATCGAAACCAAATTGGCTGGTTACCCAATTTCTAAAAGTGGAACCAATATCCAAGCGGTCTAGTTCTAGTCCAAGAGAGAATCGCATCAACATACATATTAATATAAATAAATATATACACACAATACATACATCTTCAAAAGAATTAAGGGAAGAGAGAGGCGTGAATGGTCTCATTGATTTCCTTCACTTTTATGAGTGCTTAAATCTCTCACCCTCTTCCTCAATATTCACATTTTCCTTTTATTTCTCTCCAATTGACTGACCTTTCCCAATATCTTCCAAAGAGAATATCCCTCTCCGTATGTTATTTCCCTCAAAACCAAATTCCCTCGCCAATTTGTTGCCAAAATAAAATGGAGACAATCTCCTTTTCTTCCCTCTTCGATCATTGCCACCTTCGTTGCCCCTTCTAACATGGTCTAGAGGAACTAATTCCTTCGATCATGATTTACGAAATTTGCCGGAGAAAAGCATGAAAGATTTCTCTAAATGATCAATTGAACCTCTTTCTTTTCACAGGAGAAAAACTGAAATCTCTCGCCCTTTTTCCGTTTCAATTTCATCCTCATGCTAAATAAGTAAACAATTCCATTGAACCGAACCGAGAACTAATCATGTCTAAAATAAATTCATGACTTTTACAAAATTCAAAATTTGTAGGCTATATAAATTTAGGACGCGTTTGGTAACGTTTCGTTCAAAAATTTTTTTTTTTTTTTGGTAAAAATCTGTTTCAAAAATTGTTCCAGTGGAATGAAATAGAAAAATTATTTACATTCCAGGAAACAATTTTGACCAAAAACACGCGTTTGGTAAACTTATTCCGAGAATAAAAATGAATATAAACACTTTTGATAGATTTATATTCTTTTTTTGTTTCTTTTAATTTTTTAATATTTTTCTTTTATTTTTCTTTTTTTCCTTTCTTTTTCTTTTTTTTTTTTTTTTTTTTTTTCTTCTTTTGGCCGGTCGCGGAGGCCGACGGGGGCGACAGCCTCGCCCGGCCATAGCGAGGCTCGCCGGCCCGGCGAGGCTCACCTCGCAGTGGTTGAGCAAGGCTCGGCCTCGCCTAGCCACCGGCGAGGCCAAGCGTCGCCGGCCCCTAGCGAGGCTCGGCCTCGCCGAATCTGGGCAAGCTCAAGCTCGCCTCGCCGAGGGCCGGCGACGCTCCGGCGAGGTCGCCGGCCCTCGACGGCCGATCACCGGCCATGGCCGAGGCCGACCAACCAAAGAAAAAGAAGAAGAAAAGTGTTTCTTCGAAATGTTTCTAGAACAAAAACAACTTTTTTTGTTTCTCATTTCCATTCTTTTTTTGTTTCGGGAACAAAAAAACAGATTTTGAACAAAAACGCAAACAAATGCATTTCTATTCTTTTTTGTTCAGGGAACAAAAAAAACAAAATTTCTGTTCATAAAAAAAAAAAAAAAAAAGAACATTACCATGCAACCCCTTAGTGACCCATACCCAATTTGACCCATTTACTAAAATATTTCCATAAATAATCCAACAAATAAAAATCCATAATCACCTAGTCAACCTTCTTTAAAATCTTTAAATAAAATCACTAATTCAACTATTATATGCTAAAGAATTGGCTTTTAACAATGCATAGACTTTTTAATTTTTGTATTAATTCAAAATGAAGGATAAGATAAATTTAGCACTTGACAACGTATTTATAAAATTATAGGAACAAATAACATGAAGGACTTTCTATTTTGATTAAATGGAAGGCGCTAGGTGTATTAAGTGTAACTCGGGGTGGTGGGTGTAAGATATCGCTCCTCCAAAAAAAAAAAAAAAAAAAAGATCTATGCTGACCATGGATTACATTGACAAGAACAAAGATTGGAATATTACAAAAGACAAAAAATAAACAATGCCAAATGCAATCAAGAAAAAAGATATATTCTGGTAATTAAAAGATGAAACTTACACGATTAATAAAAACAAAAGATAAAGGAAAAAGAAAAAAAAAAAAAAAGAAGCCACCTTGATATTTTTAATAAGAATGAATTGGGCCCATCTTTGGGGCGTACCAAAATTTCTCCGAATTTGGAACCGTCCAAGAAGTCCATTATTTTCTATAAAAGATTAATGGAGAGTCACCAATATGAGTTGAGTTTAGTATCTATATTTTTTAAAAAAATGTTATAATTCTAAACCCATTTATTGAATATATTTAACATATAATAGTGACACGGGGTCTACAACCCATTTCTCCAGGTTTACTGATAAGCAATGGACCAAGGAAATTTTACGGTAAGAAGACCAGCAAATAGAGATTAACGGAATTTTTTTTTGAATGACCCGGGAACCTGCGCATCGTACCAACACAGACAGTATGCGCAAAATCAAGTCTTGCACATAGCATACATTATGCTTCCAATAGTGGATACATAAGGTATTTTTGCCATCCACTCTTATTCTTTAGGAATATTGGGACAGAAGTCCTTAAAAAGACAGATTCCATGCCTAAAAGGTAAGAATTCTCTTTGGAAATATTGCATGTTAAAACATGTTGGCACTTTGTCTATGTACATAGACTATGAAAAGCCAGTCAATCATCTCAATCTATCTCTATAGATCTCGATATCTAAAATGTAGGTTGCCTCTCCTAAGTCTTTCATGGAGAATATTTATGACTAAAATAGTTTGATCGATGATATCACAGGTAATCATTCCCGATTGAAGGTATGTCATCAACATACAGAACTAGAAACATAATTATGCTCCTATTGACCTTCTTGTATACACAAGGTGCATTTGGGTTTTAATGAAGCTACAGACAAGTTCGGGGTAACAGGGGTAAACTCTGGGGCGATGCTAACGAAGGACCCACTATCCTGACGTCGCACTTAAGACCCCGTGCAACCAGCGGGATTCAAACTCCTCTCTTCTCGCAAAAGATCATGAGAGCACTTATTCAACTGGACCATCACGCGGTGGTGAGATTAACGAAAACTTTCAAAATGGCAGAAGCGACAAAAATAGAGAAGTTGGGAAGACTAGCAAATAATAATAAAAAAGAAAATCGAAAAGAAAAAGGGAAAAGCCCGCGGACCGGCCCGCGTCGGCCTGGTTTTTGGGGTGCGAATGGTAACGTTTACGTTTTTTTTTTGTTCCTGAAACAAAAAAAAAAAGTATTTACATTCCGGAACAATTTTTGAACAAAAGAATGCGTTTGGTAACGTTTGGTGCAGGAATAAAAATGAACGAAACACGTTTGGTTCGGGAATAAAAATTTAATTCTTTTTTTGTTTCTTTTAATTTTTTAAATATTTTTATTTTATTTTTCATTTTTTCCTTTCTTTTTTATTTTTTCTTTTTTCGGCCGGTCACCGGCCTCCGGCGACCGGCCGACGGGGCCGGCAGCCTCGCCCAGCCACGGCGAGGCTCGCCGGCCCTCGGCGCGAGGCCAAGCATCGCCGTGGTTGGGCGAGGCTCGGCATCGCCGCGCGGCGACGCCAAGCCTCGCCGGGGTTGACGACGCTCGGCCTCGCCGGGACGGGCGAGGCCGAGCCTCGACGGCCGGCCACCGGCCATGGCCGAGGCCGGCGACCGGCGAAAGAGAACAGAAGAAAAAAAGAAGAAAAGAGGAAGAAAAGAAGAAGAAGAGAAGAAGATTTTTTTTTTTTTTTGTTTCCAGAAGTGTTTTTCCTGAAACAACTTTTTTTTTTTTTTTTTTGCTTTATTTCGTTTAAACAAAAAAAAAAAAACAAAAACGCAACCAAACGCGCGTTTTTTTTTTTTTTTTGTTAACACTTTCTGTACAGAAGTGTTCCGGAAACGTTTCTAAGAAACGTTTCCATGCACGCCCTTCCTTTCTTCTCAAACCACCTCTCGCTAAGTGTAGAGCGACGAGGGCGGCGCCGTTCGACGAGCGACAGAGCAAAAGAGGGGAGAAGCTCCCGAACCTGTGGTGTCCGAGAATCTGCTAATTTCTGCGTTGAATTCGTGGAGAGGTTGGTGATTCGATCTCCCGGTAGTGTCGGTCATAGTAGTTTCGCTTGAATCGTAATCGTTGCCTGAATTCCTTGCTTAAATGATCCGGCCAGCTGCTGCACGTAATGCGTTCGATGAAATGTCCATGAGAGTTAGCTTTGTTTTTCCTTGTCTAAACCTGAAGGCAATCCGACCTAGGTCAGATTCAAGCTGGCACTCTAGCAGTTTCTCCACGCCCAAGTCTGCTTCGTTGTTTCTTTGCTTTGTTTTTCTTTCTATGTCCTCTCGGTGGTACTCTGGCTTCCCGGCCGGCGAGGGGGAACTTAATCGTGCCAGTCTGGTTTTTTGGTCGTTGGGGGGCGTTTGGCGCCACCGGTTAGAGCTTGGTCCGGCCAAGGGCAACAGCCCGTACGGTTGGTGTGAAGTGGGTCATCGGCGAAAGGCTTGTAAAGTACTTAAATCAGTATGCACAAGAAATAGGCGAATTCGATGGCTTTTTTGCTCAATTTCACGCGGAGTCAGATTCTCATCAGTACTTGCCACCCATTGCTGTTGAAGTTTTGAGATGCTTTTTATGTTTCTGTTTGGGGGCTTAGTGGAAATTGCCTAAAGTTTAAATCTTTTGTGAGTTGTGTTGATGATTTAGGATATTGAAATCTGCCTTACGTCTCCAATGCTTGCCCAACACTAGTTTTACTGCTGTGTATCTTACACTATCAATAACTGCAACTGACATTGTCTTGCTGATGGTGAACCATCAAGATATCGGCTTGCCTTGGGTTGTCAAGATAGTCATTGAAGCTGTTTTTCTAAGAATTCTGGTGCTTTTGCAAGAGATGGAGTATGTTAGCCCTGAAGGACTCCGCATTGACGGTCGGCGGCCCATGGAAGTAATCTCTCTCTCTCTCTCTCTCTCTCTCTCTCTCGTGCCCGTTTTGCGCAAGCATGCAAGGGTTCTGATGCACAAATAGATTCATGAACGAGTTTGTGTTTAATTTTGTTGCTTCCTTTTCCATATCTTTTAACCTTAGATGAGGAAACTTCAAGCAGAGATTGGGGTTGTCGCCAAGGCTGACGGGTATGCCAAACAACAGTTTGGTAGTAGTTTCTTTCATTGCTGTATCTCTTTATATTCGACCAAACCAACAATGGCAGTCCATATGGATTGACTGAACTGACTTTGCTACAGTTCTGCTGTTTTCGAGATGGGCAACACCAAAGTCATTGCTGCTGTTTATGGTCCGAGAGAGGTATCGATCAGAAGATCTTTTGTTTTTGCATGTTATTTTTTTTTTTTTTTTGGAGTTTTTGCATGTTATTTACCTTGAAGTTTTTAGTGGCGGTTTTTTTTTGTCTGCTTCGGTCCATCACATCGCAGCACTTGGGAAGTCTGACCTGTTTTTGCTTTTGGGCATGATCTGTTCATTTGGATAATGCTAATCAACTTTAATTTTTTCTTGCACTGACTTGTTTACTAGCCTAGAATTTTACAATGATAGTGGTCCAATTTTGCATTGTGTGAATCTTAAAATTTTTAAGTTGACAATAGCGGCACATGAATTATCTAAGCTTCAATGACTGAGGATGCACAGACTAGTGAAGTAACCATTTCCACGTTTCTGTATGTATTTGAGTCCAGGCTGCTTAAGCCTTGTCATTAACACTAATGCTGTGACTTTCTGGGCAAAAGCAGCTTTAGTGGGCTTAACGTGGTCAATTTATCCATTAAGTGCATGGTGGTGGTTGTTTTCTCTCTGCAAAGAACTGTTACCATTTCTGAAGTTAAATCTGCAACAATATTATGTTGAGAATTATGAAGGGAAATTATCTACTGTAAGTAAAGGCCTTATGTCTTGGGGAAGGAATTCTTGTAGGTAAAATGCATGAGTGAGGATGTATGGTTTCTTTTCGTAGAGATTTTAATTCGTACTTTTTATGCCTTTTCAACTATAATCAGACATATTTTATTGTTTATATTAAAAAAAATTCTTAGATAATCTGAATGTAATGCACAATTTAATGGATCTTCTGCTCTTATGCAGGTGCAAAACAGGAGCCAACAACTGAATGATCAGGCTCTGGTAAAATTCATTCATTTGTGTATCTTGTGTATTCGGAAGCAGCTTTGTTTCATCCACCGTTCCATGCTAAATAGCAAGGAAGAGAAGTTTTTAGTTATATCAATCATTTTTATATCTTGTAGGTACGCTGTGAGTACAGCATGGCTAATTTTAGTACTGGAGATCGAATGAGAAAACCTAAGGGTGACAGGTTGGTTCTTCTCTTGATATGTTGTTTTGATTAGTAGGAAAAACAACTTATGCATCCAACATAGAATAAGCAGTGAAATATGGTAAGCAGGTGCTTCTGCAGCTGTTTCAAATGCTAGTAGGGCTGTTACACCTGGATAACTAATAATTAGAGCAGTCTCCTTGGTAGTTATATATGACACCGACCAACTATATAATTAAGATGTACCTGTAATTAAAAGCATCTTAAATCACACAACATGATAGCTTATGCACTTAGCAAAATTGCCTCTTTTACTCTTTACAAGGCCAGTGCTAAAAAAAAAAAAAAGAAATAAGGAAGAAGGGTAATCTCTGATTGGCTAGACAGTTAATGTGCCAATTGGTCTTTACAATATGCGCATCAAAGAGTTGCATGATATACATGGCCAGATGTTTTTGTTATACATGCTAGCTGAGGCTTCAAAATCCTGCCTCGAAACCTCTCTCCCCTGACTCTGATTGTAATTCATGCTTGCAAAGTTCCAAAATTACCAGCAATATCCCTGTGGGAGTGAGACGTGTGTCAGGGTCCAGTCATAATAGTTCTCCTCTCTTTGGTTGGGCATATGCATTCTTGTTAATTTTTCTTAAGGTTCTCGATGTTAATGTCACTGCCATTGTTCAATTTAATAATTGCTGCTGCCTATCGGGAAGTTCATCATGCCCAAATAAATACACCAAAAACAACATCTTTACTCTTTGATTATGAGTTGTTAAGAGAAGTAAACAATCCTAATTGGTGTAGGGTATTGTTAAGCTGCTATGTCCAATGGCATGTGGGGGCAAAAATTAGCTGTGGAGAGAGATGTGTTATTTAAAATGTTGATTCTGTTCATTGAGATATGTCAACCAAGGCCAAAGATAAAAAAAGAAGAAAAGTCAATCACTCCCAAAGTAGGTCATGTCCTTTCCTTTTCTGGTGTTTGCAATAAGTGAGTTGCTGATTTCTGTCTCTTTTCGGTAAGCCTGGCCAACCTTTGATAAGTGGGTGCTGAGACATATATTTAATATATTAAGAAGTCAATCCTGAAACTTCTATAATCTCTGTATTTCTTATATTGTAAATGTCTTAAACGAAAATCATTTTGATAATTTCTGCTGTGGCTGTGGAGTGCTATATCTGTTCAGTGCTCTTATGATTGTAACTGGTTTCTGTTAGAGCACACATTGATTGGGTGACCTGCTGGAGAATGTGTCTTCTGTTGCCTTATTGTTATTAATATCTATGGATATGCTTTGTTGTAACTAATAATTGCTACCTGTATTTGTCTGATTCCCACGTACTTTTGTGTTCAGACGGTCAACAGAGATATCTCTTGTCATTCGACAGACAATGGAAGCATGTATATTGACTCAGCTTATGCCTCGTTCTCAGGTTATGTAACAGCATTTTCATAATCTATTTTGTTTTTGAATGCTTTTTTTTTTTTTTTTTAATTCTTATAAATGATTTTCTTTTTAATGTCACAGATAGATATATATGTCCAAGTTCTTCAAGCAGATGGAGGTAAGTACAGCCAAATAGTAAATCTAGATGCATTATCCTTCATGTTTCTACCATTCTCATAAGTTTTCAGATGCTCTTTCTCTTTTTCATGAGGCTGGACATTGCCCCGTGATGTCTTTGATTTTCTCATTTCACGGCTAAATAATACATATGCCTTGTCCAGATAAATGTCAGTTTTCATTGATAATCCTTCTGTGAACTGATCGCGGTACACATTTTTTCATCCTCATAAGCTGCATCAGTCATGCCATCCCATGCAATGTTAGCTTTAAGGATCATGGCATCTTGAGAGAAGTGAGTGACAATGGCGAGCACTCAATGGTCCTCTTGCTTATGGGCTATGCACATCGGCACTCTATTGTTAACAATGGAACACTAGGATTCTTTATCTGTCATGTGCATTTGTGAGGCCAATAAAACTGTCATTTGACTGTGGCAGTTTTACACAGGAACTCGGTCTGCGTGCATCAATGCTGCCACTTTGGCCCTTGCCGATGCTGGGATCCCAATGCGCGATTTTGTTACATCATGCAGTGCTGGATATCTGAATAGCACATCACTCCTTGGTTAGTGTATATACAAGTTGTGTCTTTTCCTTAAGTTCAACTGTTTGGTGAATTAAATGACAACATAGTAAGCTAGTGCTGTAGATTATACTTTGGAGCTAATTTTGTCTTTTCTTGTAACCTGAACAGATTTGAATTATGTGGAAGATAGTGCAGGAGGCCCTGATGTTACAATTGGAATTCTACCAAAACTGGACAAAGTTACTCTTCTGCAGGTCCCAAGTGATCGTGTTATTTGTCAAGCTTTTTTCATGTCTTAGCAATCTTGCGAAATCTGCGATTCACTTTGATTTTGATGTTTTCTGCTGCAGATGGATGCTAAATTACCTCTCGATATCTTTGAAAATGTCATGCAACTTGCAGCGGAAGGCTGCAAAGCAATTGCAGAATACATTCGAGATGTAAGATTTTACCTCACATTTGAAATTCGACGAAAGAACAACTTCTGATATTTTGGCGTTTGGAATATCAGGGTCATTGACTTTTGATTGATGTGATGTTTCCCCTTGATTTCCTTGTTTCCTAAGTCATGCTGCCGGAGCTTCATATACACATTTTTTGGTTGCAGGTTTTGAGTGAGAATACCAAACAACTAGAGTTCCGGCGGGGTGTGTAGTGTTTTAAGTCGATGATTGTTGCACTTCTGGGCAAAGGTTTTGGATGTAAAATTTGGATTTGATGCCTTGAAAAGGCGGGATGCAAAAAGGAAAAGAAACTCTCTCCCCTTTCGTTGCGTAATCCCTCGCATTAAAGGGCTACTTCTTATGCCCATGTTATTCCGAGTCGAGTGCAACAACCCTTCTCCTTCAATTGCTGTGCCTATGTTATTGGAGTCAGAATGCAGCATCTCTTCTCCTTCAATTGAGATCCGCATTAATGACGTCCATATAGCATGTTAAAAGGATGTTTACTCTCTGTAGTGAAGGAAGTATTAACGCAGCGATCTGTGGCGACGCTTGTGTGGATTGTTGGTGGGTCTCAAAAGTTGTGGGGAGGCACAATGCTGCTACAAAGTGTTAGCAGAAATTTCTTTGAACGATGACGCGTCAGGGTGCTTCTAATTTTTCCAGAAGTTGATCCCCTCAGCTCGACTCGACTGAAATTTTGCGCAAAAGCTGCCTCATTTTTGCCATCTCCACCATTTGAGAGAGAGAGAGAGTGTCGATGCGAATATGACAACGTCGTGTCGCCTGTTTTTTTTTTTTTTTGTCGCCTGTTGAAAGAGCGACGCGTCCCCACCCCATTATATGCAATCATCACATTCAGCGAATTTATATGCAATCATCACATTCTGCAGTGCATAATTTATCCTAAAATAATTTTTTTAACTACAAAAATTCACAAAGTAGTACGTTTATGATAAATTTATACTCTATTAGTTTTAATTAGATTTTTGTCGTCAAATTACTGAGTTAAATGACACGTAACATTGTATCAATTTGGATTTTTTCGTAATATTAATCTAATTTAATGTAAGACAAATTTATCATAAATATATTAATTTTAAATTTTTTGTGGTTGATCAAAAAATTAATTTTGAATAAATTTATTACAAGTATATCAAATAGGGTATTTCGTGATATTAATCCTATAATATATCTATGATTAGTTGGGTAATTTTTCATTTGGAGTGATGCTCTATTGGCTTGAGATCCGCCAAAAGGTTTAATTTTCTCTATCCATGACAATAATTGTCACTATAAAATACGGTACATGATAATACGATATATATGAGTATACAAATCAATTTTAGTACAAAATTAATGAGTTTAAGTTTATATTAATCGTGTTTGTGTGTGTGTCACATTTTACTAGACTTTTACCAAGTTTGGGAGCGCTATTGATCTCACTTATAACTAACAAAATGTATTGTACAATAATTGTATTAGTTTCAAAATCATATCAGCTAATCTATTATTTATTTGGTATCTTTCAAGTCATTTATATCTTTCCAAAGAATTTCCTTATGAAAAGCAGGTTTATTAGTTAACTATTTTTAATATGTAGATTATGATTTTAACCAAGTGGTGTTTTTGAACTTCCATTTTCGAAGTCTCATGTATAAGAAAATTCATCAAAAGATTTAAGAAAACTAACAAATGCTAAATGCATATTAATTCTTTCTACTAATAGAGATGAGAAGTATGTAAAGTTCTGAGGGAAAATTTCAAAGAAAGTTCCGAAGTAAGGTTGTTTTCTTATAAGATAGCCCAGAGTGAAATATATTTGAAATAAAACTCCAAAGTAGCCTACTAAGTCTCAAAAAAGGTTTCGAGCTTATCAGCAGATCAAATCCGAGCTCATGCATGACGTGAGCATATCACGTGCATCTTTCATGAAACTCAAGTGCATTTTTTTGTGAGATGCACGTGAGACACACAAGCTTGCTGTACCTGAATTTCAAAAAAATCCAAAGCTCCGAGCAAGGCGCGACCAAAGAAGGCATGCCAAGATCCAACCCATTGAACCCGTCGTACACATGCCGGGCCCACCGCCCCCCATGTCGCCCTCCGGGCCACCAGGTCGTACACGGCCGCCACCGCAAAGAACATCATCCAGTAGCTCACCTGCTGGGTCACGATCCCAAACGAGGCCAACATGAAGATGACCGGGAAGCTGACCAGCCGGATCCATTTCTTTCCTGAGAAGGTTTGAGCCGCGACCCCCGTCGCCAATGGCGCGGCCGCCCCCACCATGAAGAGGTAGTAGATGGCCCCATAGGCTCCGACGTGAAAATCCAGGCCCGCCCGACCCCGCCCGACATCAAAGAGTCGGTCAGGGAGGGCCGGAACTCGGGGGCACATCCAGATGCTTCCCCTTCGGCAGCTTGTCTTTGCTGCATGTATTCTCGACAGAGCTGGACAGGAGCGGGCCAAAGACCCAGGAGGCACGCGTAAAGTCGGACATAAAGATGCACGATTTGTTGATTGGATGCATGAAGATGAACGGTTCAGGTCGCGATTGCCGGTGGGGCTATTTCGTTGGTCACATCTAAATTGTCAAGTCGAGGACAGAATGTCTATGCAGCAGTTAGAAATGTTGCGGAATAGACAACTCGGGCCGTTAGAATGGTAAGCAGTGGAGAGAATTATGAACGCGAACAATTTCTATGCGGTTACGTATTACTAGGTTATATTTTTCGTCCAAATTCTAATCAGTCTCTCTTTTTCTTCGAAAGCAAGTTTGAATCCTTCATCGGTGAAAAGAGAACAAATAGACAAATATGACGACAAGCTGGAAGTTGCGTATAAATCTAATGTAAATCAAGAGTCCGTTTCGGGCATATATGCAGAATTTAAGGATTATATATGATACAACTTTTAATCTGAAAGAACTATGGTTGAAATAATTCTGTCGCTAGTTTTTAAGAATTTCATAACATCGGATGGATATGTTATTTAATAAATGGATAATTTGTTGTGAAGCACCAATTTCCAAAAAAAAAAAAAAAATCACATTCCAATGATAGGATGGTCCGAGGTTTTTTTTTTTTTTTGAACTAAGGATGGTCCTAGGTTAACCCAAGCGAAATAATGTCAATCCTGTACCAACCAAGTGAAGGAATCTCTCACTCAAAGCAAAAAGGATCCCATTTCCACCCGACAATATATTTTATCTCGTAAACCAAACGAGCCCTGACGAATACATGTTGGCAACATTTATGTTAGATAAGTTAAAGAAAGTTTCATCTAAGATTTTATTTGCTATGGTCACAATAAAAATTCTGACGAATTTTAGATCGATTGACAGAAGCCTAATTAGCATCGCTTTAGAGGCCATGACTTCATTTCGAATGCAATCTTTTGTAAATCGCGACTTCTCTCAAATTTTTTAAAAGTTATAGATCAAAGTACTTAACATTTTAAAATTTAAAATGTGTCAATTCATACGATTCTCAAATACATTTCAAAAAAGTAATTTTCAAAATAGATCTCCCTCTTTGACTCGAAAGAACAAAAAAGATTTTTCTCGAAATTATCTGCCTAATTAGACTCCTCCCTGCCACGCCATGCCTAAAGGTTGCCTGATCATCACCTACGTCCCAGTCACTTTTGACTTCTCTCGGATTGATTTTTGACATCGTGCACAATCTTTATTATTTTCTAATTAACCTATCATAAATAATTTAATCTGAAGAAAGAGTTGCACACGTCCAACCAAGTTTTAATTTATGGATCTGTTACTCCACATATTTAATTTCTTTTTGATTTTGTATTCAAATGTGGATAAGAAAATATTTTGAAATACATTTTAGAATTTCGTGTGTGGAAGTATTTTCTTATTATTATTATTATTAAGTTTAGAAATGGGCAAAAACAAATGTAAATTGAAACAAGGTTTAAATCCATTTTAATTACAAGTTAGGCTAGAATCGAAAAATCAATGATGAAAAAGAGATTTTTCAGTTTTATGTTATATTATTAGTGAGATAATTTTACACAGACCATGTGGAACATCATAAGAATATCTGAGAATGTACATTTCTTTAATACGCTAAGAAAACAAAATATGTGAAATACTTAATTATGGAACTATCATGAATAGAAAAAAAAAAAAAAATAGAAAAAAGAATGAGTGGGGCCATCAATTTAAACTACGATTAAAAGATTATTGACAGTTTTGTCTTTTTAGTGTAAATGGGGTAGATGTAGTCATTTTTATTTTTTTTTTGTTTTGGTTAAAACGAGATGTAATCATTTATGAGATAGAAATAGGGCCATCATTTATTTTTTATTATTTACATCTGCTTGTTTAATTCTTTCATAAGTTATCGTGTCTCATTTATCTTCTGTTTTTTAGTTTGAGTTAGTGCATTAAACATGTTAACAAAATTGATCCTACTTAGAAAAAAATGGTTGCGGTGTAATATTATATAACAATATAATTGCCAAAAGTAATGATATTGTAAGATCGTTGGCTCCTGA
This sequence comes from Eucalyptus brandiana, assembly GCA_014182725.1. Lineage (NCBI taxonomy): Eukaryota > Viridiplantae > Streptophyta > Magnoliopsida > Myrtales > Myrtaceae > Eucalyptus > Eucalyptus brandiana. Next base: position 49,462,834 of record CM024673.1, read on the forward strand.
AAAACGATTTCAACGGTGTCAGTGATAGTCTCCAATAGAGGCTAAGGACAAAAAGGAATGTCAACATGAAATAAAAAATTAAACTAAAACTGAAATAACAAGGAAAATATGGATTGGAGAGATCTTTTTGGCCTAGAATTTCTAAATATGACATTGAAAAATTTAAATTCGTCAACAAAATATAAAAAATAATTAACTTTAGGAGAGAGACGAATGTGAATAGGATGAGAGAGTGATAACTAGGAAATCTTTAGACACGACGTGGCATGGAAGTCTAATTTGGAAAATTATTTTAGGAGATATCTATCTCAGGAATTTCCTTTTTTAAAGAAATCCAATTTGGTAAAAAAAAGAAGTCAATTTTGGCCGACAAGAGAGGGGTAATCTTTTTTCTTCAAACAGGATAATTATGATGACAACAATGAATTTTAAATGAGCTAAAAAGTCCATCCTATTTTTCAATATTGGCAAAAAAAATAAGAATACTCGAATCCCCCTTTCGATGCATTTTTGCACTTTCTTTTATCTAAGAATTATTGTTAAAGTCCAATGCTATAGTAACAAAAAGGATTTACATTCCCCGTCGAATTGAGTTATATATGCGTTTGAATTTAATTATATAATCGAATTTTTTCAGCATGCCAATACTCCGATTATGATTGATTAGGATAATCTTACATAAGCACTAGTTGTAAATACCCCTTTATTTAAAATAGTTCGTATAATTATTTTCTTGATAGTATATTTTCTCAATGTCAAAAATGAAATATAACTCTCTCTCTCTCTCTATTTATCACATTTAATTTCGCAACATACTCTTATTAACACGAGTGATCATTGACCAAGCCCGACACCAATTTTACATTTGGCACTCATCAATTTAGTAACGGAAGCGACATAGATTCGAACCGTTTCATACTTACACAAAAAGAAATGCGCCGCAAGATTGATTCATTATATCTTACAGAATTTTCGATAAGTTCTACAGGAGTTAATGTGACCAACAGTTAACTCCGGCACCCGCGCCCATGAAAAGGGCCGGGCCGGGCCGGGCCGGGCCAGGTCGCCTCGAGAAGGACTTGGGCGGCGGCGGCGGCGGCGATGTCTTGCTGCCCTAAGAGGAGGCGTCACCATCCGCCACCATCACCATCCGCCCTCCCACCCAACCCCATCCGGCAGGCGCGGGGCACGTGCTTAGAGATATAAAAAGTAAAAACCAAAGCTAGAGAGAGAAGGAAAGAGAGAGAAAGAGACAGAGAGGAGAGAGGAATCGGGTGGATTTTTCTGCAGAGTGGGAAGAAGAAAGAGGAAGAGAGAGAGAGAGAGAGAGAGAGAGAGGCTTTCTTTCTTCTGTTCTTCATACGTTTCATTCAAAGTGTCGCCCACCCCCCCCAAAAAAAAAACAACTACAGAAAACTGAAACGTCCTCCCCCCGCCCCCCAAACTTAATATTAGCAATTTACACACCAAAATCTCTCTCTCATATTCTCTGCGCCCCCCGCTTCCCTTCCTCCTCCTCCAAATCGCTACTGGGAAACCCTAATCCTTCCTCCTCCGTTCCCGTAATCCCCCAATCCTTCCCAGATTGCACGCCGCGCCGCCGCCTCCTCCCGTTCCCCTCGCCAAACTCGCCGGCCGGAATTTGAGGACGCCCGGTTTTCGTTTTCCGCCCTCCTCCTCCTCCTCCTCCTCCTCCTCCTCCTCGTGCTTGGGCGGAGCTTGGTTTTGTCGTCGCTCCGGAATCGATTGCGGCGGCGGTGGCGGCGGTTGTGGCGGTGTCGGTTGTGGGCCGGGGGTGCTGGGTTCCTTTTTTCTGAATCCGTCGGACGGGGTTTCGCGCCGCCCTTCAAACCCTAGGCCGCCGGGAGTTGTCGGGTTCTCGCGTCCTAGGGTTCTGTCGGCGGGGTAATCCGGGCATTGGACCCCCCCGCGCGCGCGGGGTTTCGGATTTGAGTGCCCCTCATTGGATTTAATTTGGGGGTTGGTATCGTCGGAATTCCGTCCGGGGCGGGGCTGTCGCGGGGGAATTCGGGTGCGTGCTTTTTCGCGTAATGAGGGTCGCCTGCCCTTGATTCGTGCGCGTGAAATCCCATCTTTTCGTTGGGATGGAGGAGTCCTAGAGGGGAGCCCTCTTGTCGTCATCGTACTCATGTCGGGGTAATGCGTCTTCGGGTTGCCATTGCCTTCGTACTCTAGCTTCGCGTTTGCATCAGGATTTTGTTCCTCTGATAGACTTGCCTAGCTACTAATTGAAGCGGCTCGACGGTCCTTCGAGGGGGTCGTGACACGGCGTCTTCTGATTAGGAGGGGACATTCGTTTTTTAGGATAAGGTTTCTGTGACTCTGACCAGATGGGAAAGGGCGGCGAAGTTTAGTTGTTCAGTTTAGTCTCTTAATATTCTCTGAGGATGTGCATTGCTCCCGATGGAAAGAAGTGAACCCACTTTAGTTCCAGAGTGGCTGAGGAATTCTGGCGGCGGAGGTGCTTTGGGGGTCAGCAGCTCAGCCAACCACTCTTCTCATTCAGGTACTTTGCTCTCACCAATCTCCGCTCCATTCTAACTTTTGTAATGCCATATTATTTTGGTCGTTCTGATAGTCATTCCGAGCATTGCGTTGGCAAAATGCACACCCCCATACACGATTGTTATGCACTTGTAGCAGGTATTAGTGCTGCTGTATTCACATGACGTTTTATATATATGTTAACTGGAGTGCTTTAATTATCTAGAACCTCCGTCAGCGGGATCTCGTAGGAGAAGTAAAACTTCCAAGGGCGGGAATGACTTTGATGGCCGCCACTCATCATTAGACCGCACATCTTCACTTAATTTACGGGGGAGTTCTGGTAATAATGGTCTTGTAAAGAATGCATACAGTAGTTTCAGTAGGAGCCACCGCGACAGGGACCGCGACAGGGAAAGAGGACGGTCGAGTTATGATGAGTGTTGGGACCTTGATGGTTCCGATTCACTGGGATGTGTCTTAAATAGTAGGATTGAGAAAGATCCATTGAGGCATTCCCATTCAATGATTCCAAGAAGGCTTGGTGAACTGTTGCCTCGCCGTGTGGTTCCAGAGGTAAAAACTGGAAGCAATGATGCACAAAATAACATTGCTAAGAATGGTCCAATTTCTGGGGTTAGTACCATTCAGCATGCTGTATCTGAGAAGGATTTTCCATTGCTTGGAGCTGAAGAAAGGCAAGGAATGGTGGATAAAGGAAGAGCCTCATCCCCTGGTTTGCCTTCCAACATCAATTGTTTGCCAGGTGCTAGTTCAGCTTTAGCTAGTAGTGAAGGATGGACATCAGCTCTGGCACAGGTTCCGAGCATCTCTCCTACTAATGGCGTACAATCCTCTTCTCATCAACAAATAGCAGTTGCTGCTCCGGTATGTGGGACTGCAATGACAACGACTGGTCTTAAAATGGCTGAAGCTTTAGCACAGGCTCCGCTGCGAGCAAAAACTGATCCCACGGTAAGAGCACTTGATGTGGTATCTTCCAGACCTTTCTATAATTTCCATGGTCAATCTAATTGTTTCTTTTCTCTTGCAGTTGTCAGTGAAGACACAGAGGCTTGAAGAGTTGGCCATTAAGCAATCTAGGCAGCTTATACCGGTGACCCCTTCAGGTTCTAAGACTTCGGTAAGAAGATTTATGAGCTTGTTCTGCTGTTCTGCCGCTTCATTTTGGTTTTTATCTTTCCCTGATTATGGTTTCATGTGTTTAAATCAACAACTTGAAGCAACATTTGTCACCCTAAAAGTTTGTATAAATTTTGCTTGTGAACAACACTGTCACAATGAAGGAGTGCTTTCTTCCAGTATGAATGTCAATGATCAAATAGCTAATTGGGCACTGATTGGATTATATGGTTGCATAGATCTGAGATTGATACACAAATGCAATTACTTAATTTATTTAACACAGAACTAAAATATATGTTTTTTTTTTCTTTCTGTGGGTGGAGGAGGATGGTAGGATGCTGTTAAACTGCATGCAGGGTGCTGGTTTTGAAGAGACTTTTTTTCGTCTTTTTGTCTAGGAATATGATGTGATAATAACTTATTGTATTTTGTTTTAAGGTGCTTAATTCATCAGAAAAATCCAAGTCGAAAGCAGCTGTCCGAAATGGGGAGAGAATTTCTGTCGTCAGGAGTGGGCAACAGCAGCCCTCTTTATCTGCTAATCAGTTTCTTCGAGGTGGGCATACTAAATTAGAATCACCACAGACACCTCATGCTGGGAAGTTTTTTGTCCTTAAGCCCACCAGGGAGAATGGTGTTTCTTCTGCTCCAAAGGATATGGGAAGCCCAACCAGTGGTAGTAGCAGCAAATCATTGAGTAGCCAGCCTACTGTTGCTAGTTCTGCAGCTACTGCTCCTTTGAAAAATGCAATCAACCCAACGCATTCCTCTCTGGAGGACAAGTCTGTTGTCACCTTTCTGAACCAGGCTACAGTTTTGGAGAAGAGACCTTCCTCATCTCATGCACAAAGCCGAAGTGAGTTTTTCAAACTCATTAAAAAGAAAAACTCAACAAAAGGTTCTTCTGTTCTCTTAGAGTCAGGCCCTGCAATCTCATCTCCAAGCAGAGAAAGTTCTTGTCAGTTAATTGAGGAATCAGTCGATGCCCCTGGAAGTCCTGTTGCTGACAATGGTGGTGAGATGTGTAGCAGGGGTGGCAGCTCCTTAGAAGCACTGAGACTTCCTAATAATGAAGATGATCATACGAGTCTCACAGCAGCAGTTTATCCAAATGAGGAAGAGGTTGCTTTTCTTCGTTCCCTTGGATGGGAGGAGAATGCTGGTGAAGATGAAGGTCTCACAGAAGAGGAGATCAGTGCTTTTATTGAAGAGGTAAATTACTGCCTGCTTAAATGCTGTTAGAATTGGTTTGAATGCTTGATTTCTCGTTAGGTTAGCGTGATGATGATTCCATATTCTTCCGTTGTTGGCAGACTTTCCCAAATGTGGAAATTATGCCTTGTACCCTGCATCATTGATGTTTTTACGTGTTATCTCTACACTTTTGCAACTTTTCACTTTTAATCTTCAAGTTTCATTTTAACAACAAATGACCTCATCTCTAGCAATAGTTGGAAGTCCAAATAAGCTGGCACATGTTTATGAAGATGCATTAGAATAATTGTAAGTACATTATGCCCTTGGGGCTGTTAAATTCTGTCATGCTATCTCCTCTTCTCACTCACACACAAAAAGGAAAGAAAGGGAGAATCTGAGCTACCTGTCATAAGCCCTAATCAGGCGCCTCAGATCAGGTGCATGCCAAGACCCACCTGAAGTGCTTTCCACTGGTGCCAGTTAGCAAATCTGACACCAGTGAAATTTTCTTCTTTTGGCGGGCATTTTGCCAAGACTCATCTTTGGTAAGAGTTCTGTGGAGCTTCAGGTGGGGGATTTTAGAGGATGCATATATACGGTTGGTGGCATAGTATACTGTGGCTTGTTTTGGCTGGAATGGGTTGCTCGTACGGTTTTCTGGTGTGGGTTGATCGAGTTGGAACTTGAAAGAGCCTAATTTTTTAATTTTTTCAACTCTTTCTCTCCTGAGTAACACAAGCACGTATACTTAGGTGGTCCTTTCGGACTATTGTCCAAAGTGTTAAATGAATACTCACAAATGAGGGACAAAAAGAGGCGTGGGTAAATGATAAACAAGATGGGGGGGCAGCAGCTTTGGATCTGTCGAATGTAGAGGACCTTTGCTGTCATTTCATTTTTTTAAAATTAAACTGAGAGCATCATCTGTTGAGGATGTAAATTATAAGTTTTCATAGGAGTGGGGATACAGAATATAATTGTGCCTACAGTTGAGGATTGAGAACACAATTTTACTTACTTTCTGATTATATCTTGGAGGATGAGAGAAGGTGCTCATTTGGAATTATTTCTTAATGTTTCGCATTAAATGGATCAATTTTCACTATAAAAATTTGGTGGAAATTATTTAACATGTGGATATTATTTGTGGTGCAGTACACAAAAAAGAGGCCATCTTCGAGTGTCTGCCGAGCAGTGGAGCCAATCCTCTCAAAACTGTCTGAAACTCACATTGGTAGTATTGGCGGAGCCTCCACGGACATCTCTGATTCAGGATTCAAAGCTTGATTTACCAGCTCTGGAAGTCCAAATTTTGTTGGCTGGATGGTCCTTTGTTTTTGAAGGGACACCAATCTTGGGGTATGCAGGAGGATAGGTTCCTGTGGGGATTCTACAAATAGTTCAATAAGATGGAGCTTTCATGTTTGCTTGTGGAAAAAAGGAAGAAGAGAATTCTAGGGAATTTTGTTTTCAGGATAGATAGAGGGTTTACCTTTTCGGTGGAGGTGCTGAGGAGTCCAGCATCTTTTGGGGTATTTTGGTCCTTAATTTTCCTTCTCCTTGAAGAGGGTTCCGATCTTTAGGAAGAAATGCTTCTGGTGTTTCTTTTCATTTTACGACTGAGAAAAAGGAAAAAGAAAGAGGAAGTTCAACGATTCGGTTCCTTTGTTGCTTATGCAGGTTCATTTTGGGAGTTATCTCCGACTCCAGCGACTTAGGCCCAAGTAGTAGCATATGTTGAAATACGGAAGAAGGCGATGTCACCTTGTTTATGAGCCAATGTGGTCTTTCCTGTCTTGCGAATTGCACCCTGCCCGTTGAGAACAGGTTTTAGTCAGGGCCATTAGTTTTCAGACACGCGAGGATGACGTGCTCGAACCACAGCACGTGGGGAGGAACTTGAATTTGACATGGGACTGATATGGCGGACTTTAAATTGACATGGTTTGGCACGTTTCATTCGTTCTTGTACATAATTTGCCATGGCTGTTTATTTGGGTGGGAAAATAGGTTGATCAAGTTAACGAAACTTAATCCCGCTCAATCATCTGTTTTCCATGCTATGTTCTTTATACATTGTTTCAATCATATGTTGGAATATTGACTAGTTTTTTAATCAGTGAGAAACCGATATTCGACATAAAAATCAAGGACTTTTTTTTACAAATGCTCTCGGTGAATAGAACTATCCACGGTTTAATGAAATAGTGGATAGTCACGACAAACACCTAAAAGGCGGTGAAGTCTCAGCTGGAGATATTTCTCTTTGCTGGCAATGTCTGGAGAAAATAATCCTTGAAGCAATCTATACAATCGAAAGTACCCAATTGGATTATAAATTTTTACTCCTTTCAATGGAATCTCATCTTTCTGTAGCTCCATCTCTATGTGTTCTAGATCGATGTTTCTGTTGAATTTGTGGAATATCTCAAATCGCAAGCTCGTGGACGATGGATATGGGGGGATTGGCTCGACTAACATTGTCTTTCTAGTCCTCGTACTTGAGAAGCTAAGCAAAGAGAAGCGATTTTGATATGGAGGTCACAAACAGTTAGCGTAATGCCTGAACACCGGTTGCTAATAGGATGCTCTCCGGGTCAAGAGCCGTAGCTAGCAATTGTTTGATTTAGCCGAATTCTCTGCCCATTGCCGGCACCGGCAAGATCTAGCCCGGAATATCTAGGCTAACTCCAAGCAAGCTCGGAGGGCAGATAAGAGACTGCTTCTAGACTGCTTTTTCAGTACCCTTAATTTATTCGGTTCCATGTTCGTTTGAGTCGATAAGAGACTGTTTCCTTACGGTAATGGGTGACCTAACTCCAGGGCTAATTCGATGAGTAAGCTACCCTTGATTTCGAAGGACCGCCCACCGACAACAAAAAGTCTTTATTTCTCGTGCAGAGCTGACCCAACCAACTTTACTCTTGCCTTCTTTCTCCTCATATTTCGGCCCTGGGTTTAGGTGGATCTCACTAGCTAGACATATTGACATGTGGGTGGACTAGGACTAGTTCACCCATCACCTGCCCGAGTTTCTATTTCTAGTGCAAAGCTTCTCGTCCTCAGCATAAAGGACGAAGGTTATGTGGGTGGACTAGGACTAGTTCACCCATCACCTGCCCGAGTTTCTATTTCTAGTGCAAAGCTTCTCGTCCTCAGCATAAAGGACGAAGGTTTAGCCAAAGGGAGATGAGATCTCTAACTAAAACATAAGACAAGCTACACATTCTATCCGTTCAGTCAAATCGACCCGATGCCTTCTCATCGACGCTGTCGCTTGCTTCTTTTTGTGGAAAAACGCACTGGACGATGCGAATGCCCGCTGTAGAAGAAGAGCTCAACATAGTTGTCCTGACTATACCAAGCGGTGAGATTTGGAGAAGGAAAAGAGGCACAGTACCATGTGATGAGGATAATGAAATTTAAAGATTAACGTTTGTCCCTACAATCGGCCGAAAGCGACTCCTCTGCTCGTTAGTTGGAATCCTAGCGTGTAGTGGAAACGTTAAATCTCATTTTGAAACATTTCAAAGGTGAGTGTTACTTTTAGCTTAGGGTCAAAAGCACATTGGGTAAGGACGTATTTTCCTCGTAGAGGAATTTGATCCCCACTTCAATTCCCTTAGACGCGACCGTGAGAAGCGGCGGCCCCATCACAAAGAAGAAATTACGCTCTCCTTCAGATCCAGATTATTCCTACTCGTTGCAGTTGATAATATTTTTCCCTTTCCTATATTTCCATGCTCATTTTCCGATTTGTACAATTGCTTATTCACAAGAAACTTGCTAAGTTCATAATGCACGACCATATTAGTGCCGTGCCGGTTATGACGCATCGATGATTTTGCCAGCAGAAAACAGCAGCAGAGTGGAAAAGGTTCGTTACACTATCAAACTCATTTTAACACTCACACCGCAAATAGACCGAGTCGAATGGGTTTCCCCACAAAAGCTATGGCTTTGAGTTAAAACAGCCCCTCCTTCCTTACTCAGAGAACAATAGAATTCAGATATACATAGTCATCTTCTCTGCAATGACGAAGCTTACTCCGTGCATCCAAATGATCATCACAATTTAGTCGCTCTACAGAGTCCTCCATCTTGATATGTTCACAAAGTACATCGTTGCAGATCACGGCCTCACTCCGAGTGCGCTGTCCAATAAATTAGTCCACTGCAAAAGGCCAATTTTGTTTGAATTAGAATTGCAGTGCTATACCGCTCTTAAATTTAGCAAATAACGATAATATCTTAGTCACTCATTTCTAGTAATCATGTGTCCATGCTTCCACATATCACTGTCATATAGATATGTGAAGGTTGTGTCCAGATTGAATTTTCTGTTTTTGAGAGAGATCAAGGCTAAAGATATCCCAAGTACACAAAGCTTTGCCTTATCATGAACAGATGCCAAGTAAAGTTGTGCTTCTTCTTTAATAGAACAAACGCCATGCTTACATCATGGATACCACACAAGTCGATGAGACCAAGAGAGAGAAACATTGTATATCCAAGAAAATTCAGGCTTGAAGTGCAAAAGGTACCTGATCAACACAAACACACATTGCAAGACACCAGCAACTCCAGTCCAAACTGAAGGTCCAGTGGTCACGAGTGAATCTTGAATTAATAGGCCCACAGATGCTGCCAGAGAGACAAAGGAAACAACATAGGCAAAGAAAAGCCAAAGCTTCAACCTGTTGCATTAAAGAGAGAATTATCAATCATTGCCCAAGAGGATCAGCAAGGAACCCCCTCATCTATTTCAACTTGAAGGAGAACATGCAAATACTACAGCTACCTAAAGCATCAAAAGCATGCAAAGTGTCGTCCTCAAGGAAAACACAAGCAAGTGCAGGCTGGTGAAGTTCCATAGTCACTATCACGACAGCTGCAGAAAGGCCAACTTTTGCCCCCCTCATTTGGTATCATCATCACCAGAAACAGTAGAACATGGTATAGAAAGAATAAAAAAATTTAGAGCATAAGATCATTGCCTCAGAAGCAGGATCCTATCTTAAGAATTGCACAATGCACCATTCACATTACTTATAACGATGAAAGCAATCAGTGACAGGACAAGCGATGGATGCTCAAGTGAAAACCACATGATAATGCATCCTAAGTACGAGGGAAATCAATAAATTAATTCCACTGGAAGCCCAGATAACTGATGTAGAGGGGCAAGCCACAGTATTCTCTTAAAGGTAACCGCATGTTCTCGAAGCTCACAGCACGGGTTATGTGGTAAATCCATGATTACTCTAGAAAATGAGTGTATCTCGTGCCAGGCAGAAATAAATCCAACTGCTCCCTGTCACCAACCACTTATATCTCAGGAAATCATACAGCCAAATGACTCCAACCAGTCTAGTTACTCATCACAAAAGATGAGAAATAACTGCTAAAAAAAGCATAAAGACAAAACTCCAAGTCCAGAGATTATGAAGTCTGATTCCATTCCACAAGCATGAATACAACCTCGGATCAATAAATAAATGAATATGTAATTTAATATGTAACGCCTTAAACCAATCTTTAGAGCCATTAAAAAGTAAGAAGATGGCAGTAGTGACATCTTATCCAGAAAATTCAATGTAATGGCTCCGAAAGTAATTCTTTTTTTCAGAAGAAGTTGCCTCTCATATTGCTCTTGCGTTTCATCTGCTGATTTATACTCCAAAAAAATAACTAAAGCCAACCTTGGCGAGCCTATACTAACGGCAAAGCAAAAGCTCCATCCACTCTCTTTCAGTATTAAATGTCATGGCTCAGAAAGTCGTTCTCATATTGCTCAGAAAAAGTTCCCTCTTGTATTGCTCTTGTTTAGTTTTCATCTGCTAATATATGCTCCAAGAAGATCACTAAAGCCAACCTTTGCAAGCCTATACTAACAGCAAAACAAAAGCTCCATCCACTCTCTTTTAGTATGGCACAGAAACCTCGCTATTGTGATGATTGAAACAGAGAAAACAAAAGATTGACCAGTAAATGGAGCCACTTTCGGTACTTCAGCCTGGACCATCATAAAGTATTTTGAACCTTTCGAGTTTGACATTGTAAACTCCTCCATTATCACAGACAAACGCTCTCCAATCCATATATTTTTTCAAGCAAGTATTGTAAATTCAAAAGACCAATCATCCAGAGCCAACAGCAGCACCACACCAAGGAAAAAGAAATTGCTTTGGTCGTGTGCTAGTCTCCCAGTAACACCATCTCATGCATCACAAGAAGACTAGAACTTTGAAAGAAGCAAGAAAATGGGGGTTGCCTTTCAGTCATGAATACAAATAAATACTGCAGCCACGCCTCTTCAAAAAGCACAAATAGCAAATGCCCGATTTTAGACAGGAAGATTAGTGTTGAAAACAGTGACCCTCGGGGACAAAAGCAGCTCTTTTTCTTTAGAAAATGGTTCTTGTCGACAAGGAAGAAGGGGTACTTCACTCTGGATCGAATGAAACTGGACATTGTTCTTTCACAGCTCTAAAGGGGGGCAAGTCAACAGTCGAGAGAGGGTTTCAACCAACAAGAAAGTCACGAAAGAGAGAAGATGGTGCCTTTCCCTTCTCGATCCCCTCCTCTCCTTTCAGTCAAGCCATCCATCGGCGCCCCTACTCTATTTCCGAGATCCAGAGATAGTCAAATAGCACCACGTTCCAGCATCCCACATACTGCAATTCTCAAAAAACAAGATCGTCCAATATACTACTCACGCACTTACTCAGTCTAAAAGGCAATCCTGCATACGATAAGTTCCAACATTCTCCCAACAAGAGTCCTAATTTCCTTTCAGAAGCTCAAAAAATATCACTTCCACCGACCAGAATCAACGCATCGCACAGCAAACAAAAAACGAGGAACAACAAGAAGCAAAAGTCTGACCTCCACTCGCCTTCGTCGTATGGAGAGTAGTCGATGTCCTCCCTCCTCACGCAATTGAACATCAGCGCCGCCAAAGAAGCGAAGATACCTTTCCAAAAAAAGGGCGAAATCGAAACCCCGTCAATCGCGCGCTCACCTCGACCTCGACGAATTCAAGCCATCATTCGAAAACCTCGCGTGCGCATGCATATACATCGGAGGCGAGGGGGGGGGGGCGTACCGGGGAGGTAGTGGACGAAGGAGACGGTGACGGAGCTGCACACGACGGCGTCGACCCAGAACCACCAGCCGGCGCCGAACACGGCGCCGGCAAAGCCCGGCGCGAAGATCGCCCACAGTTCGGACAAATCCATGGCGGAGATCGATGGCGAAATCGGATTCGGATTCGGGGCTCCGGTTTTCAGGTTTCGAGGGAGAGGGGAAGGGAGGGATCGAGATGGCAAAGCGTTTTCGTCTCGAGCACACGAAGACGAACCCAGACGGTGTACGACTTCCTGTCTGCTACTTTGCTGCGGGTAAAACATTTTTTCCCCCCTCTTTTTTTTTTTTTTTTCTTTCTTTATAAGCAATCTCAATTAAAATAATAAATAAAACAATAATATTTTTATCGCATATTTATACATAAATTATCATTGATTATGAAAATATTTTACATTGGCTCTCTTTTGAGGAAAAAAACCCATCTCTCAAAATGTCTATAATTAGAGATTACCATTGAGCAAGTCAAAAGGTGAAGTTAATATTAATCGTAAATATTCATTTAAAATGTTCGGCCATTCTTGAGCTAAAGTTTGCCCTTCATAACTCTCGGCCCTAAGTAGAGGTGCGCAAAACAAAATATCTAAACTAGCTGGATTAAGTCCGGTTTCTAATTCTTATAGGTGGAACCAATGTTCACACGATCTTATTCTCGATTTTAAGGGAGAGTTTGACCAAACAGACTATATATATTATTGTTTCTTAAAAAAATTAGTAAAGTATGAATTAAACACCATCTCAATCCAATTCAAAGTAATATGATAAAAGGTAAGGGAAAAAAAAAAAGTGGCCGATTTCATTTAACCAAATTACACTGGTGGTGTGATTCGATTATTAGTCCTAGAATCAATCCGTTTAGTCCTCCTTTCTCAAATCTGGGAATTGATCTTCTTGATTCAATTCCCAATTCCATGTTAGAATTGGATCGGATCGAAAATTGATTACCCCTTATCCTTAATACCAACGAGTTGAAAAGCGTACTTATTATTTGATCAATACTATTTGTAAGGTCTTTAGTGACACGAGCTCGGGTTAATAACAAACCGTAGCACAGTAATACAAAATGTGGTAGATGCCATTATTAAGGTGTTGTGTGCTATTGGTGATTACATGAAGATTTTCTCGAGACCTTCCAAATAAATTGAGCATTTGAGAATGTCAAAATCAAACCTACTTCCATGCTTAATGGATACAAATCAGTCAATTTCTTAATCCCTAAGGAAGCCAATTTCACGAGCTCAAAACTTATCAATAGTCCGGTAAGAACTCAACAAGAACATTATTCGATGTCTTATTGTTGCTCGAAGAGTATTAATACTAAATGATAATTTCCTTTTTTTTTTCACGTGATTTTTCTAGTCATCTTCCTTTCTAGTGAGTGGTAAAAAAATTCTCAAGTTTGCTCAGCGGGGTCTGGGAAGTATTGAAATTCGGTTTTAGAAAAAGGGACCGGGGGGCTATTTGCAAAAAAAATCATCATTTTGGGGGTTATTTGAAAGTATTGAAATCATTGGGGGCCTTTCGCAAGTTGCTAAGTGACCCCAAAATTTCCGAGGGGTAAAAGCGGTTCCCGGATTATTTAATCCATTTTCGTCCTCATCTAGACCCGATCGTGTCGGAGACGCTCTCAGGCAGACCCATGGGTTCGATTGACCCGCCAAAAGCCGAACAGAACGGCACCGCAGCCGCCGCCGTCGTCGACCCCGGCCAGAAGCACGGCACCGGAGACGCCATGCCGCCGCCGCCCGTCAAGCACTCCAACGGGACCGCGGCGGAGCCCGACGTCGCGACGAAGAGGAGGAGGATGAGCGTGCTTCCCCTCGAGGTGGGCACGCGCGTGATGTGCCGCTGGCGAGACGGCAAGTACCACCCCGTGAAGGTCATCGAGCGGCGGAAGCTGAATCCCGGAGATCCTAACGACTACGAGTACTATGTTCATTACACGGAATGTGAGAATTCCCATTCTCCTCTCTGTTTTTAGGGTTTCCGCTGTGGATTGGCGTTCTAATCCTGTGTTTTGAGTTTGATATTCGTGGTCGGAGCAGCGTAAGCGCGAAATTGTTGTTGCGGAAGGACGAGAGTCGTGGAGCAATTCTGAATTAGGGTTTGCTAGCGTTTCGTCTGTTGCCGTTTAATCTTTTTTTTGTCCTGTTGTATCTAATAACGCTGAAAAGGGTCGATCCTTGTATTAAGAAGACCTTTCTAAGGTACTCAGATAGCCTAGGAATAACAATTGACGAGGAAATTGTGGCCATGGCTATGTGACACTAGTTAAGAGCAGCGTATTCAATATTAGAGATGAATCATTTTAAGAGAAGTTCTCAGGTTTTAGTTGTATGAGTGGTTGTGGATGCTGAAGTGAACAGCACCTTAAAATTGTGGAAGAAACTGTCTTTTTGTTAAAAGGTTGTGTTAATGCAGATTTTTCTTGCATGCCAATCTTATTTTGGATGAACTATCTTGTAAAAATTAATAGAAAGGGAATGGAGGACTGACAACTTATAGTTGTGTTTTTGGGGCAAGCTATTCTAAAAAATTATGTAGCTTTGTGATGCTGCTTGTCGACTTATTGCTTCTTTAATTTATTTGTTACTCTTTTCGACAGTCAACAGGAGGCTTGATGAATGGGTGAAACTTGAACAGCTTGATCTGAATTCTGTAGAGACTGTGGTTGATGAAAAAGTGGAGGACAAGGTAATGTCTAAGCTGCTTAAATTGGGAGAGGTTTCCCTTCTGCTTTCACTGACAACCTTACTTTCCTACGATTTACCAGGTGACGGGATTAAAAATGACACGTCACCAAAAGCGGAAGATCGATGAGACTCATGTCGAGGTAAGCTGGATATGGCCTTTCTTATCATGTTTTCTTGACATAGGCTTATTTCTTCCAACTGGGACTGGAAAAGGAAGAAGGTACTGCAGGGCAGCTTGTCAGTACAGATACCCTACAGTAGGGGATATCGGCTGTCAGTAGGGGATATTTTATTATATGACAGGAAAGTCAGTCTATTGTATGTCCAAATGGAGCCTTCTGTCTGATACAAGTTTTAGAATTCATGCAGAGTGTGCTAAATATTGCAATAGATGATAGACGAGTGAACATCTGCTTTGAAATGTCAAAGAAGCAATTGAAGTTAAAAATGCATTTGATAGGCTCTTGGCTAATCTCCAAAGGGCCGAATACATGGCTAACTACCTCACTACTGTGTGATAATCCAAAAATATTTCAAATGAATAGGGGCATGAGGAGCTTGATGCTGCCAGTTTGCGTGAACATGAAGAATTCACCAAAGTGAAGAATATTGCAACCATAGAGCTTGGAAGATATGAGATCGAGACATGGTACTTCTCTCCCTTTCCACCAGAATACAATGATTGTTCAAAGCTCTACTTTTGTGAGTTTTGCCTCAATTTCATGAAGCGCAAGGAACAGCTTCAAAGGCACATGGTGAGCATTTATTTGATGCAGTGCTTCGTTTATGCAACTTTCTTTAGATTTTTGTGCCCTGAGGTAGTTATCCAAGGAAGGCCTGATATTGGTTTCATATCTGATGAAATCATTTATTAGCGGCACTTCAGAGCTGTAGTTGTTATAATCTGTAATCTGTAATTTGTCTGCTATCAGCAAACAAAGGAAAACATCTTTAATTCTTGAACTAGTGAGGGGAGTAAAGTAATGTTAGTTATGTGATGTTGAGATGGAAAATTTGGTGTAAAAAACTGGTGGGTGGGGAACAATTGTTTTCAATTCTCAACATGATCCTCCCTTCTCTCTTTCCTTCTCCCTCCTCCTTCCTCCCTTTTCTCTACTCCCAGCAAAAAATATCAGAAATTTTTGAAAAATGAGGTAAGAAGAAATAAAAGAAAGAATAGGACATCACAAAGAAATAAAAGAAGGAACGTGAAGTTTGTGCTGGAGCTTTATTGAGGTGACTGCAGTTTAGAAGCGGAAGTAACTGTGTATATGACTGGATTATTTGCTGATATATAGGCATTGCGTTGTGTGGAATTTGTTGGTTTCTCAGTTGAATCAAGACAATATGTATTCAGCTCCTTGTTTGTATAGCTTAGTTTTCTCCAGAAGACTACAACATGTTTAGCTTGTCTTTAATCACTGTAGAAGTGCAAATATAACCTCTCCTTTTAAATTTTTCACAGAGAGGTGTCTTTGCAAGTTTAATCATTCAAGATTGTAGCTTTTTGGCTCTCTTTAATGTCCAAGCTCTGAATGATTTTGTTTCTACATTTGAACTATTTGCAGAAGAAGTGTGATCTTAAACATCCCCCTGGAGATGAGATATACAGGAGTGGTACATTGTCAATGTTTGAGGTACACAGTCATTGTTCAGTTGTTGGAGATTATTTCGATGTAGTTGTATATGTTTGATTTTTATTTTCTTTGACCTATTCATAATTTGAGACATATTATCATCCAGTACAGTAGATTCTACTGGCTTTAGCTTGGGCCACGTATTTTTTTTTTTGTCCGTTTAAGTTGCCGTTACAATTTTCATTTAGTTTTTTGAAATATTTTTGACATAATTTGTCTTTCTTTTAAGAGTGTTTTTTTTTTTTTTTTTCTTTTGCACTCTTAGTTCTTATGAAAAGAATTCACTATCTTATTGTTTAGATGAGATTATTATTCTAAATCTTCTCTTTTGCAATTTTTGTTTCTTAAGTATGATTACTCACCCTACCTTGATTATATATGTTTTCGATGCAGGTTGATGGCAAGAAGAATAAGGTTTACGGGCAGAATCTTTGCTATTTGGCGAAACTCTTTCTAGATCACAAGACTCTCTATTATGATGTAGATCTTTTTCTATTTTATGTCTTGTGCGAATGTGATGATCGAGGTTGCCACATGGTTGGATATTTCTCCAAGGTACTAGTTAGGGTTTAGTCAGCTAACTTAGTACTGCAATGCAACAACTTGACGTTCGAAGCTGATTTATGATTTATGTTACTTATCTTTGAATGCACTTGCTGTGATGTTAGCTGTATGTGGGATTGTTAATTGTTATAGGGATTCTGGTATGTTGGCGCATATGCTTGATGAAAGGACTGAGGATATATAGCGCATGTAATTGCATGGTGGTCCTTCAAGTGAATTAAGAATTACTTTAATGCATCCAAAAGCTCCTTTTATGGTAAAAAGTAGAATCTTAGGTAGCCAGGGTCTCTTGAGGCATAACAGATAGACAGTGATTGCTGTATAGGGGAAATTTTTTAGCCTTTCCATTAATTAATGAAGTTGTGATGAGTGAACTTCCGATCAGCTACTTCCTAAATTAACTCGACGCTGATTTTCTTAATTCATAGTTTCTAATGAATGCTCTCGGGTTATTATGAGTATTGGGAAAATGCTGGACAGAGAATGTCTTTTTAATGTTGAAGAGAGAGTTTATTCAACAGACGGAGTCTATCAAAAATAAGAACTCTTACCAAGCAGTTTTGTGGCTCATGGATAATTAATGCAGCATGGAGTGTCTATCCCTGCTTTTACTTAGCTCACTTGTACATGTCTTGATTATAATTGTCTTATAGCTTTGAGTTCAGCACTTTTTGGCGTACTTAGCTTGGATTAATTCAGTGGTATGTGATTGTTTCCGTATTCAGGAAAAGCATTCTGAGGAATCCTACAATTTGGCTTGCATCCTCACACTCCCACCATATCAGAGGAAAGGCTATGGAAAGTTCTTAATAGCTTTTTGTAAGTTGTCCGTCACTTATGTGCTTTCCATATCATGTTTTACATATTTTCACTGGGATTAGGATTTTGCCTTTTTTACCTTATCTTTTGAGTTTTTCTATTTGATAGAAAAGAAAGGGGTTGGGGGTTTGTTAAGGAAAGTTGATCTTTGTGCATTATTGATTATGATATTAGGGAACGATATTTTATAATGTTATTTTCACTGTGGACAGCATATGAACTTTCCAAAAAAGAAGGTAAAGTCGGCACGCCAGAGAGGCCTCTGTCTGATCTTGGGCTGTTGAGCTACAAAGGATACTGGACAAGGGTTCTGTTGGACATTTTGAAAAAGCATAAAGCAAATATTTCTATCAAGGTAAGGTTTGGTGTTCTTGTCAGGGCATTTATCTTTCATGTTCATGGTAACATTGTTCAGTTTTGGGATGGAACATCCATTGGAATCATGAGATGTCACCAGAGAAATGCTACAGTGGGAAAATCATATTAACACTAGGCGTATGCCCGCGCATCGCGCAGGGTTTTCTGCAATATATAATAATAGATAACAAAGCCTATAATATATATTACTGCTTAGTGTTTAGAGAAACTAATGTATATATGGATACTAGATGATATTTCATTTTTTTTTTCTACAGCAATATTTTGAATACTCTTTTGTATCTCAACTACATTCACTTCTTACGCTTTCTCAGTCCTGTATAGTTTTTACATACAAAAAAAATTGTTAAATGAGGAGTTACAAATAAAGTAGTGAAATATTGGAGATAGATAATAATATACTCATTAATTTGAAAGGAGAAAAGAACTCTATTATTGCCATCTCAGCAAAATGGCCAGAAAGTTGTGTAGAGCTCTAATATTACTCCATATGCTTCCTTTTTCATATTGTATATAGTTTCACCATGTAATACCCCTCTATTTTGCGATTCTCTATTCTTCTTGTTATATGGTAATTCGGAATTGTCTCTTAATGTTCTTTAAAACTCCTGAAGATGGGGAAAGTATGTAGTGGAATACTTGGTCAGTCTTTCCTGCTATTACATTTAAGGTAGGAGTAGGCGTTAGGATCTAAGGTGCCAAATACTCCAGTGTGGCGGACTAATGGTCTTCAATTCTTCTCTCTTTACCCCCATCTTCTGCAGGAGCTCAGTGACATGACGGCAATAAAGGCTGATGATATTTTGAACACCCTTCAGAGCCTAGACTTAATTCAGTATAGAAAAGGGCAGCACGTCATATGTGCAGACCCGAAAGTCTTGGATCGTCATCTGAAAGCTGCTGGACGAGGTGGCCTAGAGGTTGACGTCAGCAAACTGATCTGGACTCCATACAGAGAGCAAGGTTGATATTAACTTGCAAGTTAGGATAGGCATTTCCTTTGGCTTGTATCATTACACAGTTTGTACAAAATGCAGCTTGTAGTATCTCAGGCGGAATAAGCCTATGTTTCTAAAGTCGCTGACCTCACGGTCCAATACTTTGGCCTTTGATTTGGTAGTTCTGTGGAAAATCATCGACGAGACCGATGGTCAAAGTGGTAATCATGTAATTAAACGCCTTTTGTCACTGCTCGGCAGGAACATTAGTTAGTTTCCTGTTGAATTCCTACTCCCTAATGTTTATGAGGTCAAATCTTCTGTTTGATAGAAATGCACTCAGATTTATTTCCACGTTACCTGTAGCAACGTATGGCATTTTTCTTCTCAGCTTTATTATGTATCGGAGACCTTGCCAGAACTTGCACAACGAAGTTCAGCTTGAGTACGCGAATAATCTTGTCAATCGTTAGGTTGCGGACACGTCGATTAGTTTGACGTGCTCAGAATTTGCAAATGTTGGTAATTCCCAGAGCCGCCTTAATTGTCCTAATATGGTTGGTTTTCCCTTCTTCGTCATTCTTTTCTTAGTTTCTAATTTCTGGTTTGGTTCCTTCCTCTCGATCCACTGTTAATCCCTAGCCATGGACCGTCTGGGTTTGGCTGCTAAGGACCACTTATGTTGTACGTGAATGAGCTTTATCATCAAATCATTAAGGACATCATCGAGGAACATTGGTAAGACATTACTCGACCAAATTGCGACTCGTGACAACATGTGATCGCTCACGTACATCATTTTTTTATTTTGGTTTAAGTTTGGATACAGGCTGGCGCCATCATCGTGCCCTAGACCGAAGCATGGCATTCTCTTGGCTATTCCTCAATCATGAAGCTGAACAAACCACACCGTTTTCGCTGATTGATAGGAGAATAAGTACGGCATTGGTTTTAGATGTGTCCGGCATTGTTTTTATTTGTGTCGAGCCTTGCTAACGTGTTGTGAATAATTCTAGAATGCCATTGTGAATACTTCTATAATGATTTGACAAAGTTAAAATTCGAATTCGCAAAAGTAAGTTTTGAACTCGGAAGGTTAAGACGCCCGTTATCAAGCGGCCAAGCATTTCAAAACTACCCTTACATCTACAACATTTAGTCAAAATATTGTCTCTATCCATACATTAAAATCCTCATAACAAAGTGATTTCTTCCTAAACCCTTTTATCTGTAATTGAAAAATATCGATTGATATATCTACAAATAAGTTAAGAGCCACAAGATGAGGTTTAACTGATTCAAAAATGGTGGGAAGATAGTCATCTAAAATTTTCTTATCTATAATTCATCAAAATCTCTCGTAACCAACCAAAATCTTAGCGATTGGTTTACTACAATAATTTGACATGGTTATCTTCTTGCAAGTTGTCTATGTGTTGATAGTTTCGAGAGATAAAGACAATCCAAAAAAGGTGTTCAATTTGTGATTGTACCATTTTAACTAAGGGTGCCAACCAATGACAACTCTAAATTTAATCATCAAATCGTGTTACTCAATGCAGTTTTTTTCATTTGTCTTGTAAGAAATTATCGATTCAAAAAAAAGTTTTACTAAAATTAATTGATGAGGAAAACATTTTCATCATTGAGAATAAATTATATCTAAATAATTTTGTGAACGGTAAGAATATGTTTCCTTCATTCACTTTTGCAGACGATATGAGTAATAATTATTGGGAAAAATATATTCCATTAAATTTTCACAAAATAAGTGGGTATCCCCACGTCTTTTTCACGTTTCTTTTTTAATTTTTTGGGGGTATGGGTTTTGTATCATTGAATGAATTGACCCGGGAGTCAATCATTCTGAATGAGACTTCTTTTCTTTTCTTTATATCCCTTGTCGCCATTTTTTTATTTTCGAAAAATGATGAAGTCGCGAAGAAAAGGAAGAAAAGAAACAGAACACAAAAAAGCAAAAAGGGCACCGAACGAAAAAAGGCAAAACATAAAAGTCGTTGTCTGCACTCAACCGATCCCGACACTATCTCCACTCTTCTAACTTATTCCCCTCCCCCACCCCTCTTTCTAGAAATTCGCTCTAACAAACAAAACCTCCTCTCTCTTTTTTTCTTTTCTTTTCCACGTCACAAATTCGTCGTCACGTCTTATCCCTATTTTTTAATTTTGTTCCGGACAATTATTTCGGGAAAAAAAGAGAAAGGAAAGGAGAAAATTAAAAAAAAAAAAAAAATAGAGCACTCGTGAGGGACGACGACCGACACGTGTACGCTTTCCACTGATAGCCTCGACGGGCCATGGCTTCGAGAGGCTACTGACCGTCCGATGTTGCTACTCTATAGTCACCAATGATCTAATCCGGGGAGGGGGGGGGGATTTTGATCATTTTCATATGGTTTAACCGGTTTTCTTGAGTTAGACGGGTCAAGGTCCATTTTGAATTCCTTGCTTGAGGGAAAATAATTTTTCTCAATATTACCAACTTTGACGAGAAAATGTAATGGCATAGTAGGTTAGATGGTATTATTTCGTGTGCTCCAAAAGATTTTTAGGTGCTTCGAACAAGTAAAAAATCAAATTTAAAACTTGAAAGATTTTATAAGAAAAAAACATTGCGTGAATAGTTCATGAATTTTAATTTGATATGTAATATGATTTATGAACTTTAATCCAAGGCACAAGTCATCCCAAAATTTTAAATTATTCAATATAATTCATAAAATTTTAATAAATGTTTAATTTAGACTAAGAATTATATATTAGAAATGACAATTTCAAACACCTACATATAGTAAAAATTTAAAAAACTATATTACATATTAAGATAAAGTTTAATGATTGTATTAAATAAATTAAAAGTTCGAAATTACTGTACATATTGGATTAAAGTTGATGAATAATTTATATTTTATAAAAAAAAATAGTTGAAGGTAAAAGCAAGAGATGACAAGCAGCTGCCTGGACGAATCATCTGCGCAAATAAAAAGAAACTCCTGAAAATCGCTAACGAAATTCTGGAAAGGAAAATCGCGGGGGGGCGTGATCGGGGTTACGCTCGGCGCTGCCGCCACGCGCGTGGCGCTGGGGAGAGATGCTGCCGTAACCGTCCGATGGGTCTGACCCGGAGGGGCGATGGGGTCATTTCGGCGGGGGGTGTTCCCCGCAGGTGGGCAGTCAAAAATCTGACTTCTTACCCTCCCGCCGCTCGGGCAGTTATGGTTTTGCCCTTTTGGGGAGGTGACTGGTTTGGCGCAGTGCCCGTCACGGGTCCGTCACGCCCCCCCTCACCCTCTCTCTCTCTCTCTCTACGGTTAATTAGGAAATTAAAATATTTATATGTATGTGTTTATGTTTCATTGTGAAAACCCTCTTTTTTTCCCCTTCTTTGATTTCGTTAATTGTATTAGCAGATTTAATTTGTAGCATTTATCTAGGGAAATGAAAATGTAAGTGATTTCGGCAATTCAAAATTAACGTTTCTGAAAACATAATCTATCTTGTTAAGATTTGTTTGTAGTTGATGAGATTTGAATAGATATTCTCTTGTTTTTGAATTGGAACTTTTTGGACACTTCCGTACTTGTGTTGTAGAAAAAGGAGAAGGAGGATTTAAATGAGTCTGAATTCTAATTATTGCGTACATCTATCTGGGTTGGATACCACATGAGTTATTTATGGTTTTGTTAAAAAACTGTCTAGCTACATTCATGCTCTTTAGGTCTTAACAGTTGTTTAGATCCACTGAACACGTGATCTGTATTGGATGCTCTTTCATTGCATAGGCGATCTAATTTTTACTATGTTGGAGCGACTTGTGAACTGATTGCTTGGTTGGTAATGTCCTCACTTGCATAAATTTTTAGACATCCTCAATTGCTAGAAATTCGGACACAATTGGTCCCCAATAGTAAGGAACACACGTTACCCTAATAAATAGACTTGGCTTGCTCCAATCATTTGTTGGGTACATCATTCCTTGTTACGATAGTACTAAAAATTCATAAAATAAAAGGTAAAGTTTCTCTCATTGATTAATCCAGAACAAAAGAAAAAAAAACGACAAATATGTCATAAATTGTTAAAGTCACAATAGAATAAACTTATTATGATCAATATAAATAGGAAATTACCTAAAATATCTCCTCAAGATAAATTTGAGTCACTCCACATTTTGGCAAAATCTGATATAGACATTTTTTTTTTCAAAATTATAATCGATATGACATGTCGTGATCTCGAACGAATATGATTGGACTAGAAAGCTTTACACGAAAAAAGTACTAAGAAAATAAAGGAGGGGTTGGAGATTCAGCTCAAGCGAGCGAAAATCGAGGGGACGCAGTTGCACGACACGCGCCGTATCCCGCAAGTAGCCCTCCCCCCTCCTCCCGCTACCTGACTCAGATGTGGGAAAGGGGAGTTATGCTGTCAGTGGCAAATGGCGTAATTACGGCGCGAATCGGAGGGTACATATGCGGCCCGCTTCGCTCCGCCCTGTCCTCCGACCCCCATACGTCTCTCTCTCTGTTTCTCTCACTAACCGAGCAGAGTGTCCGATTGAAGAGCTCGTAGAGAGAGAGAGAGAGAGAGAGAAGAGAGAGAAAGCTTCGAATTCGAAACTTTCTCTCTTACATGTCAAAGCAAAACCCTCGTCCCCGAATCCTCCTCCCCGCCGAAACCCTAAATGCCTTCCTCCTCCTCCTCCTCCTCCTCCGCCGCTGCCGCCGCCGCCGCCGCCCCTGCTGCCGCCGCCGCCGCCGCCGGGGCCGCGCGCGAGCTCCGCTCGGTGGAGCCCGCCGTCTGGCGCGCGTGCGCCGGCGCGTGCGTCCAGATCCCCCCCGCCAACTCCCGCGTCTACTACTTCCCCCAGGGCCACCTCGAGCAATCGCCGGCGGCGGCGGCGGCTCCTCCGGCGCCGATCCTCTCCCCGCTCGCCGTCTCGCGGACCTTCGTGCCGTGCCTCGTCGGGGCCGTCCACTACTTCGCGGATCCCCTCACCGACGAGGTCATCGCCAAGTTCCTCCTCAGGCCCGTGGTGCACCCCGGCGCGCCTCTGCAGCCGGAGAGCCCGGCCCGCGCCGGCAATGAGCCGGAGGAGAAGATCGTGTCCTTCGCCAAGACGCTGACGCCGTCGGACGCGAACAACGGGGGAGGGTTCTCGGTCCCTAGGTTCTGCGCGGATACGATATTTCCCCCGTTGGATTTCAACGCGGATCCTCCGGTGCAGTTGCTCTCGGTGAGGGACGTCCACGGCGCCGTGTGGAACTTCCGGCACATCTACAGGGGCACGCCACGGCGGCATTTGCTGACCACCGGGTGGAGCAAGTTCGTCAACAACAAGAAACTCGTGGCCGGCGATTCGGTTGTGTTCATGAAGAACTCGAAGGGCAACATGTTCGTCGGGATACGGAGGGCTGTCAGGAACAGCGGCGTGGATTGCGCCAGGTGGAGGGAGCAGATTGGCGGCGGAAGGCTGAAGGTAGAGGAAGAGAGTGCTCTGAGGGATGGATTCTCGAGGAATGGCCGGGGGAGGGTGTCGATGGAGGTGGTGGTGAATGCAGTGGAGACGGCGGCGCGGGGATTGCCGTTCGAGGTGGTTTATTACCCGAGGGCAGAGTGCTCGGACTTCGTTGTGAAGGCGGAGAGGGTGGAGGAGGCGCTGAAGTCGCTTTGGACGGCCGGGATGAGAATCAAGATGGCTATAGAGGCCGAGGACTGCTCCAGGATGACGTGGCACCACGGGGTGATCTCCTCCGTCGGTGTCCACGAGAATGGACTGTGGCGGGGTTCGCCATGGCGGATGCTTCAGGTATGTAGAGTCATCCCTGTTGTTTTCGTGTATTTTGTACGGATGATCTGTACTTTCAGGCCATCTGCCCGCATGACCTGCCTTCCTTTTGAGTTTGTGCCATGATTTGCCTTACAATTGGTAAGGCATTTAATGTACATATCTGAACTTCTCATTAAAACATGATGTGTTAATTTTCTGAGATTGAAATGCATTAAAACATGATGTGTTCTGTTTTAGATTGGAATGCTAAGTCTTTAAGGTTCTGGAAATTGGTCTCTTGTAATCATGAGTTTGCCTTCTTTAGACTCCAGACTCTTCTGTGGCTCTTACCTTAATAGTCTACTTAATTTGGGCATCCTTGATTCTGCATCACCATCTGCAACCAAATTATGACAGCCGTTCTGTAGATTCTTTTCCCCACTAAATATGTTGAAATAGGTATGTTTTGTTAAAGTAGTATGATAGTTTAATTGCTGGCATTACCTTGAATGAGCTATTGTATGTGGTTAGTTGTCTTTTTTCAGTGCATGAATGTTATATTTCTGTTTTCTGGTACTATTGTATCATTTTTGAAACTAGTCAGACCACTGAAACTATTTGTCACTGAGTTTCATATCTGGTTTGGCCTCTTGATGTCCTCCAGTGTCTGGCTTGTCTTTAATCGTGCAGATATTAACCAAAAATAAAAAATAAAAAATAAAAGTTAAAATGAATTTGGGGTCAGAAAACTCTGTTACCAAAACAATGTTAGAACATAGATGTGGTCTAGTGCCTAAAGCATACAGTTTCTTAAGTTTTCAGTCATTTTGTATGTTGAAATATAGTTAAAGTATTAATATCATTGGTTAATAGATCTCTCTGTAGTGGTTCCCCTGCTATTGCTGATGAGCATCATGGTAGAAACAGTAGCATTAGACACAAGTGTTATTCTTATTCAACAAAATATGGAGGTGCTATCCAGAAAACAAATCTGTTAAGTTACCGATTGTTCTGTTGTAGGTTACATGGGATGAACCTGAAGCTATGCAGGATAAGAGGTCTGTGAACCCTTGGCAGGTCGAATCCATCGGACCTGGATCGCCCCTTGATTCGGTGTATCCTCCGGTGAAGAAATTGAGAGTTCCTCTCAGATCTGCTTTGGGAACTGAAGGAGAATCCGGTCACTTTTTCGATATGGCTGGATTTACTAATCCTATGGTGCCCTACAGTTCATCATTTTTCAACTATAACACTCCCATTGGCATGCAGGGAGCCAGGCAAGATGCGTCTAGAGCATTTGGTTTAGTGAACTATGTGGATGAAAATCCCCCTATGTACACCTGTAACATCTTTGGCAACAATGTGGTGCCAAAGCCAAAAGCTATCTGCACTGATCTCAATATTGGCAGTTCAGCCTCTGAAACCTTATCAACTGATAGCCCGAGTAGTGGGCATTCCTTTGGCCTAGAAATTTCTGGAAATCAGCAATGCAATACTTCAAAGATTGGTGGTGTTTCTTCCATCCAGCTATTTGGTAAGACTATTCATGCGATGAAGCCTGCTGAAAGCAATTTAGATGGTGTTGTTAGCCCATCAGATGATGGCTCCAAAAGGCCTGGTGAAGCTGGATATGTGAGCATACCACCAGATCTTTCTTTGACCTGCCTGAAGGCACGGTGACCCGTGTCAAAGAGCCTCAGTCGTTAGGACCTTTCTTCTTTGAGTGTTTGGTTCAGGCTATGGGTTGCAGATATATAGTTGTACAGGTATGCTCTCTCCAATATATACACCCTGCTTATTTCATTCAGCAACTGAGAAATTTATGTGACTGAATGATCGATAAGGTACCTCCTCCAATTGTTAAAAGATTTGGAGTTCTTATGTTAATTTTCCCAGTATCTTAAGTGGAGATGGGAAATGGACTAAAAGTTTAACTAGAGCTGCTAGCTATTTTCGTTTTAGACAGCAGTGTTTACTTTGGCTACCTGTAATATAGCACAACTAATGAGTTAAGAGAGGGTAGATGCTAGATTTAAACTAGTACCTTTTTTCTGTTTATTGGTGATTAGTCCTTTGCCTTTACACCCTAGATGTGATTTTGCACAAAGCCCACAGTGAACTATGTCATGGTGAAATTACCAGAACTGCACTATGGATAAGATTTTCTGTTGAAATGCACGTAGACCTCAAGCATGACATATTTGACTTCTTATCCTGTGGCTTGGTACTGGGGGAAAGGGAAAAATGAAATAAAAAAGAAATCTGCAGCCTGGCGTCACATTTATTGGTACAGCTAGCATACACAAGCAATTGAATATGTTAATAGCATCAAATTAATTCAAAGTACACAGGGTTTTGACCTCGAGCATACGCCCTTCATTTTGGGTGGTAAAATGTCTGTTGAGCTAACAATTTCAGGTGATAGGCATCGTATATTTCTCCGTGTCATTATTGTGAGGTTATGATTGATCATCTCCACTTCATTCAAGTTTCTGTGACTCCATTTGCTTGTTGGCAGGTATCTTTTCAGGAACTCTGACTCGACCAGCGAATTTTGTCGCGGGGGAAGCAGAAGCCCATCCTCTTGCTTTAGGTAGTTAAAAAAACTCCATGACAATCTCATCGGACGAGTGCAAAGTCTTAGTGTAAAGCTCCGTGCGGTTATGTTGGTTTTCCAGACATTTTAGAACTGCTGATAGACTGTTGTTTGATGTTTTTCCAATCAACTGTTCAAAGCATTGCATTGTTTGCTCATGATCTCCTTTTTGCTGTCCTCTTTACAATAGTTTTTGAATACGGATTTGCAGACTGACCTTGCCATGCACAGGCATTTCTATGGTCTCTTGAGCAACCGGTCTCTCCGGTCCTAATTTGTCATGTGGTCATTGGGTACGACACCTTATTTTGGAATAACGACCAGGTGAACATGGCTAAATGCACCGTGACGGGGAATTGGTTCCTTGAGCATGCATAAAGAAACCCCGCCATGCCAATTTGGTTTTTTGCACGAGCTTTTCCTAAGAAAACATTGATGCAGCTCTTTCTTCCTCTATACGCCATACACTTAGATCTTATGCCTAGTTTGGGAGAGGAAAATCAGCCTTAAAGTTGGAGCGAGTTTCCCATTAATAGTCGAATTTAAAACATTATGAAATAGGCGTTAATGTTTAGATTTACAATTTATCCTCTTTTGTTAGGATTTAATTTCTTATTATAGAAACACATGCGAGAAGCAGAAATTTTCTTACGTAAACTCTTGGAAAAGCACTTCCAAGAACTGCCATGATTTCCATCATAAAACGGTGTCTAGAGAATAACATAAAAAATTGAAATATAGTTGTATACACACACACACACACACACACAAACAAAATATAAGCAAAATATAAGCGTTAAGGTTTAATGATGATTAATTTATTTTGTGGAAAATAAACGATTTCAAAAATGTTTTTTAAAAATGACCGTTTGCATCGTTTGAACTAATTAGTTAATGGAAGAGTGTTTTCATAGTCAACGACAATTTCTATCTAATTTTTTATTTATTTTTATAAGTGATACGAGTGATCATTTATGAGTAAATATTTTCTAAATTATTTATTTTTCGTGAAAAAAATATATTCTATATATATCAATTTAACCTCTTTGTTAGGAAGTTGCCATGTCTTTCCATCACGAAACGGAGTCTAAAAAGGAATAAATCGGAGAATAGCAACATAATAATTGAATAAACTAGAGTGCGATGGACCGGATCAAAAAACCGAACTGGAGGTTAAACGGTCGTAGCTAGTTATCAAAATCGATTAGACAGGCCGGGTCCGATGAGGTGTCCGAAACGCTGCCCCAACCAAAAAAAAAAAAAAAAAAAACGAAGCGGTCCAATGGCGAAACCACAAGGAGCGGGCCGATTCGATGAGGCCAGTTCGGGTTTTGGGCCCCTGAGCTATTTTTTCGAGCCCACCTTCTCAGCTTCCGTCCCATTCAAACGACAGTGCGTTCAGCTGCGGAGAGTCTTCTCGGAGGTCGAAGCCTTTTGGAGAGCGAATCCATGGCGGCTTCCATCTCCACCTCCGGCAACCACGCTCTCTTCCTTTCCCTCCCTCGCCTCTCCGCTTCGAGACCGTCCAGAACCATGGATTCCTCCGGCTCCCTCTCCACGGTCCGGGGCGGTTCGACCCTCGCCGGAGCGCGCGCCCGCGCAGGGTTCCCGTTCCCCCAGTCGCGCCGCCCGATTCGAGCGAGCGTGAGCAGGCGGCGTCGCGGACCGTCTCTCGCTTCTTCCCGTCGCGCCCCGGAGTCGTTCGTATGCTCCTTCTTCTCTTTGCCCTGCTGCTTCGTATGTCAGGCTTGGTGCATATGAATTGCTATCGATTCTGTTGGTTGTTTTGTGACGCTTTGAGTCTCGGGAAGCGTCGCGATAGTTCTAGTAAACAATTCAGGGGTCTATAGAAGTACGCTCTGACTTTTCATAATAGGGACTTCGCTGTAGAGAATTGAACTGGTCAATTCTTGGAATGGTTTCTGTCATTTGCAGTTGTTGTTTTCTTTTCTTCAATTCGATATATCTGCATCATTTGGAGTGGCTATCAGTCTACCTATGAACTAGCTGTCTTTGTTTGTCTACTTCTCCTTCCAGTTTGACACTGGCACGCCATTTGAGATGCCTAAAATTCTCAAATTTTTAATGCGAATATTGCTTTTTAGATGAAGGGAAGTGGATGGGTAGTAGGAGGGAAGTACTTCCCTCATGACTATTTTCATATTTGTATCTTAAAGCGAGAGCATTGAAGTGAAATACAACTGTAACATTCCCAAAGTTTAAAGTCCTGCTTCTAAAGTGCAAAGCTCCTGTTCGAGTACAAAATCATTTTAATTCTCTTCATTTGTTTTGATGCGTGTCTTCACTTTCAGCCAACAAACAACAGACGAAAGTTCCACTTTCCCATCAACAGCCGTTTCCCTTTGATTGATTTCCTTGATAATGTGGAGAAAGCTTGAGTCACCTTGTTTCCTTTCTCTTTGATGCCTTGCTGTTTTTTGATGTTACATATATTTTTCCAGTTGATTAGCGGTGATTGTCCTCTTTTGAAGTTCCAGATTCAGTTGCAGATTGAGAAAAAGGAAGAATGATTTACTATTTTTGACTAAAAGCTTTTGGAAAAGTTCTCAGGAAGCCAAATGCTGGCCGATCCTGTCAGATGCCAGAACTTCTTTCTTGCTGCTATGGCTGATGATACAACTGTTGTTGCCGGAAAGATCAACATTACATGATATGCCTGAATCTCAAGATAGTGACAATAACCCCGCAGCCACTGATGGAAATGAAAAGGATAATAGTAGTGATCTGAGCTTAGATGACAATAAAATGGTTCGTGTATGTGACAAGCTGATAGAGGTTTTCTTGGTTGATAAGCCCACTCCTACTGACTGGAGAAGATTATTAGCTTTTAGTAAGGAATGGAGCGATATCCGTCCTCATTTCTTCAGACGTTGTCAAGAGCGAGCCGACAACGAAGACAATCCAGGGATGAAACATAAGCTGCTTCGGCTTGGTCGGAAGCTCAAAGAGGTGGCCTTTGCAATTTGTTATCTGAACACTACATTAGATATGATTTTTTTCATTTCAAAAGGTTATACAGGTTCACTAGATTTACGATTTTAAAGGAATGAAAGTTAGCCTGCACCTTGTATCCTTTGTGTTGCAGCTTCAAATGTCATACTGATGAAATGTTGCATGTCTTGATTACTTTGCTGTGGTCCATCTCTTAAACTATCGCCTTTCCCTAAAAAAATTTGGCACTACTTGCTAGTTTGGACTCTCGAAAGTAAAAGGCAATTTTCTTGCTTTCTTGCCAAAATTCAGAATTGCTCAAATTTTAAGAAATTATGAAAATCTTATATGTCAAACTGTATGTCCCTATCATATATTGTGAAATTTCAGGTGCTTAAAAATGAAAGAAAAGTCAAAGTGCATGGACTGTAAAGTTTGAGCAAAGTAAAAAGTAAAAAGTAAATGTCACTGAATCAGACCCTTAACTGTTTCTGACTCTACTTGGTGGATTCCCTTGGGCTTTTCTCTGCAGGTAGATGAAGACGTGCAAAGACATGATGAGCTTCTTGAAGTGATAAGAACTGCTCCATCAGAGATAAATGAGGTTGTTGCAAGACGCCGGAAAGATTTTACTAAAGAATTTTTCGTACATGTTCACACTGTAGCTGAATCCTACTATGACAACCCATCTGAGCAAAATGGTGAGACTTAATACTTTTTATTTAACCTGCTCGTGATTGATTAATGTGGTGGATTATAATCTCCATTGCTTAATGTATCCAATATGAAGAAATGGCAGTCAGTTTCAGCTAACTGTCAACAATGCACCCCTAAATTTATGCATGCTGAGTTGTTTTATGTGTTTTTGTGTTGCACCTGCTGATGGAAAATCTAGTAATTGGTGTACACCGTGCTATGTAAACAAAGTACCTTCATGGTGACTGAATCATATGGAAATCTCACGATTTTAAGCCCTGAAGGGACCTGTGTTCCACTTTGAGCATTGACAAGATCTTTTTGCTTTCTGTATGATAGCTGTTGCGAAGCTTGGGAACATGTGTTTGGCTGCGGTACAAGCTTACGATACTGCAACTGAAAGCATTGAAGCACTCAATACAGCAGAGTTGAAGTTTCAAGATATTATCAACTCTCCCTCTTTAGATGCCGCTTGTAAAAAAATAGACAATCTAGCAGCAAAAAATGAACTCGATTCAGCATTGGTGTTGATGATTACAAAAGCATGGTCAGCAGCCAAGGAATCGAACATGATGAAGGATGAGGTACAGCAGTTCTTAATCTAACTTTTTATTTACTGTCACTTAATTGAGAATGCGCTTGTGTATCAAAAGTGGCATCTAGGAGGAAGGGATGAGGAAA